>WEKX01004154.1:2535-29918 GCA_013390025.1 Pitta sordida | reverse complement strand
GCCAATTGTGACCTCCCAGTCCATTCCTTTTGACCAGCTGTGCAATATCAAGAAAGACGTTACACGTAAACAAGGTGAGCCGATGCCTACCTGGCTTCTTCCTGTTTGGGACAGATTTGGGAAAGGTCACATTCTTGATGGCACAGAGGCCAAGAACATGGGAGGCTGGTCTGGGGACCATGCCATCGACCTAGAATTTTCAAGGCCTCAAGGGGCTATCAGCCTCTGGAGACGACTGGTGCTAGCTGTATGAGGGAGATATACTGACGACATTGACTAACAGCAACTGCAGACACCCTGGAACACCATAGATGACGCTACCCAGAGACTGAGAGCTGGCAATCCTGGACATCACTTTTGCTACTGGGGGTCCAGCATTTCAGGATCCCCAGGCGGTCCAGTGTACCCCCCAGATGTGGAAGAGGTTCCTGTGGTTGGCACCAGACTCATATGCCCGCTTCCTGTCCTTAATAGAGTTCAGACACTATGGGAGCACAGTTGCTGACGTCATCAAGGAATTGAGGACATATGAGGAATGTACCCATCCTGGATCTAGGCATCGAGCAGCCCCAGTCAAAGTAGAGACAGGCAAAACCCCAGTGACTGATCAAGTCTCAGCAACTGACGGAGTCTGGAAGGTGGTGGTGGATGAGGTTGGAAAGCTGGTGGATAACTTCCAGAAGATTGCTGATAAGATCACCGTTTGCCTCAAGGAGATCAAGGCCCAGTCCACTACACTAGCAATAGCGCCAGTGTTACCTGGCGATTCCTGTCCATGAGAGGAAGGTCTCTCACATCAGACTGCTCTGTGACACATCCTAGTCGATCATGAGGAGAACATGGCGCAGTGGGACAAAAAGCCCATCCATGTCTTGGAAGCCTGAGTCCAGGAGATCAAGGACAAAGAATGGGCCAAAGCCACCAAACCCAAAAAGGTAACTGCTGCACCAGTGTCCCACGGAAAGAAGTCCCAGAGAAAAAAACCAAACCATGATGCCATGGACCCACCGGGAGGCACCTCCCACATATACACCTTTCACAGTGATGACGACCAAGACAAGTGCTAGAGGGGTCCTTCCTCCCACCAGGGGGAGGACAGGGACAATCTGATCTACTGGACAGTGTGGATTTGGTGGCCTGGCACATCTGAACCACAACAGTATGAGGCATTGGTGGACACAGGGGCTCAATGCACATTGATGCCATCAGAACATGTTGGGCCAGAGTCAATCTTGATTGCTGGAGTGACGAGAGGCTCACAAGAGTTGACTCTGGTGGAAGCAGAGGTGAGCTTGACAGGGAACGAGTGGCAGAGACACCCCATCATGACTGGCCTTGGCACCCCATGCATTCTAGGAATCGACTACTTGAGGAATGGCTACTTCAAAGACCCAAAAGTGTACTGATGNTTGCCATCAAGCGAAGCAAGGTCAAGGGACCTGCCAGAGAGATCCAGTTCCTCGAAGTGAAATGGCAGGATGGACGTCACCAGATCCCAACAGAAGTGATCAACAAGATCACAACCATGTCTCCACCAACCAACAAGAAAGAGACCCAAGCGTTCCTAGGTGCCATTTGTTTTTGGAGGATGCACATTCCCGAGTATAGTCAGATTGCTAGCCCTCTCTACCTAGTGACAAGAAAGAAGAATGATTTCCAGTGGGGTCCAGAACAACAGCAGGCTTTCGAGAAGATCAAGCGTGAGATTTCTCATGCAGTAATGCTTGGGCCAGCCAGGATGGAGCCAGATGTTAAGAATGTCCTGTACTCTGCTTCTGGGGACAGGGCTCTGTCCTGGAGTCTTTGGCAGAGGACACCTGGTGAGACCCGAAGCCGACCTCTTGGACTTTGGAGCTGGAGCTCCAGAGGGTCTGAGGCCAACTACACGCCCACAGAAAAGGAGATCCTAGCCACCTACAAGGGGATCCAGGCAGCCTCAGAAGTGATAGGTACCGAGACACAGCTTCTCCTGGCACCCCGATTACCAGTCTTGGGGTGGATGTTTAAGGGGAAGCACCATGCTACTGATGCCACCTGGAGCAAATGGATTGCTTGGATTGCTTGGATTGGAAGCCCAAATCAACCTGGGCTGAAGCTGGCCCGAAGGTAAGAGTTTCACTCTGACAGATGATGGTGAGGAAGAGAAAGTGACACGCGCAGAGGAAGCTCCACCATACAATCAACTGTCCGAGAGTGAGAGGCAGTATGCCCTCTTCACTGATGGTTCCTGCCGCCTCATGGGAGTGAACCAGAAGTGAAAATTGGCCGTATGGAGCCCAACATGACAAGTTGTGGAAGCCACTGAGGGAGAAGGTGGGTTGAGCCAATTGGCCGAATTGAAAGCTATGCAGCTGGCTTTGGACATTGCTGAGCGAGAGAAGTGGCCGAGATTATATCTCTATACTGACTCATGGATGGTGGCCAATGGACTGTGGGGGTGTCTGAATCGTTGGAAGAAAGATAAGTAGCAGCACAGAGGAAAACCCATCTGGGCAGTTGACATATGGCAGGATATCACCACAGGTACAGCATATAGTGTTGTAAAATTGTCGCTGGTATTTTGGAGGGTCTTATGGAGTTCATTTTTGCTACTCTGATCAAAAATGATAAACCGTTGTATACTGAATGTGTATATCAAATACTAGATGTATACCAAAATAATTCTTAGAAATTATCTGAACTTAATCCATTTCCTTCTGTATTCCATGGTCTTAAGACATCATCATGCTCAAGTCATACTTCACTATCATGTAAATTGGTTATTAAATATAGTTTGTACCATATGTTTGACCTAATGTAATTGTAAAGTAAAAGAAACCAGACCATTTTAATTCTCCCATGTTTGGATTTTAAGCCTTATATGTCTTGGGGGAAGTCTGGGATATGAGCAAGATGGTACAATCATTCAATAGTCATGGTGGACCACAGGCTTGAGGCTAGTGATCTGAGGAACTTGCAGAAGTAATGCAAGAGAGCTGAGACACTAACATTCTTTGCTTCCTTCAGCCTTTGATTTAGAGAAAAAACCTCCGAAGGTGCATTTTTGAGCTGGAATGTTCACAGAAAAGCTATCAGTATCTACTGAGAACTAAGTAACTGCGTTCAAGCATATTCCAACTACAACCTCTATATCAGATGAGATATTAGACTAAATGTGAGCAGTATAGAAGCAAGCATCCCAACATTATATGACTTGAACCTTCCTAAATACCATGTTACTGCCCATCATTTTGACCACTGTGTGCCTTTGAAGAAACTCGAGATGGCTTTAATGGAGATAATGTGATCTTTTTAATTTATGCAAATACATAGATGTAGGTCCCTATGTTAAAATGATGAGCTTTCCTCAATTCAGAGAAATCTTCTAAGTGCTATGTATGTGTATTATTGCTACGCAAAATTAAACTTTTCATTTCCTCTCCTCTTCCTTTGTTCCTACCAAGACGGAGATATGGCATTTAATTCTCAATAAAGTGATGAGAACACAACAATGAAGGAATGATCAGAAGCAATTCTAGTTTTCCCCTTTAGTTGTAGGGCTTGCTGTGAAACCAACACCATGGGTTGCATCACACCTAACAGATATTTCGTTAATGAGTTCAAGACCCATCATGCTACTGTCAGTAAGGCAATTATGTAACTAGTGCATTCCAGTGAAATCTTTTTTTCTGCTTGATTGGGGGACTTAGAGGAAATTCTGTTTCCAAAATCTGAATCATATTATTTTGGGTTCAAATAGTCAAGTTTTTTGCTTGGGTCCACAAAGTTGTATACGCTGCAAGGCTGTCCAGGATTCTGGCCTCTTAGCACCCAGTACAGAGCCGCCCTTCTAACTGTATGAAGGGCTCTTGTCATGGTTTGGGGATTTTTTCCTCTGGCAGCGAGGGGATTAATAGCTTCTGCCTCGGCCTCCCTTGCTGCTATGGAGATCAAGGTTACCTCTGTGAATAGCAGATAACATATTTGTGAAGGGGAGAAACAAAAACTTAGTAACAGAAAGTAGATGGCTGGGTNAGATCTGTTGTAAGAGAAGGAGGGATGGGGGAAAAAGTTGCCTTTAAAATGATGCTTCTCACATCAAGCTCTGATCTTGTTAGTTAATAAATAAATCCTTTGTATTTCTCACTTGTAGCTTGCCTTGTTTTGCCTGTGATAAGTGGGGGGGGTTTTCCAGTTTTGTCCTCTGGGAGAGGTTGTGGGTGAATCTCTGGCATCCAGCCAGGGTCAAACCACGATAGCTCTGCACAAAAGACAGCTGCACATGCTCAGGTTTCCATGCAGGGAAGTCATCAAGCCCAACAAAAGAAGCAGTGCCAATGTCCCTTTGGAGAGTGTTCCACTTTTTAGAAAATAATTAAAAATGTGCTAGGATAGAGAAAAGGAAGGTGAGATTCATGACAACAGAGTCTAGCACTTAGAATAATTGCACAGGTTGAAGACATCTCCCTCTCCCTGAGAGTTCTTCTGTAGTTTATCCAACAGGTACAATTAATTGAAGAACTAAGTTTTCTCTTTTCTAGTTATTTACATTTCATAATCTTTAGTACCTGTGAAAATGTACAAACAATGGTCTTCTACCTATGGAAATCAAAGTCAAAGGCCAGAACCTACTAAAAAATTTTTGTTCTAATACACATCTCCTGGTGAACCAGACTGGAAAAAATTGTACCAGGGAGAAAAAACAGTTGTGACACTGTCTTCTACTTTGGTAGGAGAAGCAGCAGAAGCAGGCACATATCAATGCCTCAGCTACCTAAGATATCACTCAGTATGTTAGTATAAGTACTCCTTCTTTTGTGGGTAAAGCTGAAATGTAAGTTTGTGAACTTTCCTTAGCCCTGACTAGCAGTTATAATCACACTCTCCTGTGTGCTGTTCTCTGCCCTGCAGAGGATGCAGGCAGGATATATCTACCTCAAGGTATCTATCCACTGCAAAGCTCAGTTTACCACTACTGCTTATCATTGACGACAGGAAGATTTTTCTTAGTGTGATGCAGACAGCAATCTAGAAACACATGGATTTTTTCCAGCTAAAATTTAAGTCTCTCTAGGCATGGACTGCTGGTGGCTTCAAGACAGAAACTTGGAGGATTGTCCCTTTTGATGCAAATACTTAAATCACCCATGAGTGACTCTTTCCAAGACTATAGAGTTTAGTTTCTCATCTGCTGTATATGAAACTATTTTCATTGAAGTTCAAAGAGATCATCAAAAATATTACCTTAAATTGCAGATTGCTCCTCAGGAACGGTATGCATTTTCCATTCTCATTTTCATTAGTTGTTTTCCATCGCAAACTGTAATATTGCATGGAAGTCACAGAGCTACTGATGTGTACTGTGCTAGGTACAGCTGAAATACGTCTGACTAAGATCCTTACTCTTTCAACTGATCTTTCTAACTCTATTGCCTAAACTAAATGCTTGGTCTCCAGATTCAGTCTCTCTCTCCTACCTCACTATGTCTTCTTTGGGAAAATCACACTGATCTCAGAGAATGTTTTAGTTGCTGCTTTCTGACTCCGTGTTAGGTTTTTATTAAAAATAAAGTAAAAACTACAGTTGGTGAGACAGATTACTTCTCTCTAACACATCTTTTCTGGTTAGTATGCGCAGCAGAAAACCACATTTTAAAATATTTTTAAAACATGGAGAAGTGTTAAAGAACTGTTTAAAAAACTGTTCTTGGTTTGGAGCCAGATACAGATGTCATGCTGATTACAGAAGATTACATAAATTCCCCAAGACCTATTATCCTTTCACACCTATAAAATTGGGAAAAATTCCACTGGAGTCCCTGGAATTACACAGGTGCTGGTGAAGAATATGTCCCTTCTAGTTAGAAAGTTACCAGTGTTTTCAGTGGGTTCAGTTATCTCTGCCTATCTACTATCAATACCAAAAAGTCCTGAATATATGCAGGGTATGATCTGTCTATGCAAATATTTCAACCTTTATTGATTTCAACTGAGATGAATATATGAGCTGAATTTTGACCTGCATATGTAGAGAGAAAGTTCAACATCCAACTCTGGAATCTTTGCTGTAACACAATACTGAGATTTTCATACACCTTGTATTGATAAACAGAAGACAAATAGAGCAGGTCAAACTGAAACTTCATCTCTGGAAGCCTCTTTGTAACAATGGCTTAGAATGGGGTGTAAGATGTTCCAAGAAAAGCTGTGTGTGTGTGCATGTGTGCACATGCGTGTGTGCACGTAAGGAGCTTTTCCTGCTATACAGGTGCATATCCTGACAGTTTCAGAGACTTTTGAGTAAATCATGGGTACTGCAGGGCACATACCCACTATGAATCCAGACATGGTGTTCTTTCATCCTGTTTAGCCATTTGCCCCCATTATCTCCTCTGAAGGAGTTCCACAACTTAATTATGTATCATAAAAAACTCTTTGCTTTTATCCTTTTAAACTGGGTCTTCTGTCTGCCCCTCAAGTTTTGGTGAGGTGCCTCAACTATTTTTCAAGAATTGGAATTCAGTTTTCTTCACTCACTGTCTCCACATCACCTATAAAATTATAAGCCACTACTGTATCCCAGTCAGTAATCTTTTCTGTACTGATCAGTCTATTTAGTATTTTCCACTTCAAATGCCATTCCACACCATTGCTCATTCTTCTTGAATTTATATTCTGTGTCTGCAGTTACTCTCTTTTGATGTGGCTTGCAAGACAAACATACAGTATTCAAGATGAAGGTAAACCATTAATTTGTGTATGGTGGTCCTCACTATCATTGTATGGTTGGATAGGGATTTTTGGTGCAGATTTTTTTATTGATTTCTACAATATGAACCACATTCTAGTGATGATTCTGAAAAATTTCTTGTCAAATTGTGAAGGACTTTGTAAATCAAACAGCTCCAGGGATAACACCACAAAACTCTCACATGAAAATCATTAAGAGGTTGGTATACACCAAGATTCTTCTTGCATTATTTAGCAGAAAGTGACAAAGAGAATTAGAACATTATAATATGCCAAGTTTCCATGGACTGCCACCAGCAGCTCCACAGACAACAAACAGTCATTGGAAACCCAATTGCAGAGAATAATTCATAGATATTTTTCTGAAAAGTTGGGATGGTCCTATGTTCCACCAGTGTAAAAAAGACTTAAGATCTTCACTGTGGTCCCAAGTTCTCAAGCAAGATGATAAGTTCTTACTCTACAAAAAGAATTGTGTGTTTCTTGAACAATACAAAGTTGAGAATAAAAACAAATTTGTTCCTTAGAAATTGCCTAGTGAAGCAGTTGTTTCATACTGCCTGTTGAACATTTGGGTAGACTGATTCAAATGTTAAAGCTGTGTTCAAACCAGAAAAAATAAAAATAATAAGCTGTCAGAATAATTACTAAGAACATACAAGGATTATACAAAGTAAACTGCAGCCTGCAAAAAGAGAATTGCATGTTAGCTAATTGTTAATTTTAGCAATTGCAATGGCTAATTACTGTGGCACACATTGACTATTAGCATGATGCCCCAGCACCTGCTTTCTCCAATGAACAGATTTCTTCATTGCTCGTGCAGGAGCAAAATGTGTAATTATTGGCCATCATTGGGGCGATTTTTCAGTGATTCTTTTGTGTGATGTGAATGACGCATAATGACATATTTTATTAGAGGGCAAATAGCTGTTTGTTAATGGAAATGATTCGAAATCCAAGAAACTAGGAGCTAGGAGCATGTTTTCAGTATCAGCATGAATTCAAATGTATTTTCTTTTAACTCTTTATAAAAGAAGCATAGAAATCAAATCTAAACTTAGTATAATATATTTAATGATATGTGCAAACACAGCATTGATTAATTGCCTCAAATGTTTTCAATGCTACACCATTTCATTTGTTACAGCAGTCTGCTAAATTTATGCATTTCTTATTTAAAGTCTTCTTTCCTGGGCATATAGTGTTAGCAAGATTATGTGGCTTGTTCCTCATTTACTGGGAAAAAAATCATCTTTGTAACTTAAGCAACAATTATGGGCTTTATGAGGCACATTTTCATTGCACACATTGTAGAACACAGTGCACTGGCATTATTATTCCTGAAAGTACATGCTTGAATGTATCTATCAAGACCCAAATGTCAGCTACTGAATAGATTATGCATAGTTATCCAAAACAGAATATAGATACATAAAATCTCAGCAACAGAATACTCAATTTTTGAGAAAAGATTTTTATTAGATAATCTGCATGATACTTTGAAGAACAATGAAAATGAAAAAAACATGTATGAACCTTAGATTGCAGTGGTGTTTAAAATAGCAAACTGCTTTGTCATTTTTGAAGGACAGACTACAGCTAGAATAAGAAATCTGGCCTTTTCATTTTGCTTTTGTTGGAATACTGTTCAAAGCTGGGGAAAAAAAGGGGGTACTCAGGGACATAGTTTGCTGAATTTCACTGAAGTAAATCTGGAATAACTTGATGGAAAACAATGAAGTAGCTTTGGATATCCAAAGAAAGTAGAAGCCTTGTGAGTATCTATGAAACTTTAAACAATAAATAGGAAACTAAGCCTCTCCTAGACTCTTCAGATAATGAGGCCAAAAGTTTAATGTTATCTTAGAGTATATTAATAACTGATATTTTTTGCATGATCCTGATATTCCATTTTGACAAAGATTCGGTCAATGAACTTTGGTTGAATTTGACCCAATTTTCAAATGGACAAGTTGGATGAAATTCAGACCTAATGGATGCATATGAAATCACTGATTAAAGTAAATTCTTTCTTAAAAGCATATTAAATAGATAGATAAATAAATAAATCACATACACTAGGTGTAATAGGAAGATATCATAACGAATCATATCTTTTATATATTTTCTACAAATGCATATGACAAACTTACTGTATTTTTAAATTGTGGCTTCAAAGACCTCCATAAGAAAAATTAAGCTTGCTCAATATATACTGAAAATCTAGGTCATCCCATATGCTGAGTGTGAGTTCTTTATATACTTGAGGAAGAAACTATGAATGAACACTTCCTCTTCTCACTCATGGCCTATAGCTTCTCTGCTGTTGCAACATGTAGATAAGTTTGGTATTCAGGTTCACTGTTTGACCCATTAAACTGGTATTGAGGTATAATTTGTGTGTTTTCCCAGTACGGTTGCACATAGAATGGGGTTCATTTCCACAAGTTTGAATAAATTTATCCAGTTCAGTGAACCTGTTGTTAAGCTTAGCAAAACTCAGTAGGTGGCTTTAAAGTCCTGTAATTAGCCCATTACATAAAATCTGTACTTTAGATTTTTGCACATTGGTTAATAAGTAACGTGCTTCGTATATATAAATAACATTACATTAAATGATGTAACATAAAGGAATTAAAGGCCAAAGTAGTTAAATAAAATACTTGAAGGAGATCTCAAATTAGCATGTTTAATTCCAACTCATTGAACAGGAAAAGGCTTTAGCTTTACTGTACCAGTCCCATACAATGTGCAGAATAGCCGATATTTAGTCTCCATTTTACGTAAGGTCGCTGTCATCTCTGACCTCTGTGTGACTTTGGAAAAATGTTCTAATTAGCTTGGGTTTTTTAAAATCTAATCATGACAATGTCTAAATATAGTAATGAATTACCAAGACAGCACTTGCCTCAACAATTTTTCATAGTTTGTACATAGCTAATTAATTCTTGATCCTTAATTTTTCCTTTCCAGATGAAATATGTGAGGAAAATAAAGTCTACAGCTAATTAACCCACGCAATGCTTGCTGCTTCATAGTAAAAACACTTATCTTAAAGTCTGGGATTTTCACTAGCTGTTAAGATAAAACACAGCTTTGAATCTTCTTGCATTAGGTCAAAGTTCCGTGATGACCAAACAGATTATTATATTAAATATTTTAAAATGTTAAAAAAATTACATAACCAAAATCCCAGAACTCAGTTTTTCTGCAAATCTAATGATAAATTCCATTATGTGGATTAATATATTGAAACGTAGTGTTACATATAGAGCCATTATTTCTAGGGGTTTTTTTCTATTTATATATGATCAGTGCTAAGTAACATATACATAGCCCTCTTCAGAGATTCAAAATTATCATTGCATGAAGAAATATATTTGAGAAGTTATGTATAAATATACATATGCACACAGACATATATTTATCTATATATATATGTATACTTACATATGGGAAAAGATAATAGTATTCTGGAGTTAAAATAAATACTCAGAGTTAATACTGCAGCCAAAGGATATTTACTGAGATTTGGTGTCATGGAAAACTCAACAGTCTTGGAGAGTTTGTCAAGATTCAGAAATACACAGATTCTAGTGGATGAACCTATCTTTATTTATGTGTTTATACTGAATTAATAGTAAATTGATGTTTTCACTTGATCTCAACCTGAAGCCATTTGCAGTTTTAGGATTCGTCAAGAAATTCACAGAAGAAGCCTGGATAAACATTTATGATGATCCACAAAAAAGAAACTAGAAGATTGAAAGGGACAACATCTTATACTTATTGTAACACAGCAAATTAAACTACCCCGATTTTCAGTTGTCTTACGTTTATTTTGTACCATTTTATAACATCACGCTTGAGTGCCTTTGATTTTTTCCCATTCTATTTATTGCATGTACTGGATTTCATGTTTTACCTCCTCCACTGCTCTACAGTTCTTGCTTATTTTTTCATTTTACTGACAATCTTAGTTTAAAGCTAATGTGATAGCTTTTTTTATCTGTGTATATATACATATGCTCTTTTATTTTTTCTGATATGCATTGACATCTAGAGGATTTTTGTCCTTTGACCCGATATATCCAGTAATGGAGCTAATTCCATTCTCACCCATAGTTTCCTGCTGATTTCATATAGAGCTGAGAACATAAAACTGGGAGTAAAAATTGAACTCTGGTATAAGTAATTGTATTTCTCATAGAACTATCTGGCCTATAATTCAATATTAATAGAAATATTGAAGAAAATATAACATATGGTACTAATACATCAAAAAATAAGACTAAAAGGTAAAATTACTTGAACGATTGAGTATTCCATAATTTGTGCAAAACAATCAATTNCCATTTGCAGTTTTAGGATTCGTCAAGAAATTCACAGAAGAAGCCTGGATAAACATTTATGATGATCCACAAAAAAGAAACTAGAAGATTGAAAGGGACAACATCTTATGCTTATTGTAACACAGCAAATTAAACTACCCCGATTTTCAGTTGTCTTACGTTTATTTTGTACCATNCTTAGTTTAAAGCTAATGTGATAGCTTTTTTTATCTGTGTATATATACATATGCTCTTTTATTTTTTCTGATATGCATTGACATCTAGAGGATTTTTGTCCTTTGACCCGATATATCCAGTAATGGAGCTAATTCCATTCTCACCCATAGTTTCCTGCTGATTTCATATAGAGCTGAGAACATAAAACTGGGAGTAAAAATTGAACTCTGGTATAAGTAATTGTATTTCTCATAGAACTATCTGGCCTATAATTCAATATTAATAGAAATATTGAAGAAAATATAACATATGGTACTAATACATCAAAAAATAAGACTAAAAGGTAAAATTACTTGAACGATTGAGTATTCCATAATTTGTGCAAAACAATCAATTTAAGAGTTCAAGAATTAAAAAAAGTTTAGAAGAAATTACAGGAAGGAAAACAAGCAGTAGAAGACACAAAACAAGCCAGGTGGACCTTACTTAACTTGTTTCATCCTGATATCTTCCCAACTCTCCATCCTGTCTTGTAAAATACACTTCCTTTGGTTAGCTATGAAGGCCAGGTTAGTGTTCTGTGTAAGCTATTTTCCAACACCTATTTAGACACCTTTTTCCTGAAAAATTTGAATCAAATCTGTTAGGTATACCATCAACTACACTTCTTTACCCTATGGATCTGCTTAAGTAAAAGAGTTAGGAGGTCATAGCATATGGGTTACTTTTGTGAATGGAAGACTTATTTCAGTCTCTTAATTGACCATGTGCATGATGTCTACTTGTGGGGAAGAGTTATACAAGAGACTGAATCTACAAGACTACTGAAGGGAGGCAGTTATGGATAGCAATTACAGAGCTGACTTTTTCTCTCTCTAAATTTAAAATTCCTCATTAACTTCTAGCGGTAAGTTAATGAAGCAAAGAACACCATCTTGCCATAACTATCAGCCATAACTCTCTGTTTGACAGAAGCAGGGGCCATGAATGGAGTACATGGACTCAAATAATTTTTAACTTGTAAAAATTACTAGATGGAAAATAAGGAAAACTACTTCTGTTTGCTAAGTCATTCTGTAAACATATATCTCATATTATCATCTTTGGAAAGAAGCTGAATTTATGTAATTTGCCAGATAGATAGCTGTGTTTAATCACTACTGAAGAGGTTTGGGTTTTTTTTCCCCAGCGAGTAAATTAACCTCAAGAGAGGACTTGGATGCCTCTTTCTAGAAGTGGGTGTGTATATACAAATAGATGACCAGTTGCCTAAAATGAGACACCTAAATANTTATTTAAATAAGAGAATCAACCATTGAAACACTGAAATATATAAGTTATATTGTCATAAAAGCAAAGACAGGACAAACAGGTAGAAAAGAATATACGTACTTCCTTAGGTTATGTTTTTTTGGCTGAACAATGTTACTGATGACTGTCAGGACTTTAGATAAGGATTTAGCTTTGCTTTGGCTAAGTTCTTAGCTTTCCTAGATACACAGATTGATTTGAAAATACGTGTGTTTAACAGTCTTTTACTACTTTTCCTTATACATGTATAACACATTAAATACTAAGAAGCTTGAGACAGCAAAGATACGGAACAAGTGGCATTATCTTTGTTGCTCCACTTACTGCACTTTTTCAAAGTCAGTGGAAACTAAAATCCATTACAAATTTCCTTCTTGTACTGGAGCTTTTAGAATATATATTGTAAATAAGTTACCTAACAAAATTTTGTGTGGAAAAAATACAAAAAATAGAGATTTTATTTTGCGTACAATTATTATTATGAGGACACTAGTCATGACTGGGTAATAGAAAATGAATTGACCTTTTTATTTAAATGTAACAGACTACCCATTAGTGTTCTTGTATAACTAGTGATCATCACACCAGCCACTGGCAAAGACAAACAGACAACATACAAGGTATACTGCATGAGTTTGCGATGTGTGCTATAATTATTGTTCGATATATTGAATTTACATTTTGAATTGTGGAAGTTTTAAGCATGCTGGGGAATTCTGAATCATTTACTGAGTCTTCTGTCTTCTCTATCTTCTACTAAGACAAGCTTTATATATAATCTGAATCCAATTACGCATACCTTGAAAAAATTGAACAGTATTGTTCATGTAGCAAATAATTATCTTGATTTCATTTAATATCTTGTGATGTATGAAAACTAGAAGCTAGTCCCATGGATTCCATTGAGTCATACAGAATTTTTATCTTTCAGCATATCTGTCTGTGAGACAAACAATTTGCTGGTTCAAAGCAAGTGACTTCAGAGAATATAGTTCAGCAGAGAACCTAGACAAAGGTATTTTTCTGGCTTTCATGCAATGTGAGAAACTTAGAGGAATGGCCATTCTCCAACTCAAATGAGAACACATTGGTACTCAAGTACAAAGTTGGAATTACAAGGGATGTTATCTGTGGTAGACAAGCTGCATTCAAAAGTACAAAGGTGATCTGAACTTTCACAGAAAATATCATGGTAGAGAGCATGTCAGGCTGCCAAAATTACATGGCAAATGATACTGCAGTGTAATACATTATTCCCATCCCTGTTGTGGAGCCTATGCTTCTACCAGCACATAAATTCATAAAATCTGTTTCTAATAATATTGAGCAAGTTAAGAGAAAAAATTATGTATACAGCATTAATATGAATGTTTTTAAATTGCAAAACATAAATTCTAGAACCTGACAAAGATGTAAAACTATAGTTTTGCTCATTGGCAACTTCTACATTTGTTCTACTCAATTTGTGGTCTATTTGTTTATCTTCCATCAAAAAGATCCATTAAAAAAGACGGGAGAGGATAAGAAAAAAGAAAGTTTATTTAAAAGAGAATGACTCTTTCATATAGAATATGATGTGAGTGTTTCTTATGGTCACTGGCAAATTTTAATTTAAAGTGATTCTTTCTAAAGGTGTATGAAATACAAACTGACTGCATTGAGCACAGGACTGCAACAAATAATCCCTGGAGACAGGACACTTAAATGAAGTGAAAGGAGTTTTGAACCACACACTGACTGCAGGATGAGGCCTAAACAAGACACGAGAGTTGCATTTTTAATTTTAACCCATTGTTGGGTATCATCCAAAAGAAGTTATATTTATTATCAAAAAAACACTCACAAAACTAAAATAAAAACACAAACACAAACAAACCAAATGCAAAAAAACCCCACCAAAACCAACCCAAAAACGCACCATAAACAAAACCAAAAACTATTAGACTTAAAAAAATGTAGAAAATATTTGCTGTTAATATAAGTCCAGAAACNGGCCTGTATATTAGGTGTTCATCTTTTGGTTGTATATGCTTTGCTAAATATCACGTCAGGCAATTGGTTGCCCCCACATCAGTTTTAATGTTCCTACATCTCTAAAGATTATCAGAGATTATTAACTATGAAGCAGCAAAGANTAGAAAATATTTGCTGTTAATATAAGTCCAGAAACAAGTCATGTGAAAGAATCCTTATTTTCTGAGGCCATTCAGTTTTATGGACTGGGTAAGAGGATAGTTCTTGTCTTCAGACTATGCCATTTCACTACCCAAGAACTCACACTTTCCAGTAGCAATCTTGCTAATGTGCACTTTAGAGAAGGAAGAATAGGTAGCTAAGTGAAAAGAAGAGTGCAGGGAGAGAACTCACACAGCAGAGGAAAGTTTTAGATCAAGTAAGCAGAAGTTATATATTCTAAATTAATTGTCCAAGCTTTTTTCTTGGTAAAATGTTTAGAGAGTTATACTGGAAGTTCCAATATTCAGGTTATAAAATTCCAGCACTGCTCTAGTGAAATGTGCAATGAAGCTTATTAATTCTTCTGAAACAAACTGNAAGTGACTTCAGAGAATATAGTTCAGCAGAGAACCTAGACAAAGGTATTTTTCTGGCTTTCATGCAATGTGAGAAACTTAGAGGAATGGCCATTCTCCAACTCAAATGAGAACACATTGGTACTCAAGTACAAAGTTGGAATTACAAGGGATGTTATCTGTGGTAGACAAGCTGCATTCAAAAGTACAAAGGTGATCTGAACTTTCACAGAAAATATCATGGTAGAGAGCATGTCAGGCTGCCAAAATTACATGGCAAATGATACTGCAGTGTAATACATTATTCCCATCCCTGTTGTGGAGCCTATGCTTCTACCAGCACATAAATTCATAAAATCTGTTTCTAATAATATTGAGCAAGTTAAGAGAAAAAATTATGTATACAGCATTAATATGAATGTTTTTAAATTACAAAACATAAATTCTAGAACCTGACAAAGATGTAAAACTATAGTTTTGCTCATTGGCAACTTCTACATTTGTTCTACTCAATTTGTGGTCTATTTGTTTATCTTCCATCAAAAAGATCCATTAAAAAAGACGGGAGAGGATAAGAAAAAAGAAAGTTTATTTAAAAGAGAATGACTCTTTCATATAGAATATGATGTGAGTGTTTCTTATGGTCACTGGCAAATTTTAATTTAAAGTGATTCTTTCTAAAGGTGTATGAAATACAAACTGACTGCATTGAGCACAGGACTGCAACAAATAATCCCTGGAGACAGGACACTTAAATGAAGTGAAAGGAGTTTTGAACCACACACTGACTGCAGGATGAGGCCTAAACAAGACACAAGAGTTGCATTTTTAATTTTAACCCATTGTTGGGTATCATCCAAAAGAAGTTATATTTATTATCAAAAAAACACTCACAAAACTAAAATAAAAACACAAACACAAACAAACCAAATGCAAAAAAACCCCACCAAAACCAACCCAAAAACGCACCATAAACAAAACCAAAAACTATTAGACTTAAAAAAATGTAGAAAATATTTGCTGTTAATATAAGTCCAGAAACAAGTCATGTGAAAGAATCCTTATTTTCTGAGGCCATTCAGTTTTATGGACTGGGTAAGAGGATAGTTCTTGTCTTCAGACTATGCCATTTCACTACCCAAGAACTCACACTTTCCAGTAGCAATCTTGCTAATGTGCACTTTAGAGAAGGAAGNGCACCATAAACAAAACCAAAAACTATTAGACTTAAAAAAATGTAGAAAATATTTGCTGTTAATATAAGTCCAGAAACAAGTCATGTGAAAGAATCCTTATTTTCTGAGGCCATTCAGTTTTATGGACTGGGTAAGAGGATAGTTCTTGTCTTCAGACTATGCCATTTCACTACCCAAGAACTCACACTTTCCAGTAGCAATCTTGCTAATGTGCACTTTAGAGAAGGAAGAATAGGTAGCTAAGTGAAAAGAAGAGTGCAGGGAGAGAACTCACACAGCAGAGGAAAGTTTTAGATCAAGTAAGCAGAAGTTATATATTCTAAATTAATTGTCCAAGCTTTTTTCTTGGTAAAATGTTTAGAGAGTTATACTGGAAGTTCCAATATTCAGGTTATAAAATTCCAGCACTGCTCTAGTGAAATGTGCAATGAAGCTTATTAATTCTTCTGAAACAAACTGTTCCCAATAGTTCTAGCTGTCAGAACTTCCCATGCTTTCTCTGAAAGTGTTTTAATTTCATATTCACAAGACTTCTCCCATGTTAGCAAGTGAAGCACAAAATTTCAATCCACTTAAAACTCAATGCAGGAATTTGGAAGGTCCAAGAGAAAGAATTTTGCATCTCTCTTTTCAGAGCACAAAACCTTTGAAATGAGTAAATAAAGCTCCAATTAAGTTTACAATTCTAGAGGATAATGAGAAGTGCCCATCAAATATGCTACATTCTTAAAATGTTTTGATTTAGCAGGCAAAATTCAAAACACCATAGTAAGTTTCAGAGTAAAACTCGATTGCAGTTGCATGTCACACACATAAAAAAGCAACAACAACAACAAAAAAGGATTTACACCTCTACCACCACCCCCCTCCCCCCCAAGCACACACATACACACACACAAACCATAAAGCTCTAATTGGAAGGCTTCCATCATCTGAGTACTTGCTTCCTGGCATACATGAAATGATCAGTGGAGAAAGCAGGGTCAATCGTGACAGACTGAGAGTGAAATTAAAATAATAAAATGTCTAAACATTTAACTGCAAATAGGAAATCTTTATACCCACCCACACCCTATTCTGTACCATAAAACTAAGGCAACAATTATTCATATACCTCCAAGTAATTTGCAGGCTCCATACAAAAATCTCATTTAAAATAAGAAATTGCTATTTCTGCACATTTATTCTCCCCAAATGCTGGCTAATTGCTGCAATGGCCATTATAAAGAATAATTTTCGCTTAGTGAAAAAAAAAAAAAAGGAATGAAGAGAACATTTTCTGGTTTTGTTCCTCTGCGGAGGCTCTATTCAGCGAATCCTGAATGCACAGCGTTTCACTGCTACATTTATTATGCTGAGAGGTCAAGTATTACACAGCATCTTGTATTACGCTTTGCATGCTAAGTATTTCACTTCACAAATTGACCCTTCGGTGTACTTACTACATAATGCTCTAAAAACCCAGCTAAAACGCAGGACAATTAGCAATACTTTGGCTCACGCTTAACAATGGGGACACCAATGTAGGTGATTGCATTTACAGTGTTGCTTTCTTCACAAAACATTTTTGACACATTAAAGGTACTTTGAAATTGTGCAGTACCAGTCGCCGCTCTCTTGAATGGCTTTTCCAGCATGTATCGAGAGAAACAGTTACTGTAGTTTAGGGCTTAATTGAAAAGAATTCAGACACGGCCCTATGAAGCACCAATTAGAGGGATATTATATCATAAAAAGCTGTAATATCCATTTTCAGGCTTGTTCACCTGCCAATACAAAGTAGGACACAGCTTAAAAAAGGGACGGAGCTGCAACTCCGGAGAGCAGGATGTTTAGGGAGGAGGAGGAAGAGGAGGACGGCGGCGGCGGCCGCCTGCCGGAGCAGCGCCAGGTGTGCGTGCCTCGGGGGCACGGAGCCCCGGTCCCGGTCCCGGTCCCGGGAGGCAGCGGGCGGGAGGCGCAGGATGCGGTGCCAGACTTTGGTGCCAGATCTTCCCGCANCCGCCCACTGTGAGCTGCTCGCTCCCGCCCGGCCCCACCGCTCCGGGTAAAAGCTGAGCCGCCGGGGTGGCTAGGAATTCCCCAGCCACGTTCGCTAGAAAGACATTTTCATTTTATTTTATATTTAACTGTGAAGAAACGGAAAGCACAGATGGGGAGCACGAGGAGCCAAGCAGCCCCGGGCAGTGTCCCGTCCGCGGTGCCACCGTGCTCCCCCTTTGCCGCCAGGCCTCCCTGCCCTGCCCGGGCCGGCTCCTCCGCGTTGTCACCTTAGTGCGGCCAGCCGGAGGTCTGACAGGCACCATTCTGATGGCTGAGTCTGGGCAACACCCCACGACCACCTTTTACTGCCCCGTGTAGGCGCCTTTTCCTTGCCTCGGACAGGTCCAGGGCATCTCGGCTGCCATTGGCCTGCCTCGGACAGAGCAGTACACACAACGGCACATACCGTCAAGGCACCATTGACCTGCCCAAGGCAGAACAGCACCTCACTGTGACATATCTACTACCCCAGGGAAGGACGACTGTCTTTGGGGCACCATTGCCCAACCTCGAGCATGTTGAGGGACACAGGAAGAGGTGCCAACCACCTCTGAGCCGATCAAGCTGATGAACAGAACCTCAAACTTCCAGTGTCCCGGCAGGAAGAGTGTCCCCTCCAAACATTACCTTATCACCTACTTATCTGTGAATCTTTGTGCAGTCAAGGCAGGCCTTTTGTGGGGCATTCAGCTACTGTCCAGGGCTAGGAGAGAGTGTTGGAGGAGACCAAAGGCAGTTCTAGATCCGAGTTTCCCAGGACATGCTCACTTCTGGATTGTGCAGCTGGAAGGGTGTGGACAGTGTCATGATTTTCCCTTTGNTGGAAACAAACAGAACCCTCCATTACGCCGGCAGCTCGGCGCGGCCCCGCGCCTACCGCTTCCACCCCCCCACCTGGCAATCCCGAGAGCGGCAATTTCGTTGGGTTCATTGTAAGCTGAAAACAAACAAACATAAACTTATCGCCCCGAAAATTTTGNCAAGGCACCATTGACCTGCCCAAGGCAGAACAGCACCTCACTGTGACATATCTACTACCCCAGGGAAGGACGACTGTCTTTGGGGCACCATTGCCCAACCTCGAGCATGTTGAGGGACACAGGAAGAGGTGCCAACCACCTCTGAGCCGATCAAGCTGATGAACAGAACCTCAAACTTCCAGTGTCCCGGCAGGAAGAGTGTCCCCTCCAAACATTACCTTATCACCTACTTATCTGTGAATCTTTGTGCAGTCAAGGCAGGCCTTTTGTGGGGCATTCAGCTACTGTCCAGGGCTAGGAGAGAGTGTTGGAGGAGACCAAAGGCAGTTCTAGATCCGAGTTTCCCAGGACATGCTCACTTCTGGATTGTGCAGCTGGAAGGGTGTGGACAGTGTCATGATTTTCCCTTTGTTCAGCTCCGTACCACTCCTTGGCACCTGAAGGTGCTGGGAGGGCATCCTCGGGACCAGCCCTGCAGTGAGCCTATCTTTGGCCTGTGAGAAGGGCACATTGTTACTATAGATGCATGATCAACTAATCAGACCATTTCCAAGGTTTACCAGAATACTTTTAACAAATTCATCTCTTCCTATTCGATAGAATTTAAAAACATTGGAGAGAGAAAACTCTTAATTTAAGAAAATTTAAGAAAACTCTTAATTAATTAAACCATCTTTTATACACAAGGAATGTGATTTTAACTGGGGTGTGCAGCTTATCTCCTGCCTGCTCTTCAGCCCATGGCCACAATAGCCTGTTCAGGCTCCTTTGCAGCCAGTGATGAAAGGGTGAAGTCCAGTGTCAACACAACTGATGGGGAGAAGATTTTTCACTGTGACTTCCTGAAAAGATGGTGAATGGGTACCTCAGGCTGTGCCCCTGTGAAAAATACAGAGCCTCAAGAGGAACAACAAAGGAAGGCAGCTGAAGAATTAGAACTGATCCTGTTCTGTCTGCTTTTCTCAATCCACATATTCTCTTCCTTTCTCCTTTTCCTCAAAGCCTAGCATCAGGTCTTTAGCACTGTCCTGGCAACACAAGTGGTGCAAAGATCATGGCATGAGGAGAAGGACTAGTAACAGCAGGAAACTAAAGCTAAATGATGGGGAGTAAGGCGACTGCTGGGGCCAGGGAATTGTTGGATGTGTGTACAGTCTGGGGAGCACTATCCATCCGCCTGTAATGCCAGCTCCTGTTACCTGCACTTCATGTGCTTAAGAGTCATCCTGTAAATGATAAAGCAGAATTTTTCCTCTGAAGTGAACTGATAAAATAGCGCATTTCAATGGAATATGGTTCCATCAGAGCTTCTCTGTCTTGCTCTCGAGACAGTCTTCATGCATAAAGCACTGTTGTTTCTGAAGAGCAAGAGCTTTAAGGCCTGATAGCAGCTGTAAACTCTAGTATCCCTGCTTTAGCAAGTACAAAGTCACATGTTTTCCTCTAGTTAGGGTGTTTCGGAACTGCACATAGCAGTGAGTCATGCTTTTTGTCATACTTAAATTTGTGACAGCTCATTTCAAGTCAAGAAACTTAATACGTACTTCCACATGAATGGTCTGTGGTTCAATTTTGACTGGGCCAGTGACATCTGATGGCAAATTTTCAGCACGTGCACATAGCCCTACCTGTCTTAAACATAAATGAAATATTTTGAACAAGATATAAGCAAATATAAGGAACCAAACTGACAAGTCTGACTGGCTGAATGTCATTTCTCTGTGGGCAAATGATAGTAGATGATGATGAGGGGGAGCAGTGATGATGATTTTCACACTCTATTTAATTACAAATTAAGTACAAATTAGTGATATTCACTATGGCCGCACACTGCAGTTATTTTAGCTCATTCTTAGTGTAATGTTAGGTAGACTACTGCAAGTGTGCAGCAGTTGCGTGTTTCAGCAACCAAAGCAGTGGAAACCTGCTCTGCTGCACATGCAGGAGTAACCCAATGTGCAGTAAATGGGCTTTATATTTGAGGGGTTTATGCATAATACAAAATAGGCATTTGCAGGGACCTCCTGCAGGACTCTTGTTGGGAGGCCTATGAGACATGAAATTATTTGGTGGGGTTTATAAAATGCGACCTAACTGGCATTAATCAAGACATGCTTATCACATGTCTTCCAGAGAAAAGCATTTTTCTATCACTTTGTGAATGCAACCTCATAGCTGATGAGCTGTATCAGGTTTTGATGGAAAATGGGTGTCTGATACTACATACATATACCTATATCACTCTGGTATATCTTATATATCAATCCACTTTTGTATCCCTGATTTAAAAGCAACAGTTGACCTAAAAAAAAGGAGAATCACTTAAATATTGGTAAAGGTTGGTTTGCACCATAAAAAGCTAGCGATGTCACTTACAATAGCCATAGCACATTGTTGATTGGATGAATGCCCTAGGGAGGCAACACTTGACAGAATGATCTGTGTGTTGATGAGTCCATTGAAAACTACCGGCTAATTGTACCATAGAGATTGATGAAACCATGATGAAATATTTTTGAGACACTGTTTTTATGTCTGCCATGTTAGAATCAAGTTTTAATGGACATGCAAGATGATTGTATGGTGAGTGCTATGTAGACTTATCTTTCTTTAGCCAAACCAAATAAACTCAAGACAAAAAGGGAGAGGACAAAAATATCCAATAAGGGAATTCTAACAAGGAAAAAGCTTGCAATAATCAGCAAAAGCATGGAAAAAGAGAATTAAGTATCATTATACAATCAAACATCTATATTATGTCTATATTGTTGTTTCCCAAGTTTGTGATTTTTATTTATAAAGTATTTCAATTACTTATACTTACACAGCTAATCAGTTAGAACTGACATACATTTTGGCTAAACACCTATAATTACAGTTGTTTCATACCTGAGCCCCTATTACAGATGTTGTGTAACAAGCAGTCCTGATTGCTGACATCAGCCCACTTAATGTTCCTGCATTTATGTGATAATTAGATAAAATCAAATAAAGACTTTCTAGTAACTTCATAAAATAATGTAAATACATTTAGTGAGATTAGCATAAATGTAAAATATTATTTAAGGTTTCATCTTTTTCTAACAATGAAAAGGAGCCTGAAAATATGTAAGTGTATCCATTAAGCAGTGTTACTTTTTAAAAGTGTACATTCCAGTGTAACAATGTGCAGGTCTGTGATATGAAAAGAGAGATTTACAGAGGTGGTACCTTTGGTTAAACCCATTATTTAGAATAAAGCAGACAATCCAAGGCTTTGTGCTGGTAAGGTCTTGCTTCTCCCAGCCCTGTCACCTCTTACTTACACCCTTAGACCACCACTGTTGCAAGATGAATGTTACATGTTTATCTAGAATATACGGAGGCAAACTAAATTGCCCTTGTATATGAACATGTGGAAATCATGGTTTCTTTAGAAATGAATCTTCAAAGATATTTTAGAACATCAGCTTATTCAGAAGAAGCTTCAGGTTAGAAAAGCTGCCAAAAAGAACCTTCAGTCATTATGAGTAGCAGATTTGGACTGAGTTGTAGATCTTTCCCTCAAAGCACCAGTTATTCAGTTCAAGCTATGAGTAAAACACATAGGTAGTATACATGTTGCAGAACATCACTTTAAATGTTAGAGCAATAAAACCGCAATTGTTTATCCCAAGGTAAAATTCATTGTAGAACAGAAGGTCTGCAAAGGGAGTTTTTTCCTTCTTTAACTTGAAAGTGCATTTGTACAGGGACCTCACAGCAGTCACTCCATGCCTAGTGGAAGCCAGAAAAAAGGGTGCTCTATCCCCTAGCCATAGACACTCAACTTGACCACTGAATCCAGAAACAATCAGTAGAGTCTTGTGTTCTCTCCTTCCATCTCTGGGCTAAAGGAGATTAGCATTGCAGCCTGACAGGCTGGATATAAGTAAGCAGTTGAATTCCAGTCCTCCAAGCTTTCTGCTCTCCCCTGTTCAAGTCTTTATTTCACTGACTCTGTCACTCAGTCCTTCTAAAGCTCATCCTGCTACGCACTCCGTGATTCAGTCCTAGCCTTTTGGATCAGTTTGCACTTAAGCTTCCCTCAGCCTGAGTAATCTGCAGCACTGTTTATTTCCTTGACACCTCTGACATGTATTCTAGGCATCTGCTTTTCATCTTTAATCCGTTTACGAAAATGGATTCTTGCTGGCCACCTGCCATAAGCCTGGAGGAGCAGCTTTGGTTTACCACGCTTCTCGTTAAAGTGAGTACCTCAAGCTTCAACTTCTCAGGCTCCAGTTTATCACTTCCTGGCCATATGTAGCAGTAAGACAACACCATGTTTGTGAAGATTTCAAAATCAGTCACTCTGTATTTTAAGTAATACAACTGTAGAAAAAAATAACAAACCTTTATGGGTGCTTCATCTACTCAGCCTTGTGTGTCCTCCACATTCGATGAAACTACCTTTGCAGAAATCTTTGTCTTTCTTATCCTTTCCCTCGTAAGCTTTCCCCTGCATTATAGAATTTTCCTTCTGTATATCCATTTTCTATCCAGTCATTCAGCTGGTTTTGCAGTTAAACAAAATAATTCTGCTTTTCAAGTATGGTCATCTGCTGTGCCCCAGGATCCTTTGTCTGTCTGCAACTTTCCTAAGAGTGACCCTGCAGTCTTTCAAACTGAGTGGTTTTAAAACCTTCACAAAGGCTGGAAATAAGAGGTTTCAGCAATTCCATTGCTTGAAAATTAGCTTTGGTTGTTTCTAACTAAATGGATACATGGCAGAGCCATGATGAAAAATAATGAATTCTGAAGCTTTTAAGATAAAACAATGGCATAGTGGTTTAATAATAATTAATTCGATTTTTTTTCTATTATATATGGATTCTCCAGGTTATCATATGGACATTTTTACATCTTAAGATTTTATGAGGAAACTCATAATATTTATGTTTATTCAAATGCTCTGTTTCCCGGAACCTTGTGGCTACATGAAAATACCAGTTTTCATTTCTTAAAAAAATTCTCAAGTGACCATTATTACAGAATGACTGTGTTGGATCAGACCTATATAAGCCAGGGTGTAGTGTCTGACAATGTTCAATAGCAAACTCTCAAAAACTGATGGATACGAGATGTACAGCATAGTACTACTGTGTTGTCCCTTAGACAACCAAGCAATCAATGATTTAATTATTTCCTGAGAAGAAAGTTGCACTGAGGTCATGATGTGGCTAGTAACCACATGAAGGGTTTCATTCCATAAATTTGTCTAAGGTGTTTTAACCCGTTTGCACTCCTGGCCCCATAAAATCCTGCATCAGTGAATTCCACTAAAAGATTATACAGCATTCCTTTTTGTTACTTTTAGATGTGGTACTTCATCCTTTCACTGGATGCCCTATTGTTCTTCTTTATTCCCCTTGTTCATGTCATTCTCTAGAGATCTTGGTTTCCAAGCTGAAGAGTCTTAATGTATTAAACCAAGATTTGGCAAGGAGCTATGTTTTCCTTCTGATAATTCTGACCTTTTTTCTTTTTTCTTTTTTTTCCCCCCTGAATCCACTGTAACCTTCTTATAGTCCTTTGTGGTGGGTCCACTGTTGGGTTATCATCTAATGTGTGGCTGCAGTATGGATTCATTCACTGACATGGAGATATTTTCTGTTTTCTTCTCTACCTGCCCCAGTAATTCATAACTTGGAGTGTACTACATATGTCATTACTGACCACTGAGCTGATATTTTAGAGGACTATACAAAAAGTCTGCCAAGAGCTCCTTCTCTCACAACTAGTTAATTAAGAGTCCATCTTTGTGTCTGTAGAGCTCTATGTAAAGGGATTGCTTTTCTTCAGGTTTGTTATTTTGCATACCATAAACATGAGGTTCATCAGCCTTTTTAGTGGCCACTTACTAAATGTCTTAAGATCTTTCTAAAACTCTCCATAATCAGCTCTGGTTTTGAAGAGCTTGAATATCAGCAACAGTCTCTCTTTACTCATAATACCTCTCTTTTTCTTATAATTTATGACTATTCTGGACATAGTTTAACTAGAATATACTGGTAATCTACTTCTATATTTTTCATAAGCATAGTAAAAGCTAGACATTTATTCCTGTCCTTTAAGTAGAGAACCAGGACAGTTACAGTTCAGGGTCTTCAGTAAAGAACCTTATAAAAAACTTTTTGTAAAGTCTGCTATACATTGCATAGTCAATATATGAGCATTGATTTTTTTTTTAAAAATTAGTGCTGAAGTTACTAACAGCTCAACCAAACACTCAAATTTAGTAAGCGCATAAACAGGATTCTACACATATATTAAAAATTGTTATCTTAAAGCCTATTTTGTAACTTTTCAATGATTGATGTAGGCAATGCAACTAATTGCATGCAATTGGTAGTACTGTGTGGCTTTTATTATGCATGGGTACTTGTAGTTAGGGAGGAGGTAACCTACTGAAAACCTATTTCACTGAAATATACCCCAAGATTTACTCTGAAATTGAAGGGGATTTCTGAAGTTCCTGGTCTTTGCATTAGTCTGGTGCAGAAGGCAGGGTATCAGGCTCTGTAAGCCAAAGCTACTTTTACTATGCAAAAAATTGTATGGTATGAAATACTATCATTAATAGGCACTCATAGTATTGGAGATAAATGTAGACAGGGGAAACTGTAAGCATACTTATAAATTTGAAAGGCTTACCTGTACCATTAATCCACAGTTACCAAAAAAAAAGACTGCATTGAATCAGAGGATGTAAAGTTACAGTTCTTCCAAAAGTACTAGGCAGTATAACTGTTAATCACATGCACCCTCAAGGAAAAAATCATCTGTGTCCACATCCTGCTCCGTTTCCCATATGTAATGTGTAATGCCAAGCAAGATAGACAGAAATATCAGGAAAATACGGGGGCTGAGGTAGTCTCAGTTACTCATACTGAGTCACCAATGAGAGTAGTCTGTGTGCCATGACACTTGTCTGCCATTGAGTCCTGGATATGAAAGCACTTATTCTGACATTATTTTATTAAGTGGATGTGCAGAAATGTCATAAGAACTGTAGCATGTATCTTTTAGAAGCAGTCTTGAAACTGAGGGTATAGAAAATGAGAGTTTGCTTAGTAGCGTTTGTGCCTTATCTTCTATTGCTCTTGTATCATAGTTTAAATTACCGATATCTATACTTCACTGCAGCTTCCTACTTCGATAGAGAAATGTACTTGACTCCCTACAGTTATTGCAACTGGAGGGAGTTCTGATTAGGATGCTTTTCCTAATTAAGTGATATCACCTAAAGTGAGTTTCCCTACCATTGTCTCACTCCAGTGTAAAAATAACAACAGAGGAAAATCATTTAGTTATTTTATTTTCCTGATTAAAATGTCTTTACTAATTCATATTTTACAGGGTAAAATTCCATCTTAATGAAAGACTGAGGGTCAGTTTTCTAACACAGCTAATTATGTGTCCTCATATCCCAATCACAGTTAGGGCTCAATTCCTTTGAATTCAGCAGCAGCACGTCTCAGTAGATCTATACATAAGGAGAAAGCCCAAGGTGGATACTCAGCCACCAGAGATCAGAGGGTCCTTCAGAATGTTTTTTGTTTGCAGTCAAGTCTGAGAGAAGGCAACGTATCATCCCCTCCCAAACCAGATGGGGCATAAAAGTGAGTTTACACCATGTGCCCAAACCTCTTTGATTTCAGCCAAATCTGTAAGAACTGTGTGTTTCAGATTCAATTTTTATGTTTCTACTTTGGTAATAAACCACTCTCCTCCCAGAGAAAGAAATCTTCTAGAGTTTTCTCCCTTTCTTTACTTCTTTCAAAGGTGCAGCTGAGCCCATATTTGACCAAAACTCTGTTCTCTTGATGTAGGTACTTCCATTGAACTGGTTGGCCAAATAAAGGAGTTTGGAGCATCTTTCCATACCTTATGTTTCTTGTTAATAAATACAAGTATGATACATGAGCTCTGTGTTTTATCAGCACTTTCTCTTTGGTTTCCCATCCTATTTAGGCATCTATTCATGAGGTTACATAACAGAATTTTTTAAGATCTTAGAAGTTAAATGGGCACAGTCTTAAAAAAGATGTTTCTCCCAGG
>WEKX01004151.1:0-11457 GCA_013390025.1 Pitta sordida | reverse complement strand
GTCCTCCAGTACTTTCACCATCCTTGTGGCCAGTCGCTGGACCCTCTCAAGGAGGTCAACATCCTTCTTCAACTGGGGAGCCCAGAACTGGACACAGTACTCAAGATGTGGTCTAACCAGCGCCGCGTACAGGGGAAGGATAACTTCCCTAGTCCGACTCACCACACTGTTCCTAATACACGCCAGGATGCCATTGTCCCTCTTAGCCACCTACGTACACTGCTGGCTCATATTGAGTTTCCTGTCAATCATTGCTCCTAAATCCGTCTCCATTTCACCACCCTCCAGCCACTCATCTCCCAGCCAATAGCGATACATGGGGTTGCTATGTCCAAAGTGAAGAAGCCGGCACTTAGTCTTGTTAAATCTCATACTGTTGGAGTCTGCCCATTTCTCTAGTCTGTCAAGGTTCCTCTGACATGTATGCATTTCCCAGAGGTCTACTTTTTGTGAGGCAAGTTTCAATTTGGCAAGTGGACTGACATCACTACTTTTATAAAGCAATCAAGAAAACAAAATAAAACTTATGGAAATGTGCCTTTGGGTATAGAAGATGGCATTTGCTGAAATCAGTAGAGAACGGGATGATCAAGACAGCACCTTGCCATCCAGATTCACCACTCTTCATGCCTACTCTGTCCTGTAGGAGATCAAGACAAGATCAGAAATGGGAGAGCTGTCTCCTGATCTGTTGAGAACAAGTAATAAAACTCCAGGGAAAACCTACTGGAAAAAGCATGCTTGGTGGCATAGAGATTGATTAGGCAGAAAAAGAAAAGAAACTAGAGAAGAGTGCAAATGTCCCTTTGATTAAGTGTACAGAAGAACTTTGAATATAGAATAACAGCATGAACTGAAATAATTAATTCCAATGGCGTGGAGTCTGTCTGCAAGTGCTGAGAAGCACTGAGACGTCCACAGGAACATCTGCAGGTTATACAGCNACCACACTGTTCTTGATGCAGGCCAGGCTCAAAACAAGAAAGTTTGTGTAGTAGATTAGCACAAGTGCCCAANCTGGTCCACAACAGCATCATAGCCATAAGACAGCTCAAAACAAGAAAGTTTGTGCAGTAGATTAGCACAAGTGCCCGGGAAGGCAAAATGAGGTTTGGGATACTGTGAGGGAGCGTGAGTGAGACTGAAAGAGAGCAGGACAAGCCATTAGCACCCACTGAGTAGGTCTGGCTGCAGTGGTGTGTTGTTGTTCTAAATGGATATTGATGTAGCCAATGTAGGGTGTTTCATCCCAGCCTTAGCTAATCTTTAGATTGCTCTTAGAAGACAATTTTTTTTAAGTATTTCTTCAATAACCAAACACACAAGGTCCTGTAAGGTAAGAATAATCTGAGGGTTCAGTTCAATTTTGATAAAAAACTGCTGGGAATGATCATTGAATGAGCCTGGGCTATAAATATTATTATTAACATACTGATTATATCTTTTTCTATGCTGCTTTTTCATAGGAGATAGACAGAGATGGTGCCAAGTGCTCTCAGTACTGGCAGAATGGGAGTTGGCTGAAAACCAGCTGTTTGCAGCTTAGATTGGTTAGATTGATGGCATTCAGGAGAAGTATTTCAGACACAGAATACTGCACTAAACTATTCCTGAAATGTTTTTATATTAGACTCAAATGTATATGGGATTCACAGATCTATTTGGGGTCAGCTTTGCAGAGCAAAATGTAACACTGTCAATCAGAAACATTTTATCTTGTGGATGATTATACTCACCATAAATGTATTCCATTTTCTGTGATCTGTAATGACAAAAGTCCCAGGATGTCTACAGGAGAGGACGAAGTGCTAGGGCCAAGAACTCAATGACATTACTCTTCTCAGTGAATACCAGGGTGCAAGATGAATGAAAGCAAGTGAGACTCAAATTATATAAAGGGAACAGGGACCAAAATCAAAATCATTATTCAAGTGATCAACAATAAATTTGCTCAGATGCTAGAAAGAAAACAAAAGAGATATGGAAGGAAAATGTTTAGCTTTTATGAGATTTTTTTTTTTTTAAGTAAATCCTGGAGGACGCACATGTAAAAGATGTGCCTTCTACAAGCTAAACCCAGGAGCATTAAAAGTGTAAAAAGGCATGAATTTAAGTAAGAGAGCTATTTATTATAAAAACTAACAATGCATGCATTGGAAGTTCATTGGTATTTCTTCAAAGGAACCTTGGCAAATATTGTAAGAATTATCTGGGATACTATGAACCTTTTGGTGTAATTTCCTTCTGTTTCCCTGAAACAATAAAATAATATACAGGAGTTCTTTCACTTTCCTCAGTGCAGTGACATTTCAGAAAAGGTAAAGTAATGCTGCACCTACTGACTTCTCTTGTCTATTTACAAGAGGAAATGTCATCAAGCATTCAAAATGTCACTACCTACTTGGATGACGTCACGGAAATATGTCTTCCCCTTCAGATGCTCATGTTTGGAGCAATAAACAGTAATCTGCTTAAGGAGATGATGGTTTGGTAAGAAAATGACATTATGCTTAATACCTACAAAATGAATAGTGGAGCAAATACTTTTGCCAGTACTGAAAACATTTCCAAGGAGCTCAGACAAATGTTCACTACTGTTGTCTGCCTGTTAAGCCAAGTACTGCTGCAATGCAGACAAAGAGGTGCTGTGTCTGCTACTTAGCCATCTTGTTACAGTCCTTTAAAGGTGTCATGTACACAGGGAAGCATATTTGTAATCTTTATGCTAAGTACACTTCACCTTAATTGCATTACCTCATGAAATTATATAAACAGGACTTTTGTATTTGTGCTAAAGATTTTCTTAAGCTGTAGAACTGAGAGTTGCTTTGAATTTCATGGGATACACTTAGTGAGTTTAGGACCCACACTTTTGATGTATTTAGTATGTGTGTGAAATAGAGATAACTCACAAATTCTGAGATTTCTTTCTGTCATTAAATGTCTACCAGATTTACATCCTGCAGTTTGTATGTCCTGCTTGTACTCAGACTTTTTTTCTAATTCTTAATAAAACATAAACCTTGAAACTACATAGTTCTCAGAAAGAAATTATGTATTTTATATGTATAATCTACTTACTTTCTCCATTATCAAATATTGCAATAAACATATATGACAACAAAAAGGTATTTAAACAATAAATAACATTATTTCCTTTTCCATTTCAGTCTGTTTTATCTAAGAGAGACATATACTGATTCTTGTAGCTTAAGGACTTAAAAGCGTAGGCATAAAACTCAGAGTTAATCCTACATTGAGTTTATACTATGATGTTAAAAAAATCCAATTATGTTTTTCTGCTTTGTTTTGTGATTTGTGTGTTGGGGTCTTTTTTGAACAATTCTTCCATGCTTGATTAAATTACAATGAATATTTAAATAAATAAGTATAACACAACGGTAGTTCTCCTAATCATTCATAACCTGCTATTGCTGACCTCAGCACTATCATTAGGCAACCTCAGAGGCCTTTTGAATACTGAGGAGCTACCATATAAAATCATATGATAGATATCAGTCTGAGATTTCTAACTCCTAAAATAAAATGTGCACCGAGTTTTCAGTTCTACCATCAAGCTAGCAGTTTGGGGTACATTTATGTAAATTGTGTGTCGAAAACACTGCTTTCCGTCACCTTGTAAAAGACAACAGGTGACAATGAGGGATAAATATCTTCTACTCTCATTTAATTTGGGCATCTAACACTTGCCTGAGGTAATTTAGTAAGTCAGTGGCAGGATTTACTGCAAACTTTCCATCTTCTGTCCTTTCAGTATCAGAGATTGTTCCTTAACTTTCTCAGATTTTCAGAGCTTTCCAGCCTAACAAGATTCACTACAGTTCAGATGAGTTGAGAGCCAGCACACAGCTTATCTGAATCTCCTGTTTCTGATGATTTCCTATCAGAGGATTACACATTTATTTTTAGTAGCCTTACAACTTCTAATGTGAGTTACAAAACTGAAGTTAAACTAAGTTTATAAAGTTATCAGATAAAGCTAAGATTCTCAGACTTCTAAATGATTCCATTAACATCGATGAGTAGGATGCGTTTTGTGGAACCACAGTTATATGCAGTTTAAAATTCATCTGAATATTCCAAAGTTAAATGAAAGCTGTTCTCTAGAGATTAACTGAGAAATCATATTCTTATTTCTCACTTCAGCTAGATCTTAAGCAATTTTTTTTTTTTTTACATTTTTGCCTCTCATGCTATTTATAATGTTCACTTATTAGTGTCTGGATTTAAATAATTGTGAGGATGCAAGTGCCCTGGTCCAAATAATACCCCCATTTTATCAGCTGAAACAACATTCTATACTTGATACTAGAATAGTAAGACTGCATCTACATAGTTTGTCCAAACAGCAGAGGTTCACTAACAGGCAGAGTGGGAAAAAAATGAAAGACGTCATAAAACCCCAAACCCCAATACTCTCCAAATGCTCTGATAACAGGGTTTAAGATCCATTAGACTATTATAGACCTTGCAACTGCTCTCCTTTCAATTGCTTCCATGCAACTGAAATAATTTAAATTACAGCAAATGTAGTATGTATGAGATATCTTTCAAAAATTAATTGAAAAAAGTGAAATACTAAAAAGACTCACATTAAGGTAAACCTCTGGATTACAATTAAATAGTCTGAGAATTTCGTACATGTGAAACATTTATTATTGTACTAGCTTACAGGTTACTTTTCCTTTAAAGAAGAAAACTGGCCAAGATATCTTTTTCTAGATTTCAGATATTTATTTCTTAGTTTAGAAGGTCTATATTTATTAACCTCAAACTGAATTGATTAGGAAAAAAGTGAGGTATTACCTCTTGGATTGCTCCAGTTACAAATCTTTCAAATCCAAAACAATGTCTTCTGGAATTTCCCAAATTATTTAGTATAAAACAAAGTATGAACTATTTGCATTAGTAAGGAAATCATTACAGTTATGTGTGTCTTATGGTAATCAGGAAAAATTTGGTCTGGTTCTTACAATTTGTATGACCCTCAGTTTCTCTCCGGAGAAGATCCAAGCACACATCCTTATATCACACATTTTCTATACAGAGAGCTACTCAAAAACTTACTACCTCCTCCAGTGTGAGTAGTTAGCAGCTAGGCCAGATACACAGGGTGCCGGAGAAGGTCATCTGTCCTGAAATACAGCACTAATCAGAAATAATTGAGAATACATAATTAAAAATTCATGGTATTAAACAAATACTTATGTTTCAGCTACCTTATTTTCTCCTGGATAATTATCTTTACATTTTCTTTTTATTGAACACTGTTGAATGAACATTTGATAAAAAGATATTTAGCTTTCCATTGCAATATTGAAAAAAATGAGCTGGATGGAAATAACTGAGCCATGACCAATTCTCAATCACTTTCCAGTAGGACACAGCAGTCCATGGGCTGAGAGAAGAATGATAATCTGGAAGTTCTGTGTCATGAATTGCACTTATTTAGAGTACACAACTGGGCACAGAGATGATTTAAATCTCCTGGACTGATATGCTCTTTGGGTGCACAGGTCTCCCACACACAATTAGCTAGACACAGTATTTGGCAGTGCCTTGTGGTTTCCTNTCCCTTCATGTAGTTGTAGAGAGCGATTCTGGGTTTGGGTTTTTCCTGAAGGACAAACATCAAGCAGGATATTCAGTTTTTCAGTCACCTGAACATTGACTTTAAAGAGCTCTTTCTGACATTCTGCTTTTGTTTTCGGTTTCTCCCCTGCTGCTACTTTATCATGCCGACTATGCTGTACACAAAGTGCCTGAAGGGTAGCATCAAAGGTACAAACCAAACAAATAGCCTTCACATCCAGGCACATCTGGCCTGCTGGAGTCGGGCCTGGCACAGGGAAGGTTTTAAAAACGGTGAAAGAGTAACTGTATTTTATCTCTACATTCTTGTTTTCCCTTTTGAGGAATAAGAAAGTACAACGCACATATACCCAGGTTTTCCAGCCCTGTGATACAAGTGTGAACAAAATAACTAGCAGATATTCTAAATCATCCAAAGGGAGGACTCTAGGAAATAAATTAACCCTTCAGGCACAGGTAAAAAAATTGTGATCTTTAGCATTTCCCATTTAATAATCTTCAAGCTCATTATAAATAGAAATAAGCTGTGCCTTATGATGGATAGGAATGTTAATAATATCTTTTTGGCCAGCAGTCTGATTTTCACTCATTCATACAGTTTGTGTGTATAATTATAACTGTGTGTTTCTGTTGGTCTAGCTATTTGCATCTGCAAATATCTCATTTACGTGTTTGGTCACTGTTATGTTTATGTGCATAAATTAGGTATGCAATTGCAAACATATTTATAAGGAAAAATATCCCTGAGCTAAGCCATACATCCTCCTATGTCAACTTTGTGTCAGAACTGGGAATATAATACAAATTGTCAGACTCCCAAGCCTGCAATTTAATCACAGGGACTCACATACTAGAAGAAGAATGAGAGATGTAAACCAGCACAGTCCAGTAAGGGTAACAGTTTTCCACCCCGACTCCCTTTTTGACTTTGTTAAATTGTTAAGGCTAAGGGATGAGCTGTTGTTTTAGAGAATAGATCACCCTGACTGATGTGAAATAATCTTCTTGATGTAGAAAAGCATCAGAGATTCAGTACCAATCTTTGCAAAAATTGATCAACATGCTCTTTTTTTATTCAGTTCTATATTTTGTAGTCAATTAAATTGGAGGTTTTCAGGTGCTGGACCCCTTCCCAGCACTTTCCTTACTCAGCTACTGAGATTTGTAATCCAGTCTTTTAGGAACCATACAATAAGTTATAGAGGTGACTCTGTGATCCTAAATTATATTGGTGTGCAAGAAAATCACTGATTTTATTCATTGATTTATCCAAGTAATAGTTCTTGTTGAGCCATAGGAAAGGGTGCATGCCTATGGGGCAAAAGGAAGCAAAGTAAGAAAAATAGCAAGAAGTTGCCTTGAAAAACTATATTGTTTACTGAAAAGAACTACCAACCTCTGAACTTAAATGTCATTCAAAACATCAGAACATGCACACCCCCCAAAAACCAAAGGAGAATAAGTACTTGAGAAAACCTGACATAAGAGCACCAGAAGGACTGCACTAGACAAACTTTTTAGAAGAGACCAAAGAAATTGGGAGATGTGATCAGTTTTACAACATTGCTGGCACTAGAAACTCACAAACAGAACCTGATGTAATGCTGACCACCAGTTATAGTTAAAATATGTGAGGTGGGTTTTTTGTACATGTGTACAAAATTATGAAAAACCCTCCAACTCCAGCTGCTGGAAGAAGATGGAGAAAGCAACTCCTAGCACATTGAGTTGAAACAATGCTGAACTACATCACTAAAATCCACTGTTGAACAACTTCTTAACTCTCTAATAAATCAATATTTGCTAATGACAGCAATTCTTTATATAAAATTATATTTTTGGTGGGACTAAATTCTGTGGATACTTGTTTATATGCTTGTAAAATGCTGTAAAGGATGCAGTCATAGTGCTAGTATAGTTCTTCTCTAGAACTAATATAAATGTATTTGAAAATAGAACCTCTGAAAGGTTAGAGAAGTGAAACAGATGCATTCGTACTTAATAATCAATATGTTTTAGCAGATATTTTGGGCAGGAAGATAGGGAAAACTATTAGCAATACGGAAGGTGAAAGAAATAAGGAAAGAAAGAGACTTCTTTGTTCTTCAGTAGTGTAAGCAAGTGTCTCTATCAGTGACTATATAGTAATAAAAGAGAGGGTGTTTTGCAAGTAATGGATTGTGCATATGGAAAACAGTTGAACTGGCATTTTTTGGGGAACATGTCATGGTTTGACCCTGGCTGGATGTCAGAGATTCATGCACAACCTCTCTCTCACTTCATTTTCTCTCCACCCCCCTGCTTATACAAATGGGAGGAGGGAGAAAAAAGGAAAAAAACCCCGGGAAGGTCTGTCGCAGACAAAACAAGCTCCAAGTGGGGAATATAAAGGATTTATTTATTTCTAACAAGATCAGAGCTTAATGTGAGAAGCATCATTTTAAAGTCAACCTTCTTCCCCCACCCCTCCTTCTTCTTATACCAGATATCATATTCCCTTTTTTCCTTCAGGACACATAGGGGGAACAGGAGTAGCGGAAAGCCAGGCAGTTGGTATTTTCTGACCAGTTTAGGTCAGGAAGTAGGAAGTAGGCTTAGCAGATGGCTTAGTAGGAAGCCATATCCCTGCCTTTCATAAAGTCCCCTTTCCCTCACGAGAGAAACGTCTTTCATGACCCTTCCCAGTGTGAGTCTGAACCCAGGGGCGACAGCTCTTCCATTCTCTATTGCCTGAGAGAGTCACACCACAGGATGCAGTCTTTTAAGCACTGGTTGCGCTGCTTCAGGCAGATGACTGGAACACTTCCTCCTCCTCCTCTGGGTGCCCTGGCCTTGGTGGCTGTTCAACCTCTCACAGGCTCTTCTTCAGCCATCTTTCTTGCTGTTACCAGTGTTTTTTCCTTTCCTTGCTTAAATATGTTATCACAGAAGCACCTCTATCTCTCCAACTGGCCTGACCTTGGCCAGCAGCAGGCTCAGCCAGGAACTGGCTGGCATTACCTCTGCTACTTAGGCCCCCACTGCCAGGGAAAAAAAAATCCACATTCAAACCAGCATAGAACAGAATGCTGAAATAGGTGAGAGCTTTTTCCCTGACTGAAGCAGTTTTAGCACAGAACTAGAAAATCTGGATTGTTAAGATGTCATGGGGAGAGCCCTTTTGTACTATTGTAAAACTTTTCTCCTTTTTACTGGAACAGACAATTAGTTTCTCTTCTTATCTCCCCTTCCCTCCCCTGAAAGGAATGTGGCCAGGGGAGGGGCTTTCCATTGATTTTGATACTGTTATTGTTGTTGCTCAAACATATATATATATATTTGTTATATTGTTTTTTTTCCCTTTCTTCCAGTAAAGTTCTTATTTCTCTCTATATTATTCTTCAAGTATTTCTAAATTAAATTCATACTTAATCTTAAATGACCCAGGACATAAAAGAATTTGGCTCTGGGCAGTTTTACAAACCTGTTACTACAGTGGTTGTTGCCCTGAGGAACTAGAAATGTGCCTGCAGAGGAGACACACAAGAGAGAAGAGCTGTTCTCTTGTCTTTACTCCTTGTATTTGCCCCCATACACATGGACATGCTGGACACCTACAGCACATAGAGAAAGTTTTGGTGAATCAGTTAGATTTGAGTGCCATGATCTCTGAGGGGAGAAGTGGGGCCTGGAAGTGCATGTTTTCTTGTTCCCTTCTCTCTCAATTTTTGTGCTACTAGAGATTTACATAGCCCAGAAGTCCTGGTATATGTGACTGAAGAGTCATGCCTGCTTTCTCCACGATCTTTGTGCTTTTGGTGCTTTATGCCTATTAACACACATGTACATATCTTTAGCACTTGATGTGTATGCCAGTTACTAAATATCTGCAATATTTTTGTGGGATTCCAGACTCTCAATTATATTTGATTTAGAAGTCAAGAGCCTTGGCATCAAAATCCATCCTAATGGTAAGACGGAGAACACACAGGTTTGAACCTGCCTGTGGACCATATTATCTAAAGATTAACATAGTGCTTGGTGTGGTTCGGGCAGATGGGAACTAGTACTCTCTCAGGTAATGCCCAGTTTTTTGATGAGTGCTGGGGGGCAATTTGCCGGTGTAGATGTAAAAGGGGGATGGAAAGATGCAAAAGGGAGAGGAATAGAAAGAGTTAGAGAGGAGTTTGGAAGTTTAGTGAAGTAAAATAACAAATCTAGAAAGTAGTAGGACTAGAAACTTGGCTTGATGTTCACAGTAAGGTATATTAAGAAGCATAGACAATCCCTTTTAAAATAATATGCTGCCTTAACATATGACTATCCAGATGGCGGGACTTTGCTTCTGACAAAGGGATTTTTACTTCTGCCACTGTTATGGTTTAGGGGGTTTTCTGCTGCTCTGGCAGCGAGGGGGTTAGCAGCTCAGTTCTTGCCTGAGCTCTCCGTGCTGCCATGGCCTTCAAGGTTATAGAGATTGAGGTGTCTCTGTGAATAACATACTTGGGAGAGAAGAAAAAAAATTCAGTAGTAAGATGTAGCGTGCCGGTTCAGAACCTGCGTTGGGAGGCTGAGAGATTTGAAGGCCCATCCAGGCCCACGAGAGAAGGGGTAGAGATGTTCTTCCAAGCATCCCACTGCTTCTTGTGAATTGGACTGACCATAGCAAAAACCTATGGACCAGAGAGAGAGAGAACCAGGACTGCAGAATCCATCTAAGCATCTAAGACTGAAGATGGAGAGGTAACGCTGGACGAACTGCTGGTGGTTTTGAAGCCCAGAAACAGAAGCCTGGAGCTANGATGTTTCCCTTGCAGTTCTGGTCTTGTTAGTTAGAAAATAAACCCTTTATATTCTTTATTTATAGTTTTGCCTTGCTTCTTTTGCCTGTGACCTGTTTTATTTTATCTTCCAGTTTTATTTTCTAGTTTGTTTTTTTTCTAGTTTTCTCCTAGGAGAAGTTGTGGGTGAATCTCTGGCATCCAGCCAGGCTCAAACCACGACACCACTAAAATCTGTATCTGCAAGAATAAAGATTTAACATCAAACATACTTATATATGAAATATGAAAGAAAAATAACATAACAGTAGTCTCAGAAGATCATCTCTGACAAGGTTTTCAGATTCACGTTTCCTAAATCTGTCTCAATATGAAGCAACATTGCAAAACAAATCCCTCTATCTTACTTTTTCCCATTAGTACTCCAGAAAAATAGGAGGCAATATTAAAAGTAGATTTATGAATGCTTCCCAGTGTCTTAGTTACAATGCATGCACATATGTACATTATATATTTTCTTGGAAGTACACTTTCCATGGGAGGCAGAATACCATCAAATCTCAATTGGTTTCTCACTCCATTTTGTATTCCCTGCTATTTGGCATGCACTCACACATTAGCTTGCCAAAAGAGTAGCTTGACAATTAGGTGTGTTAGCACAATTATGCATGTTATAAACTGCAAAATAATGCTTTTTGGTGGTATGATGAATGATCTTATATCTGGCAGTTTTTTAAAAATTATTTTTTAAACAATACTCCTATTGTAACTGCATTGGTATGGTAGTACAGCAGACAAACATTACGAAAAGGGAATGGCATTTTGTACTTCAGACAATAAGCAATCTGCTGTGTCCTAAGGAGATGGTTACAGTCATTGATCACCACAGTATCTGACGACTTTCCAGGTGTGTCTAACATCTGGTATTCTTTTCTGAGAGAGGAAGTATGTGCAGAAAAGTATCTTGGTTTAGACTTCATAACCCTTTTGTGTCTCCTTGCTTATATTTGTTAGAGAAAACATAGCCTAGAAGGAGTCTTCCTTGAGAATGTCTTCTCATTTGCTTTTAACAAATGGCTTAAGG
>WEKX01004149.1:0-45292 GCA_013390025.1 Pitta sordida | reverse complement strand
CAAATGTTGAACTGCCAGAGGGTAGAAGGGCCCTTCAGAGGGACCTTGATAGGGTAGAGAAATGGGCAGATTCTAATTATATGAGATTTAACAAGTCTAAGTGCCGGGTTCTTCACTTTGGACATAACAACCCCATGCATCCCTACCGGCTGGAGAGTGGTGAAATGGAGAGGGATTTGGGAGTAAGGTTGACAGAAAATACGAGCCAACAGTGTGCCCAGGTGGCCTCCTGGCCTGTATCAGGAACAGTAAGGCCAGTCAGACTAGGGTAGTTATTCTTTCCCTGTACTTGGCACTGGTTAGGTCACATCTTGAGTACTGTGTCCAGTTCTGGTCTACCCAGTTTAAGAAAGATTTTTAACTGCTTGAGAGGGTCCAGAGAAGGGCAACAAGGATGGTGAAAGGACTGGAGAACAAGCCTTATGAGGAGTGACTGCAGGAGCTGGGATTGTTCAGCCTAGAGAAGAGTAGGCTCAGAGGTGACCTCATTGTTGTTTTCACCTACCTGAAGGGAGGTTGCAGTCGGGTGGGTGTAAATCTCTTCTCTCAGGCTGCCAGCACCAGAACAACAGGACATGGTCTTAAGCTGTGCCAGGGGAGGTTTAGACTGGGTTTTAGGAAGAGCTTTTTCACAGGGAGTGATCCCTCAGTGGAAAGGTCTGCCCAGGGAGTTGGTGGAGTCACCATCCGTGAAGGTTTTTAATAAAAGACTGGATGAGGAACTGAGTGTCATGGTCTAGATAATGGGAGGCTCAGATGGACAGAGCATGGTGCCCATGGCTCCAGATTTGTGGGTTCGATCCCTATGTGGGTGTTTATTTGGGAGTCCCTTCCAACTCAGAATATCCTGTGATCCTGCGATCCTGTATATGCACAATTTGTTCTGGCTTTTCCTACCTTTGAAAATATTCTATGCAAAAGAAATTAAGTTGTTTGATCTGGTACTGTGTAATAGTATACATCCTGTTAAAGGAATATTCTTACAGGCAATTTCAGATTTGGTCATAAAAACTCCCTAAAATAAACGCGCAATATTAGCTGACTTAGTCAAACAACTTCAAATAGGAGTATTCTTATTCTGAACTGGAGCCATACTGGTGTGATAAGGACATAATAAAATTTGACTATACATGACACAGATGACACTAGAAATAATTCCCAAAATTCAGGGTTTAGTTGTGCAAATTCTGGTTTGTTTGTGTATTTTTTTAACTGTAATCACAAAGATCAATGGTCAAGTATCATTTTCATTCAATATTAACAAATCAATAGTCATTTATTCTAATAGTGATCCTTGCAGGCAAAGTTCACTGTAAAGATATAGAGGATTAGGAACCAGCTGAATGAAATCACCTGCTGGGCTAAGGGGATTGCAAGAATACCTGTATCTACTCAGGCATTTAACTGTGCAGTTTCCCAGCTTTCCGTTCTGATGGCTCTTGCTCACTTTAGCAGTGCCTGCCTCTAACCCATTATATCAGACAGTCACAGATGGTTTCACGGAAGTTTTTCTGGTATATTGGCTACAAAAGCTGGTTTGGATTGGAATCAAGCTGTTTATTGCTAAGTATGATGTAACACATTGATGGTGGTGAATCAATTATGTGTTTCTGCAATAGCCTGCATGCAAAAATAGCATTTACTGCCAAGTAGTAAAATTATTAAGTAGAAAATCTGGAATCTATTTTTTTCAGGTGACTAGAGAGAAAATTACCTTTTGAAATCATCTGGAGTTCTCTGTAAGCCATCCAAATTTACGGCAATGCAGGCAGGATACCCATCAGCTGATGGGTATAATGATGAACTATGTGCTAGTGGCAGTAAATCTGGGTGTATTGTCATACTCTGCACTCTAGTGACCAGATTGTCACAGACTGTTTGCATACCTTCCCTCTTCCTCAGGCTCAAGCACGCTTTATTTTGAGCACATACCTGATGTAACAACAGCATGTGCTTGTATCTGCTAGGCTGCTACTCTCTTTTTCTGTGGAAGATAATTGAAAATCCAGTGAAGATAAAGAAATTTCCATGTGCCTTAGAACACACTTTTGATGTGGGTCTTTTTTTTCCTACCTTGTACACTCAGAAACTTGTCTGTGCAATTTATAGCATCTGCCAAAGAATAACTTTCATTTGTTATGTTCATTGCTTTTCATTACATCTGAACGAATGAATTTAGTCCGGATTCTATCAAACCACTAATCCCCATGCTAGTAAAATCTCATATAAGACAGCAAACTGTCAATTAATTTCTAGACTAAAATTTGGTTGGTCTGACTATGGAGACTATTTACTGATAGTATTGAGAGTGCTTATTACAGAAATCATAACCCTGAAAACTTGATTACCAGAAAAGTAAGGAAACAACAAGACAAACAAAAAAAAATTTAATTTTAATACGAAAAAAAGTAAGCTTAAAAAAAATAAGACCATCACAGCATTGTGTTTTAGTATGGTTTTTCAGAATTCCCTTACTTATGCCATTGAAATACCTTGTGTACAGAATCTGATGCATGCAAACAAAATTCAAGACTTAAATAAATTTTAAATACTGACTTATATTTTTATAGTAATTATATGTGGGATGCAATATGTTCTAAATCATTGCTAAAATTGTTGCCTTCTTATTTCTGGAGAACAAAGGCTTAATGGTGTTAGCTAGAAAGTAAATTTTGAGAAGTTTCAGTCAAAATTGTTTTCTTAAACATAGTCACCATGTTCATTAAGAGACCTACATAGTTAGTAAAATAGGAGTGCGTACAGAGTCCCTTAACATATACTCCTTCATCCAAACAGGGGTTCTATTTAGCTTCTTTTAAAGGGCATAGAGCACTTTCTCAATTAAGACAAGAGGTGGAGATTGGATTTCTTAATTTCTTTTTAATTTGGTCAAATTTATGAAAGGAATATAAAAATATTCCATAATGTTCACTACATGTACATTCTCCCCATACACATCTATCACATTTCTCTCTCTGTATCCCACTAGGAACTGGTAGCTATATTTTATGTACTCTGTACTTATAGCACACTGGTCACTTTATAAAAATAATTTCCCTGGCAGAAAGTCTTATTGCAGCAGCCAGAGGTATTAGTGAATACTAATCTGCATCTAGATTCGAATAAAATTCAACTAAACAAGCTTAAATTCAGAAAACCCTTCCTCCTTTCCATTAGTGGTCCAATTCCAAATATGTTGATGGAAAAACTCTCAAGAGCCTTAGTAGTCTTTGGACTGAGCTGTCAAATAACCACATTATAAATCCCAATTTTTTTACAGTCTCCTTCCTTTTGACCCAGCAGTAGAAAATCAGACTATTCAAAATGCCTACCAGCACTTATTCTGCAGCAGGAATTAATCTCCATTTCAGATGCAAAACTCTTGGGTAAAAGGAAGAGATGCAGTTCACTAGCCTTCATAATTCACTGAAGAGATGAGGGAGCTTTTGATTATAAATCTTCCATTCATCAGAGAAGAAGGTGGATTTCCTTAGCCAAAGCATTTAGGGAAGTCAAGACTCTGTGGAAGGTGTGCTCTGTTATCACTAGATAAGAGACATCAGGCTTATACTTCAGCTCATTCAATGACCACCTTGTTTATTCACAACATTGAACAAATTATTATATCTTTACCGGGAATAAGTATTAGAACTTTCAAAATATCACCTTGTTCTAAGACATTGATGAAGTCAGAACACTAGAATAAATTAGAAAATACTTACACCGAAGCAGCCATGATTTATTAACTAGCAAGATCAGAGCTTAATGTGAGAAGCATCATTTACAGGCAACCTTTTCCCCCCCACACACCTCCTTCTTCTTACAACAGATCTCATATTCCCTTTTATCCTCCAGGAGGAAAAGGGGGAATGGGTAGGGGGAAAGCCAGGCAAGTTGGTATGTTCTGACCAGGTTTAGGGTAGGAAACCATCTCTCTACCTTTTCTAACCCTCCTCTGGCTGGCCTGGTTGTGGTGCCTTCGTAGGTGCTCAACTTCTCACAGGCTCCTCTCTGGCCATCTTCTTTTCTGTTATTACTTTTTTTTCTTTCTTTCTTAAACATGTTATTCACAGAGGTGCCTCAGTCTGCTTCTGACCTTGAATTCTCAGCAGCGGCGGATGCTCAGGCAGCAGCCGTCTGCCCCCCTCACTTCCAGAGGAAAAAAAACCCACTCAAACCAGAATAAGAGTTGATAAAATCATGGATTGTTTTAGAGGTGAAATATTGTTCCCCTAAGTTTGCTGCAAAGAGCCTAATATGAACAGTGGGCTTTTTTCCTTCTTCTCAGTAGTGGCCTCTAAGTGCCTAAGGGGACAGCACATATTGGGGGATTTTACTGAACAACAAGTGACGATATTTGGAAAACCTGGCCAACAAGGTTTGGTGAAAGAACTAGAGTTGTTTAACCAAGAAATGAAAGTATTTTTAATACAGGTCTTCAGATACATTAATGGTTTCTCAATACATTTGGGTTCCCCAGGAAACAGGTATTACTAAAACACGCAGTTGCAGAAGGAGAAAACTACTAAAGCAATTTGTTTGCTTTTCAGTAAGTCCTTTAATCTATGTATAAATGTTTTATGCACCTTTAAACCTTAACTGGCACGAATCCTTCAGCATTTGTAATATTTCCTACTGTAGATGCATAGTTGAATGACCATATTTGCACTCCATATTTCTTCCTCTTATTTTATTCTATTAAATTTTAACATAATACAGCAGAAATTAAAAGAATATATTCAGTTATGCTGAGGAACTACAGTTAATCAGTAATCTCGATGCTTTACCTAAGCAACCATTGCAATCTAGGCTACCATTATAGTTGAAAAGAGCTTGAGATATTGTAATTTTGACTTTATATTTTAACACTAGATAATTTTAAAATGTTATATTTTATCTGAGGGGTTATAAAAAATGAGAATGATGAAATTCCTTCAAACTTTCTAGGATGAGTCCAAAAAGCTATAAGAACTATTTATTTTGAATACAGTAATCCCTCAGTTCTCCACAGCTAAAATTTCTTCACTTCAATTCTTTGCATTTTTTTTTCCCATGAAGACATCATCACTTTCCCTCAGTCCTTTGCGGGATTTTTCCATGTTGCAGGAACACAGGATGGCCGCATATGCGCACTGAGTGTCTTTGCCACACTGGGGGGGGGCAGGACCGGCACGCCCCACGGGGGAGGGTGCCGCTGTGAGAAGGGGCCAGCAGCCAACAGCCGGGAGAGGGTTGGCAGCCGGCAGCTGGGATGAGCCAGCAGCTGAGGTGGGCAGCCGGCAGCCAGGGTAAACAGCCAGCAGCCAGAGAGGGCAGGGAGCCAGCAGCCAGGGTGGGCAGCCAGCAGTCAGGGGGACTGGCAGCCAGGGCAAGCTGGCAGCCACTTGCCATCTTGTGCCACACATGTCCCACCGCCAGCTGCTGCCCACTCCTCCTTGGCACATGATGTGGGGCATGGCAGGGAAGGAGTCTCTGCACTCATTGGACCTGAAGGGGCAAGGTGTTGAACGGGGCTCATTTACGTATGTATTTTCTGCTTCTTCATGGCATTCAGCTATCGCAGGACTTTTCTGGACCCAAATCCCCATGAAATTTGAGGGATTACTGTATTTCAGTTACAGTGCAATTTCCTCAAAATAGTTCTGATTTCCAAAGATTTATATTTTTAAGTAGTCTAAGGAAAAAAAATTGCTCCTGAGTGGAAATAAATTGCCATCTCCTAGAAGCGCTATGAATCATCATTACCAGATTTATACATAATCTGAATTTCTTATCAAGGAAGTTAATATCCATCAGCAAAGTTAAATGACTTCACAGTTATCCAAGCATGCACTACTTGTTAGATCTTTTTTCACTGTTCTTAAAATAAATTTTCAGCCTGGTTTTTAAGAAATCCACTGAATTCAAAAGAAATACCTTCCAGTTGGCTGAATACAAAAATCTAAATCTTATTAACGGCTAAGACTTACAAATCACACATTTATGTGAAGTTAAAAATGAAATTATGATTATGATTGCATTTTTATCTTTCATAGTAGTTGCCAGCAAATAAAAAATGCTGAACTTTTCTGATAAAGAAGTATTTTTCTGGTTCTCATTATTCAGGAGATGCTTTCAATATTTTTCCTTAGGACTGGAGATCCCATTTTTAAGTGCAAAATAATAGCTATTGGTACCTAGTGATTCCAATCATTTTTTTCTAAATCTAACTAATGAGGTTCTATGAATGTTTTCATGTTACCATTCGTTATAGACAACCACAATTTCTTCCATTAGGGACTATTTTAAGTAGGAGTAGTAGCTTAATATTTCAGAGAACAGCAATGGTCTGGAAGGAAAAAAAGTTAGAATAAACAATGTGCCCACATTTTCAGTGCAGGAAAACATATGTCACAAAGTGCTTAATTAATCTGAACTCTGTACATATTTGTTCATACTACATAATTTTATGTATACAACTTTTACTTTTCCTATTGCAGCATAACTCAGTAAAGCATATGTTGTTGAGAGCTCTTGCCTTCTGAGTGACATCCATATTATTACTTCATTTTGACTTCGCCTTTTATCCTTGTTCTAATGCCACTCCTGGGCAATTCTGCTTCTTTTTTTGTTTGTTTACTTGAGAAGAGCTGACTGTCACAAACCAAAGCTGCAAAAGTGGTACTAGGTCTCAGTCATGCAGGCATCATTGCTGGCAGAAGTAGAAATGAGTAGACCTCTCTGTAAGGTGGAAAATTTCACGTATTTTACATCTCACATCATTAAAAAAGTAATTAAGACAGGAAAATGTAGAGAAGGAGAAAGAGATTCATAAAACTAAGTGCAGGAAAATTAAAAGGATACAGCTGCACAATAGGAACCGAAGTTTATTAGCATAGCTCTAATGAATAACAGGTGCACACACTAGGAGGATCTAGATGTAAATTGGAACTTATTGTTGCAGTCACACAAAAGCAGCTAAAAAAGGTTGAATTGGCATAGCTTTCTAGTGTCTCTACTTTGAAATTGAAAGCTTTCCAATTTTTATTTTGTAGTTTGTTATAATTCTGTTCTGTCAGCAATTGTTGTATCAAGCATGGGAAAAAGAACTTGCCAGACACATAGTCAGTTCCTTGATGTGACTGCAAAAACCAAAACATACTACCTTTATAGTGGGGCCAAAGATACAACTGAGGAGTTTGAAGGAAAATACTTTTTTGGGGGTAGTGCTGTTAAAACACAACAGCCACCATTAAAATTTGTATTTGACTTTGCTCACAGGCATAGAGCAGTTGTCATAATGGTTTCCATTGGCAAGTGTTGACTGAGCCAAGAGTCTGAAACCTGCTCCACAGATGTCCTGATGCTGCAAAAAGTTAAAAATAAGAGGGCAGATTCTAAACTTGGTCACAAACAATGTGCTCAGACACTGGCACTGTTCATTGAACCTTCTCACCCATAGGACAATACTATCATGGCTGCAGATGGGTTCTCGTTCGGCCTGTGAGCAGGTAGAATATACTTGTACAACATTATTTTGGATTTGCTCACCTTAAGATGACAGCTTGCTGCCACAGCCTATAGATAGCTGGCCAGACAAAAACCGTGGCTTGTGAAGCCCAAGCTCCATGAACAGGCAGACAGATGGTTACATAAAGTGGGTGGTGATTCTAGGGGGCTGTCTTAAACACTTCATACTTGCTTTCCTTGAACTGTTTTTATTTTCCAGGTATGCTCTGATTTTCCCAACATGAAGCAGTGACATGTTGCAAATTAAAATAAAAATCAATATTAAAATGAAAAAAAGGAGAAAGAAATAAAGAAGTTTTAAGAGAGAACTTACATGAAACTGCCAGGTAGAGTCATAATGAAAAAAACTTTCAACTCTAAAGAAACCCCAAAAAGTGAGCGTTATGCAGACATGTTTCTTGGGCACAGCCTTGGAGTGCTTGGCTCTGAAGCTAGATTATATATGACTGCTGCTGTGCAGGAAAGTATGCAAATAAATGCCAACAACATTTCTTTGACTCCATGTCAGCAAAGAAAATACCTTCATCAAGTCTCAAATAATGACTTTCCATGCATATTCTTGCAAGCTCTCTAGCTACAAGATCATAAACCATATAAGAAAAGTCAACTAGAAGGAGAAAAATCAAAGAAAGACAATAATGAATATCTGAATGACCTTTTATATTTCTCTCAAGATATTAAGGATGGCATGAAAGCATCTCTCTTAATGTCTCTGGAGCCTTTTCTCTGAGAACAGATCAGGAGAAACAGATTTTTATTTTTTACATGATGTGCCATTGCTCCTAGCCAATGAAAAATACAGATTCCAGCAACAAACATTTGCCTTGTCATGAAAACATTACCTAAAAAAATGTACAAATGAGTCAATAGATTTTGAAGGACCAGTTCATCATTTAAAAAAAATAAGTGTAAGGACACAGAGAAATTCATTAACATTTTTACTGTAATTTGGAAGATATAAAGAGTTTGGGAAGAAAACCTGAGATTTATTATGTAATACTGAGACTATATTACTCTTTAACTCCTAGGCACATTGGAACAGCAGGAGTATCTGAAGGAATCAGGTGAGAATTCCGGGTTGAAAAAGTGCAATATGTGCTTTCTCTAGACTTGAAAACTCCTTTATTCCCTTTAAATCATATTTACCCGGAACACTGCTATCTAAAACTATCATCAATATTTTCTTTTCTCTTTTCTTTTCTTTTCTTTTCTTTTCTTTTCTTTTCTTTTCTTTTCTTTTCTTTTCTTTTATTTTATTTTATTTTCTCTTTTCTTCTTTTCTTTTCTTTTCTTTTCTTTTCTTTTCTTTTCTTTTCTTTTCTTTTCTTTTCTTTTCTTTTCTTTTCTTTTCTTTTCTTTTCTCTTTTCTTTTTTCTTTTCTTTATTTTATTATCCTTTTTTCCAAACTCAGGATTTAAACTCACTGCTACCTCTCTGACCAAGAGAAGGTAGTGTGTGCACTCCACACACTGCCTTGGTCCAACAGAAATAGTTGTGAAACATATCTACTTTGCCTGTGAGAATGGTGGTTATAATATTTCCTTCCTAAAATGATGACATATTAGGCAATTTGGCTTAGGCATTGATTCTTCCGAGGTACCCAGACAGAGAGCATGCTCTCTTGCTGTGTCCTCGTGAAAGAGAATGGCACCTTTACAAAACTGAGCAAGCTTAAAGCAGTTGTTGTGTAGATCTCCTTTACACTACTTCACTGACATAGTAATTAACAAGATGTGGAAAACAATGTTTAGCAGCACCACCTGGTGGTAATGTCTTCTTGCAGTTAAGCCATGCAGTCTCCCCTTGGTGAAGCATCCTGCTCTGCACGACAGAAAGAAAGGAATTGTGTCAGGACAGTAAATGGAAGAAATGTGGAGCTGTGTTACTGCTTTAGCAGTCCATTTTCGTGTGGAAATGGGAAATAAATGTGACTGCAAAGAAACAGGGTGTCAAACGTCATTGATGAGAGAAAAGTAGACATTTTAGCCCTCTCCTCCAACTGGATAAAGAAATCCCGGTTAAGAAGGTGTCTTAGGTTAGCAATATGATATGTGTGGTAAATGCATCTCAGTATTTTGTATTCCATATTGCTGTTCTAAAGCAGCATAGTCTGTAGCACCCTTTCTCTCCCCCTTGCCACAGTGGTAAATCCCGGAAAGAAATCTGAGACATTTCGACTGGACAAGGAGGTGTTTCCGGAGGAACAGAGGCAGCAGCGGCAACAACAGCCCAGCTGGTGAATTGCAGCTACTCTTCTTGAGACTCTGAGGGACTGAACTTGTCTCCTATAGACACATCTGAACTGAAACAAAGAATCTCAACTATCTGCATCAGAAATCTCCACATCTAGCCAGGAACAACGTTTCTGCCCTTCCTTCCCTTCCCCCCCCTCCCCCCCCACCGCGGGGGAGGAGAATACTAGACAGTGTCGAACTGAAAACAACAGGTTTTTTTCTCTCTCTTGCTGTTCCTTAACTCCTTGGAGGTGAGTTTTTTTTTTTTAGTTATAAATTTGTGCACTTTATTTAATAAATAATTTTTTTTCTTTCATTTTCTTCTTGACTTCCCTTTGAGGAGAGGAAAATCTCACTCTAAACCACAGCAGAAGGGTACATTATTTTCTGAGATGTAAAATGTGGTGCTTTCAGCACCCTAGGAGGGGCAAAAAAAAAAAAAAAAGGCAAGCTAAACTCCTGGGAATTATACATACATAACCGAAACCCAATATTATCTGCTTTACTTTCAAAGAGAATTTTTTCAAGAGAAACTACCATGAGAGGAAAAAAATTTATAACAAGAAACTCAAAATAATACACGACTAAAAAAAATCACTAAACTGATTGTAACGGGTTTTACCGTGGCTGGATGCCAGAGGCCCGAATGGTCGCTCAGTCCCGATAAGAAGATGATATACAAAGGGTGGTTTGGAATAAGGCAGTTTAATATCAGCACAAATAAAGCAAAGCAAAAGCCCGCGCAGAAGCAAAGCAAAAGAACTAATCTCTACTTCCCCATCTGCAAAAGTGTCCACATCCAGGAAAGTAGGGGTCCTATGCGTCTCGGGAAGCAGTCATCTAGAACAATGCTCCCTTCCTCCACTTTTATATCTGAACTGACGTCATATGGTATGGAATATCCCTTTGGTCAGTCTGAGTCAGCTGGCCTGCTCATGTGCCCTCCCAGAATCTCGTCCTCAGTTAGGGGGAAGGGGCAGTGTGCCCAGCTGTAGTCAAAACACTTGTGTGTTATCAACACCCCTCCAAAGCACAGCATTGCGAGGACTGCTATGGACTCAGGCAGACCCAATACACTGATAAACAGCCTTAAGAAAAAGTAGAAACTTTTAACTGCATCTCAACCATCAGGAAAATTCTAAATGGAACTATTTGTTTTTTTAATTTACTCTCTTAGTCACTTCTCAGGTTTCTACATTCAGAAAAATGAGTCACTCACTAAAAGTCATAACCCCACTCAAACACTATTTCACAAGATTTACATGCACCACATAAGGAAACCTCCGTGTCAAACTCCTGAAAATGCAGAAGCCAGAAATGCTAAAGAGAAGAATTTATCACCTTCTTCTCCAAGTGAATGAGGATCTCAGCACCTATGGGAGGAAAACAGCACCCTTCAACCAGGAAATATATCTCTAATGCCATCCATTCTACCACCTCCACCCGTAATTTCTGCCACATGTTTTCTGGTTTAATTGCCTTTCATAAAAAGCAAAGATGACCACCGTGAAATTGCTTCCATGATCATAGAGATGCTAGATAACTCTTCCAGATTTAGTAGACTTGGAATAAATTAATTTACACTGCCTGAAGGGGTTTGCAATAAAGATTTCATCTCTCACATGGGCATTCTGAGGTAGGACCTCTACCATTTCTTCCTTGTGCTCGTCCATTTCTCATTAAATAGTTAAAATCTGCCCGAACAAAAGGAGAGCAAAGGAAATAATGAGTACACAGAGTCCAGAGTAGCAGTCCCTGTTCCAGTTAATTCTTAATTCAAAATACGTCTACCTCTTATTGCTGTGTTCCAGTTAAGAATCCCCCTAATCATCTGAAAGCCATGCTTTTTCTTTCATTTCTTTTCCCAGACCAGATACAATATTTTGTGTGCATTTTAGATCAGTGAAGGGTTTGGTACATTGCACAATGTCACCATTGCGAGGTCAAAGCTGTTTTGAATTAATAACAATTGACAATTTTATCTATTAAAGAATAAGAATTAAAAGAAACAAAGTAATTTATGGGCACATAATGGTTAAGAAAAAAAAAAATCTTTCACCACCGAAAATAAACTGCCAGATTTTGAGCTTTATCATGGTAAGTGATGAACAGTACATTTACTAGTGTTACAGATTGACAACATCAATTTTAACTGGTAACAATTCAATAGAGATTGAAAGTTTCTTTTTGAAAGGAAAAATTCTTTTAGAGTTGCTCTAGTTATACCATGTCTGAAGAAAAGAGAAAAACTTTTAGTAGAGAAAGTAGCACATAGAAATTTTCTGGTAGCCTGGCCTTAATTCACCTCTCAGTAGGTACTTTGATGTTTTGCTACCTTGCTTGCTTTAAGGTACTCAGCATGAAAAATTACAAAGAATTCCAGGATTTCCATTCAGCCACTATCTGCTAAAAGTCAGAACTCATCAATCCATATCCAAAGCTTCATCCAGAGGGGTAAGTATCACACTTCTTAACTACTGCAGAAGCTTTCTCATGGATTAGGAATTTAGTGCAGAAACTGTGAGCAGTCATCTGCCATCTTGCAAAATCATGCAAAATATCCAATTTGCAATTAATACATATTTCAGCGAGAATATTTATTGCAGAAAAATATCTGAACTGCTTTAAGAATTGTTTCAATGTTGCAGAACCTGCCTTTCAACCCAATGAGTTGTTCCTGTGACTACTAAGCACCAAGCTCTTAGCTACAAATTGATGTCTTATTTCCACTGCAGTTTTTCTCTAATTCATTGTTCAGATTTGCACTTTAATTCTATTATTATATCATGATTTAAGCCCAGTTGGCAGCTAAGCACCACACAGATACTCATTGAACTCCCTCCCTCTACCCCCTCCCAGGGGAGGAGAATCAAAAGTAAAACTTGTAGGTTGATATAAGAACAGTTTATTAATTAAAAACAAAGAGAATAAGAATAAGAATATAAATAATAATAAGAAGAACAAGAACAAGAATAAGAATAGAGTAAGAATAAGAATAGAAAGATGCCTGTATTCCCTAAATATGAACTATAGTCCTCTTTGACTGACTGACTACAACTGCCCACATGGCCGGGACAAGCGTCGTGGAGGGTCGGCAGGTGCATCCGGAAGAAGAATCACAGAATCACACAGAATCACAGAATATTATGAGTTGGAAGGGACCCACAAGGATCATCTAGTCCAACTCACCATCTAACACCCGTGCAGAGACTGAAAGCACATCCCAGAGCGGTAACACAAACCTAGTTCCCTCACAGTCTAGCAGGCCACTCCGAGCCGGAAGGGGCCCAGGACCATCCAGCCCTACACCCCCCAGCTAGACCATGTCACTAAGCTCCTCATCAAGTCTTCTCTTAAACACCTCCAGGGACGGCGACTCCACCACCTCCCTGGGCAGTCCATTCCAATGTGCAATCACTCGCTCTGTGAAAAACCGCTTCCTAACATTAAGTTTAAACCTCCCCTGGCGTAGCTTGAGGCCGTGCCCTCTCATTCTAAAAGGCTGAATGAAAATGCTGCAGTGTTTTCTAAGGTTTTGTGCTCTGTGTGCAATCAGCCACGAGGGATTTTTTTTTCTCTTTGGTTTTTGTTCAATCAGCTTTGTTTGGTTGTTGGTTTGAAGGAAGTTTTTTATGATAAAAAGAAAAAAAATCTACTTTGAATGGATGTTTGCCTTTAGTGGAAAGATAGGTGTGTGACTTCAGTTAATGCAAAAGAAAGTTACTTGCCTGGGGGAGCAGAGAGTCAGTATCTCACCAAGCCTGTTTTGGAGAAAAAGGTGCTGTGGCATTATTTTAGTCAAAATACTTTGAATTGTAACTATAGAAAGAATCAAATAGACTAAAGAAATATTTCAGTGATATGACAGCTAGGTTTTAAGTCAGTAATTCAACTTTTTGAAAGAATTTTTTTTTTTTTATATTTTCTACTCATTGGAATGAGGCAGAATTTCCTCTTTTGTTGGTCAGTCACTGCCTCACCTTTATTGAAGAAGACATTAATATCTTTAATTTGTGTCAGAAACTGAGTGAAAAATGAAATATAGGTGGGATTGTTTTAAAGGTGGTAGTCCAGCAAAACCATCAAGCTTCAACATAAGGTTTAAAAATTGGATGGGGCTATTGTGTTTAAATACTCTTTCTCCTGACACTTTGCCTTATTTTCTTGCACTTTAATATCAAACTCATGTGAAGTCAAATCACATCATGCAAATAAAAACGTTTCCCATTAACAGTTTAACTCAGGTTCAATAAGTATTTGCTTTATAGTACCAGCTAAGAAGTAGTTACGGTTTTTACAGAAAAAAAAATCCATGAAAGCATTACTGTTATTGAATTTGTATTGGTTTTACACAGAAAAATCCAAGCAAATCTTCTGCTATGATGTCACTAAAATTCAGTGACTTAATGAAAATATATATTGAGCAAAATTTTCAGTATTTTCTAGGTTTCTGTCATTATATTACATCTCTACCTCATTATCATCCCACCCCCTACCTCACCTTCCCAAAGAAAAAGATTTATCAAAATATAGTCATACCTCCAAATTTGTGAGGAATGGGTCTCCCAGGGTCTCATGACACATCTAATTCACAAACACGTCTGGGTCATTAATATGCATACAGTCCACGCCCATTGCTCTACCCCTCACCACTCCAGAGCGCTGGGAAGCTGTTTTCCACTCCTCCCTACAGGCTCTCACAGAACAGGGGAGCAAAGGGAACCATTTCTGAGCCCTCTCTGCCTGGGGGGAATGGATGGGGGAATTGAGCCCACTATTAACAAGTTTTTTAACAAATTTGCAGATGATACCAAGTTGGGGGCAAATGTTGAACTGCCAGAGGGTAGAAGGGCCCTTCAGAGGGACCTTGACAGGCTAGAGAAATGGACAGATTCTAATAATATGAGATTTAACAAGCCCAAGTGCTGCATTCCTCACTTAGGACATAACAAACCTATGCATCGCTATCAGCTGGGGGATGAGTGGCTGGAGAGGGGTCAGATAGAGAGGGATCTCGGAGTATTCATTGACAGAAAACTTAATATGAGCCAGCAATGTGCCCAGGTGGCTAAGAAGGCCAATGGCCTCCTGACCTGTATCAGGAACAGTGTGGTCAGTCAGACTAGGGTAGTTATTCTTCCCCTGTACTCGGTACTGGTAAGACCACATCTTGAATACTGTGTCCAGTTCTGGTCTCCCCAGTTGAAGAAAGATTTTTTACTGCTTGAGAGGGTCCAGAGAAGGGTGACAAGGATGGTGAAAGGACTGGAGAACAAGTCCTATGGGGAGTGACTGCAGGAGTTGGGGTTGTTCAGGCTGGAGAAGAGGAGGCTCAGAGGTGACCTAATTGCTGTTTACAACTACCTGAAGGGAGGTTGCAGTCAGGTGGGTGTAAATCTCTTCTCTCAGGCTGACACCACCAGAACAAGAGGACATGGTCTTAAGTTGCACCAGGAGAGGTCCAGACTGGATGTTAGGAAGAGCTTTTTCGCAGAGAGAGTGATTCCTTAGTGGAATTGTCTGCCCAAGGAGGTGGTGGAGTCGCCATCCTCGAAGGTGTTTAAGAAAAGATTGGATGAGGAACTCGTTGACATGGTCTAGGTAATGGAATGATGGGATGGGGAGTTAGGCTAAAAAAACCCAAACAGATGACCCTAAGATTACCTCAGATGGTTAAAACATGGTGCTAACAATACCAAGGTTATTTGTTCAGTCCCTGTATGGGCATTCACTTAAGAGTTAGACTCGAAAGTCCTTGTGGGTCCCTTCCAACTCAGAGTATTCCATGATTCTGTGAAAGGTTTTCAAAGGCCAGCACAGGGCTAAGTGTCTGTCAGCCTCTGGGCTTTAGTAAACTACCCCTGAAACTAACAGAATTCAGTGGCTGATAAACTCAAGAACACTATAGCTCATAATTTGAATGCAGAAGGGAACAAGTGTGAAAACAATATTTGTGAAGTGAACATAATGACAATATAACTTTTTAAATGTATGAATGAATACAAAGGCAAAAAAAAATTGTTCTAAGTCTCTAAAATGATAGAATAGAGAGAAAGTCACAGGGCACAAAGATTATTATTTTCCCCTGGTCAAAAGCTTTTGTCTAACTTAAATAAAAATATGAGAGGCAGAGGGAAAAGACACAGACAATGACTTGAAATAAAAGGAATATAATTTAAACCATATTTGTTTGAGAAAATGATATGCATTCAAATTTATAGGCATGAACATTTATACTCAGGAAAAGAATTTGGAAATAGTGTGTTTAAAAGCTAATGTGACATTTACCAACAGTACAAAACACACACAAACCTCAGATTCTGTAGATGAATGTAGATTTAAATTTTAGCTACATTTTGAAAAATAACTGTGTCAAATTTTCACCTTCTTCTAAACAGATTTGATTTGATATTCAATGACTCTGCTTCAGAGATGTCATTCTTCTCTCTTTATTGAACACATTTACTCATGCCTACATTTTACTTTTTAAAGAGACAATTCTTCTGAGAGAAAGGAGCTAGATTATCTCTCTAATAAGCAGAAAGTTATTTACTTCCTAGCAGTAAACACTTTACTGATGGTAGAAAACTATAAAGAAAGAATCTTGGAATTTCAGCGCTACAATTTCATTTGCAAGTCTGCCACCTAGGGACAGGCATTTTTAATTGTAAATTAAAATTACAGTTGGCCCTCTTGCACTTTGTGCTCCCCATATTACAGCTTCAGATTTTAGCGGCATGATTTTTTAGTGACGAAGGAGGCCCATTTTCGCAACTGCACATGTGTGACCTGTGGCAGTGGTGGCGGCAGTGGCAGTGCTTCGCCACCCGTCACAGGCTCCGCTGCTTCCCCCCCCACTACCAGGCACAGCTGGGGCTCCGCCGCTTCCCCGCCCTCGGCACAACCACCACAGCAACCAATACACAGCAACACAGTGCCAAAACAGCACCAGGGATCATCTGAGGGTGCGGGACAAATTTGCATATTAACGAGCTGCCATTCAACACAGAAGTAGGGCTTCGCAGAGCCCGATTAAGACTGCTGGTCCATGATATAGGACTGTATAATCTGCAACTTACTTGGAGAAAATAGCTGAAACTCCTAGCGAACCTATCATGTAATATATGCCTAGGCAGTGGGATTTAATTTAAAAATCACTAATGTGATGACTTTTGGCTGCCCCTCCTTTTGCAAATAACTTTCATCCCCAGGGAATAATAAAGTGAATTGAGATATGTTACTATTAAGTAAAAAGAGAATGGTGAAGAAAATGCAAGAGTTTCATGTCAGCCTGAAGTACCAAATAAACTTCAGCCCAAGGATGAAAATAAGATGGTCCTTAGACTTGCAGTTCTGTTATCAAGCATTTTATGTAAACCCACTGACTCTGGTGGAATGGCTGATGGGAAAACACCTATGGCTTTGTATAGAGGAGGAAAGTATGAGACAGACAACCCCATAAGTCTGACTTCATATTTTTAAGAACAACTATGTAGCACAAGAGTAAAAGGAATACATTTCAATTATCTGAAAGTACTCCTTTTATATTGACTTGATTTTTAATAAGGTAACATAGTAGCACGTGGTAAAAAAGAATTTCCTAAAATGGAGAAATTACAAATAGGTATAACAGCAATTATTGTAGTCTTGAGATGGAGAAGGTGTATTTGCAACTGAATGTGGAGTCACTGGCAGAAAATTTCTGAAACTTCTATATGGAGTAAGATTTTATGTTAGAAGATTTTTTTATTTTATCATGTTAGAACTCATTAAGTCAGCTAACAAACAATTTAATTAGTAGAAGAATTACAATATGGGAAAATAACTGAAGTGTGAAGGGTACTAGGAAATGTTGATTTGAAAAATAAATTTCATGAAAAGATTTTCGGGAGAAAATTGACTAACATGGAATTTTCAGGGACTGATTATGGGACTAGGAAGATATTGTATTTTCCCTCAGAGACCTAGGACAAAATGTAGGAGTGTGTCAATAATATTACTAATGTCATCAACTGGGGAGAAGTTTCTGAAGTGAAGCAATATAAGACTGTCAAACAGAAAGAACCAGACAAAAAATAGAGGAGGGACTAGAGCAGTAGAAATGTGTTAGCAACCACAGATTTTTTTTTCTTACCAGTATTCTTTTATAAAGAGGAAGAAATGCTGTTAGAAAACATCAGAAGAAAAGCTCATGGGATTTCTGTGGGCTGTTATTAGGCTAAAGCTGTGTGAGAAGTACACACAGCTGTAATATATGTAAGGTTTTGCCTTTCCAGGGGAAAGAGGAAAATGCCAATGCCATTCTCCAGGCTCATACAACCCCTGAAATACAACTCTGACCAGCTGTTTCCAGGAAAGATAAGATATTCGGGGGGTGGGGGGTGGAACCAACCCAAACCTAACACCTAACAGAAAATAAATTACTAGAACCAGAAGAAAGGTGAACTGTCCCAATTCGCCCAAATATGGTTTTTTTTCAAAAAAGGCTCAAAGATGTATGCTTGCTGCCCATAGTTCAGGATCAGAAACAGCAGAAAGGGTAAAGGACTGAATTAAAAGCCAAAATTGATATAAGAGGAAACAGATAGACCACTCGGGAAGTATTAAATGCTGATAATTGGATTTTTACCTTCTGGAACAGAGATGTCCACTGGCAGCCTTTGGTAAGAGTGATGGAAGCAAAACCATTGTTTCTGAAATGAGATGAAATTACTTTGTTATAAGGCCAGCTTTGCTAATCTTGTTTCCTAGGACAGCAGATGACTCAATTTTCTGACAAGGGTTATCTCTTTCAATCTTAAAGTCCTGTTTTTCTAAATCTAGCAAAAAACCTCTAACAATGTATCCAGTGCCCTACAGCATATCTCAGGAGTTCTGTTCTTTATTTCTTACTGAGATGAGAGGTCGAGTGTCTTTACATTGAGATAGCAAGCTCTCAAGTTACTCCACTTTCTAAGATTCTGGTTCAGATCTGTTTCAGAAATCCAGAATGGTTTCATGTTAGAAATGTGGGACTCCCAATGATATTTGGCACAATAGCTGACACACACCTCTACGTGATGCTATCTGGATTGATCCTAAGATTCAGGTAGAAAGTAATATAATTTTGAACCAGAATATTTTGGACCGATTTCTGTAGCTATTGCTAATATAATGCTAAATATCAGATAATGTTGTTTTCCAATAACCAGTTAAATGAGTTACTTGGAAGTATGTATTTGTTGCTAGATACAGTTAAATGAAGGAAGCACAAAGGTAGAGAAGTAGAACAGAAATGGCTGTGATTTCTTTGTGCAGTTTTCCATAAACGGTACTGAGCAAAATTCAATCTCACAAGATTTTTTAGGTCTTATCCAATTTGAAAAGAATTTGAGCAATCTTTTTTCAACTGAATTTCGATTACCCAAACCAGTCATGTTAGTCTTTCCATGGAGAGGCACTACTGAGAATAATATGATTCATTTTTGTCATATACCTATATAAGAGAGCATATATTGCCCCTGGAGTTCTGTTTCCCTGCGGTGCTTATAGGAGACATAACCACTCAATGACATCAGACGTCTAATTTCAAAATAAGAAAATTATCTTAGAAAAATCCCACCCTCAAGTGAAAGGAGAAAAGATAGTACCGTCTTCAGTATGGTCTTTCCTGATAAATATTGAGGGGGGAATGGGAGGTTTCATCCACTGGTGGAAAGTATTACATATAGAAATGATCTAAGAGGACACACAATGCATTTGGTGAACTGGCACTAAAGGGCAGAAAGGAGTAGGCATAGGACTGCTGCTGGTGGTCTTGCTCTTCCCAGGGACTGAGGATCTAGGTAAATTCCAAGTGAGAGTAAAAGGAAAGGGGACTATGATTAACATCAGAGCTTGAAATTTAAATTTGCTTTCTCCAAGTCAGGCTGGTTTGCTGGTAACAGTTAAATTTTGTACCAGAAGATGGGCCTAGGTGGGAGGATGGCTTTAATGTAGATGTTACTTTCTGTTGCAGACAGAGCCTACAAGGGATGCTATTGTCACCTTTCCTGTGTGAAGATAGAGTATACGCTTGTGGTTTTAAATGTGTGATACCTATAAATCATCTTGTCTTTGACCTGAAAGATCTGTTCCTAATTAATATGTAAGCTTCAAGTTAATGAAGACTTTCTGTCCAGTCTGATGACAGCACACAATGCAGTCAGAAGGGTTAAATAATGACTGATGACAACACATTGTGTACCTGTCATGTTCCTTGAATTTGTTACTGAAGAAGTAGTCAGTATATGGATTATTACATTGGTGTGTCTACTCAACACTTTATTATGGATTGGAAGCATTCAGATCCATTTCTAATGAATTTAATCATTAGAAGTAGAGTTGAAGAGACTCTCTGAGTAGGAGAGATTTGACGTATTTCCATATTTTACAGAACAGCAATGGACCTTCTGTAAATATTTCATAGGATATTTCTGAGATGAAAATTAACCTGGCATGCATGGAAAGATGAGAAACTACTGAGAAGTTTTGATGTCTATGGTAAGAGGACAGAAAATGCCAAAATTACAAAAAGAAAGAAGTTTGAGGTTATCACTATTATTTTTGTGAGGGAAGAGAGCGTGTGGAGTGGTGGGGAATCTGGGAGTTATTTTTGTTTGGTTTTTTTGCTTTTCTAACATGATAGTTTTAGCAGAAGGCAAGCATAACTGTCTTAATAAAAGCTAAAAAAATTTTAAATTATAAAATATGGCAATTTTTTTATTATAAAGTTTCTTGAAGAATTTACCATTTAAATATTGTGGCTCTGAGGCACCACATGCAACTGTACAAAAACCTGTGTGAAAATACAATACCCTGGTCCCTGGACACTGATCTAAAAAGACATTGTTTTCTGAACCTCGATATAAACCACGACTGTGGATATTACAAAACTACCTTTTACAGCTGAGAGTACATTCCCTTTATATTGTGGGAGTACAGCTATCCAATGTATATTTTTTGTTGATTAAATTTAACATTGTGCTAGTCTGGGTTGTAGTAGAGTTAATTCTCTTCATAGTAGCTAGTACAAATCAAAAAGTGTCTGGGGAACCCAGGTGAGTTTCAAGACAGAGGGACAAACAAGAATGAGCTGTAAGATTGGCTCAATCACTTACATTGCAATTTTTTGAATTATGGATGGGCTGAACTCCTCCTCTACACCTTCTTCTGTCATTTACCCTTCAAGTTCAAGTACGTGTCTTTGAGCTACATTAATTCATCCACATGACCCCCCCCAAAAAAAAAGACAAAAAGACAAGGAAAAAAAAACTGACAGAAAGCTGGCAGATATTATGGTTTTGAGTGCATTGAATAAACAATGGAAGTGTCTGATGAGGTTCAGAGCAGGCAAGTGTGCTCTTCTAATGCTACATTTTGGGTCTGTGTTTCATATTTTTGCTGGAAACAGTGTGGATAGCACAGAGAAATCCATTACTTCTGAGCAGCACTTGGACAGAGTCAAGGCTTTTTCTGCCTCTCACCCCACCCCATCAGCAATAGTCCTGCATAGTACAACACGCAGATCAATCATTAAGAAAAAATCCAGATAAACAAACAAAGTCACTGAGAAGTACAGATGCTATTGAACTTGTAGCATAAAAGACAGTATGCGTCCATGGTAGTGAAACATAGTTGGTAAAGAGAGGGAGAGAAAAATTACCATAAAACAGAAGAAAAAGTAGAAAACTGGAAGTTATCAATAATTTTAAAATGTATAAACTATGGTTATCATGAAGTGGTTACACCGATGCATGATATTAGAAATTTAATTTGGTTGACAGGCAGTTTAAAAAGAGTCAAGACATTATCAGTTTCTTTGAATTTCAGTGTTGAAAGCTCTGTACTTATATTCGTTTGTATTCTTATATGAGTAATGTGACAAATGAGTCCTTTCACATATTTCTAGAGAATATACGCATAGCAGTTGTCTTAGTTTAGCAATATGATAGGTGTGGTAAATGCATCTCGGTATTTTGTATTCCATATTGCTCTTTTAAAACAGCATTGTCTGTAACACCCCACTTCCCCCTCTTGCAATGGTAAATCCTGGAAAGCAATCTGAGGCATTTCGACTGGACAAGGAGAAGAGGAGACTCAGAGGTGACCTGATTGCTGTTTACAACTACCTGAGGGGAGGTTGCAGTCGGGTGGGTGTGAATCTCTTCTCTCAGGCTGACCACACCAGAACAAGAGGACAAAGCTTTAAACTACACCAGGGGAGGTTTAGGCTGGATGTTAGGAAGCGGTTTTTCACATAGAGAGTGATCACTCATTGGAATGGTCTGCCCAGGGAGGTGGTGGAGTCGCCATCACTGGAGGTGTTTAAGAGAAGACTCGATGAGGAACTCGATGAGGAGCTCAGTGACATGGTCTAGATGGTGGGAGGCTTGGATGGATGGAGCGTGGTGCCCGTGGTTCCACACTTGTGGGTCTGATCCCTGTGTGGGCGTTCACTTGGGAGTTGGACTAGATGATCCTGTGGGTCCCTTCCAACTGAGCATCACCTGTGAACCTGTGAACAGAGGCAGAAGCAGCAAACAACAGCCCAGCTGGTAAATTGCAGCTACTCTTCTTGAGACTCTGAGGAACTGAACTTATCTCCTGTAGACACATACAAACTGAAAGAATTTCAACTCTCTGCATTGGAAGGCTCCGCATCTAGCCAANAAAACAGCATTGTCTGTAACACCCCACTTCCCCCTCTTGCAATGGTAAATCCTGGAAAGCAATCTGAGGCATTTCGACTGGACAAGGAGAAGAGGAGACTCAGAGGTGACCTGATTGCTGTTTACAACTACCTGAGGGGAGGTTGCAGTCGGGTGGGTGTGAATCTCTTCTCTCAGGCTGACCACACCAGAACAAGAGGACAAAGCCTTAAACTACACCAGGGGAGGTTTAGGCTGGATGTTAGGAAGCGGTTTTTCACATAGAGAGTGATCACTCATTGGAATGGTCTGCCCAGGGAGGTGGTGGAGTCGCCATCACTGGAGGTGTTTAAGAGAAGACTCGATGAGGAACTCGATGAGGAGCTCAGTGACATGGTCTAGATGGTGGGAGGCTTGGATGGATGGAGCGTGGTGCCCGTGGTTCCACACTTGTGGGTCTGATCCCTGTGTGGGCGTTCACTTGGGAGTTGGACTAGATGATCCTGTGGGTCCCTTCCAACTGAGCATCACCTGTGAACCTGTGAACAGAGGCAGAAGCAGCAAACAACAGCCCAGCTGGTAAATTGCAGCTACTCTTCTTGAGACTCTGAGGAACTGAACTTATCTCCTGTAGACACATACAAACTGAAAGAATTTCAACTCTCTGCATTGGAAGGCTCCGCATCTAGCCAAAACAAGGTTTCAGCCCTTCCTTCCTTTCCCCCCTCTCTGGGGGAGGAGAATACCGGACAGTGTTGGACTGAAAACAACAGGGTTTTTTTTGTTTCTCTTGCTGTTCCTTAACTCCTTGGAGGAGAGATCTTTTTTCTTTTTTTTTTTTTTGTTAGTTATAAATTTGTGCGCTTTAGTTAATAAATAATTTTTTTTCTTTCATTTACTTTTTCACTTCCCTTTGAAGAGAGGAAAATCTCACTCTAAAACACAACACGGTATCTTTAATCTTGTTTAGAGAAAAAAAAATTGCGCAAAAGATAGTAAGTATTAAGGCATTAATAAGTTGTGACATCCTAATAAGGAAAGATGGAATATTAAAATCTGACATAAAAATAATTCATGTCCCAAGTAAAGGAATGTCTTAAAACAAATTTGGTTCTGAGGGGTTTTTTTTCAAACAAAGAAAGCTTGAGGCAGATTTTTCCATCTCAAATACACTTGCCTAGGTAAAGACATTTAAATTACTTCTCTCCCCTTAATTTTATCACTGCTAAGACCAATTATGACACTTTAGCAAAGCGAAACAAATATTTTTCAGATAACAACATCCCAAACTGTCTATTGCTTGTTAGTTTCAGTAAAGAACTTCTGATTCCACCTAGGAGCTTTCATTAAGTGAAAATATTAAATCAGGGGTTTTGCTAAAAAGTCAGCAATCACTCAAGTTCATTGGAATCCAAAATCATCTTACATTCATCATAAAAATAAGGAATATAATTTACATAATTTATCTTAGTAAAGAAGATGACTAATGCAGCATCAAACATCTTCATGTTCTCTTTCATATTTCTCAAAAATAAAAGAATTTAGAATGGAAGACAAGAGCAGGTCAGAACTGGGAAAACATGTTCCAGAAGAAGCCTCAGCTGAATAAAATGAGTACTATGTGCAAAATAATGTCTGTCATATTGCTGGGTAATGGTTTTGTTCATATAAATCCTCTCTATATAATAGGAGTGAACTATGTAATGCAATGGTCCAACAGAGATTTTAGTATTTCAGCATTTCTTTTTGCAAATAAAGTATCCTTATAACGCCTTAAGAAGAGGTAAAACCAGCTGTTTCTCTCCGTGGAGCTTTAGGGGTCAATTTATGAGGGGTACAATGTACAAAAATTTGCTTTTCATTACTCAATTTAATATGAAATTAAAAGCATTAAGGAAAGCTGTAAAAACTATGCAAGTGGAGTATGCATATTAAAATTTATGAGAAAGTTTCCTATATTGACATCAAGCGCATTTTTTTTAATACAGATTTATATTTATGCCACAGGCAGACAGCATAAATTCAACCTGGATGAAACCTTGGTAGCACAGCTTTTGTGCAAGAAGCAACTCACAGTATCTGTTCTCTGGAGAAGAATTCACATAGTTATACATAGACAGCAATCCTAATATAAATTATCCCAATGTATATGAAGAGTAACTCTGACTGTTCAACAAAAATATCACTATTCAAATCTGGCCTCAGTGAAATCAGAACTATCGGCTCCTCCTTGGGACATGCTTGGTTGATGAGGGAAGAGCTGTTGATGTGGTGTACCTGGATTTTAGTAAAGCCTTTGACACTGTCCCCCATAACAAACTCCTGGTGAAGCTGGAGGCTTGCGGCTTGGATGGGTTTACAGTGGACTGGATCAGGAGTTGGTTGGATAACAGAGCTCAGAGAGTGGTGGTTAATGGTGCTGTGTCTGGTTGGAGGCCACTCACTAGTGGGGTGCCTCAGGGCTCAGTGTTGGGACCTGTCCTGTTCAATATCTTTATTGAAGATCTGGACGAAGGGATGGAGTCTATTATTAGCAAGTTTGCGGATGACACCAAGCTGGGGATAAATGTCAATCTGGAGGAAGGTAGGAGGGCTTTACAGAGGGACCTTGACAGACTGGATAGATGGGCTGAAACCAATGGCATGGGGTTCAACCAGTCTAAGTGTCGGGTCCTACACTTCGGTTACAATAACCCCATGCAGAACTATAGGCTGGGGTTGGAGTGGCTGCAGGATGATCAGGTGGAAAGGGACCTGGGAGTGCTGGTTGATAGAAAACTTAACATGAGGCAGCAGTGTGCCCAGGTGGCCAGAAAAGCTAATGGTATCCTGGCCTGCATCAGGAATAGTGTTGTCAGTAGGACTAGGGAAGTTATTCTCCCCCTGTACTCGGCACTGGTTAGACCACACCTTGAGTACTGTGTCCAGTTCTGGGCTCCTCAGTTTAAGAGGGATGTTGAGATCCTTGAGCGTGTCCAGAGAAGGGCGACAAGGATGGTGAAGGGGCTGGAACACAAGCCCTATGAGGAGCGACTGAGAGAGCTGGGATTGTTCAGTCTGGAGAAGAGGAGACTGAGGGGAGACCTTATTGCTCTCTACAACTACCTGAAAGGAATTTGTACCCAGCTGGGTGTCAGTCTCTTCTCTCTGGCTACAAGTGATAGAACAAGAGGACACAGTCTTAAACTGCGTCAGGGGAGATTTAGACTCGACATTAGGAGGAACTTTTTCACAGAGAGGGTGATCTCTCAGTGGAATGGGCTGCCCAAGGAGGTGGTGGAGTCACTGTCCCTAGAGGTCTTTAAGAAAAGGTTGGATGATATACTTTGTGGCATGACCTAGATATTAGGGTAGTGTGTTATAGGTAGGACAGTGTGTTGGTAGTAGGATGGCAACAGGTTAGGTAACAGGTTTGACTAGATTAGATTAGGTAATAGGGGACAGGTTGGACTTGATGATCTCTAAGGTCTTTTCCAACCTTACTGATTCTGTGATTCCGTGATTCTGTGATTCTGGGTCTCTTCTGACTGCCCCCTGGAACAGCTCCTGGTCTCTGTTGGCTTGCCCTGGGGAATGCTCTTGGGCGATGCTGTCTTTCCCTTGGGATGGCTCTTGGCCTTTCTCCCCTTGCCATTGGGAAAGCCCTGGGTCTGTGTGTGGGGCAGGGACTGGGCTCTGTGTCCCTGCTGCTGGCACTTGCTCTCCACAGGTTGCAGAACCTGCTGCCTTTGCTGCCTCGGGAGCAAGACATACCTGGGCCTCCTGCTCAGCAGCTCTGGCGAGGCCAGCAGCCTCTGGCTCAGAGTCCATGGGACTCAGTGGTGCAGGAGCCACACTGGGCAGGTCATGGGCTGCCTCTTCTGCCACCTCTCTGCCCACGATGCTTTGGGAGAGCTCTTGCATGTTAGACTTTTCCCCTTGGGCCAGCTCTTGCTGTCCATCATCCTTCTGCTCTTCATCTTCCTCGACCCCATAATTGTTGGAGACATTGGCTTCCAGCCACTCCAGCACCTGCTGGTCCCTTGACACTTCCTCCAGTACTATCAGGTGGCTGGAGCTGCATCAGGCTCTGTTCATCCCACTAGGCAGCTCCTGTGGAAGCTCTGTCGGCAACACACTGGCCAGATCCTTCCCAGTCGTGCCTTGTACTGGCTGGGAGGTGCCAATGAGGCTGCATGGGCTGTTCTATTGCATTGGGACAGTTCTGTAGAACGATCACCTCCCCCTTGGTGCAGCTCTTTGTAAATGGCATCTTTGAGCTGGGTGAGCTCTATTTCCTCACCTACCTGGTTTTGGCACAGTTGTCTCCAAATGTCTTCTTCCGGTTGGGAGAGTTCTTGGTCATTGTAGGCATATTTCCCTTGGCTTGTAACTTTTTCCAGTGGCTGCACTGGTGCCGTGCCATGCTGTGGCAGCAGTGGCTCTTCTGGCAGTGGTGACAACCATTGTCACTTTTGCTGCTGCCGTATCTGAGTTGGCAGCAGTGACAGCCTGTCCCCAGGAGGGGACCAAGCCCTGCTGTAGATGCGCAGCAGCTCCTCGAAAAGTGCCGCTGTCCACTGCTGAAGCTCCTGCAGCTTTGGGAATTCACCTTCAGCTGCTCCTCATAGTCTGGAGGGAGACTGAGGTCAATCTGGAACGAAGAAGAGGCAGTGTGGGAGGAAGGCAGCTGCCTTGGCACAGCATCGAGTCTGGCCCCATCCCATCCTGGGCCTCTCCTTCATGCCCTGTCCCTCACCTTCTTGCCCTGTCCCTCACCAGTTGACTCCTCTTTGGCAGGCTCAATACGTGCCCCTGGAGAGGCTGGGAGTTGGGTTTCCCCTTCTCCACCTTCGCCTTCCTATTCTCCTCCATCTCTGTCTTCGATGTCCTCTGTTGACGAGAGATCCTGGGAACTGCTTCCTCCTGAGAGAGCGGCTCTCCTGGGACTGGGCACCCCCAGGGCTGTGTGCCCCTTAAATCCCCCTGAGGCAGGGCGGAGCTCTGCAAACTTGCTGATGGTGGATGCAATTCAAATAGCGAACACTGAGTGCTAGTGCCTGATTTATTTCAAAGGCACGGGGCGTTGAGATAATGGAGAAGGGAAGGGATAAACCAAAGAGTGGAAATGAAAGAGCAAATGGCATCCAGCTCACGGGCTGCCACTGCTGGGTCCATTGTCGATGCAACTGGGCGGGGCAGTGGTGGCACTTTTGGCACCTGGGACTGCCATGGCAGCGGTTGCTGCTGTTTCAGCAGTGGCAGTGATGGCACCCAGGGTACAGGGGGGTTCTGGGCTTGGCCATGTCCAGTGTCTCCCCAGCAGCACCCCCAGGTCCTTCTCCCAGGACTGCTCCAGCTGTTCTCTGCTGTTCTCTGTTCCAGCAGTTCTCTGCTGGGAACTTAACACAGCAGAGAGGAGGCAGTCCAGACAGTTCCTAGAGGTAGTAGATGACTGTTTCTTGATGCAGCAGGTGAGTGAGCCTACCAGGGGTGAGGCTGTGCTCGACCTATTGTTTACAAATAAGGAAGGGTTGGATAGCAATACTGTGGTTGGAGGAAATCTGGGATGCAATGACCATAAGGGCATGAACCAAACCTCCATGCTGGACTTCTGGAGGGCAGACTTCGGACTGTTTAAGGATTTAATTAGGAGGGTACCATGGGAAACAGCCCTTAATGACAAGGGGGTCCAGGAAGGCTGGACATACTTTAAGAATGAGCTCATGAAGCCACAGGAGCAGGCGGTCCCAATGTGCCAAAAGATGAGTCGGAGGGGCAGAAGACCGGCCTGGATGATCAAATTGCTCCTGAAAGGACTAGGGGAAAAAAGGAGGATGTACAGCCTTTGGAAAAAGGGGGAGATAAGTCAGGGTGTGTTTAGGGAAGTTGTCAAGTCATGCAGAAGAAAAACTAGAGAAGCAAAAGAATCACAGAATCACAGAATACTATGAGTTGGAAGGGACCCACAAGGATCATCTAGTCCAACTCAACATCTAACGCCCNGGATGCCATTGGCCTTCTTAGCCACCTGGGCACACTGCTGGCTCATATTGAGTTTCCTGACAATCATTACACATAAGTCCCTCTCCACTTCACTACTCTTAAGCCACTCCTCCCCCAGCCGATAAGCCCAGATGGAACTCAAGCTGGCCATTTCTGTAAGGGCTGACAAGAAATCTTTCTACAAATACATCAACAGTAAGAGAGGCTACAACAACCTTCACTCCTCATTGGATGCAGAGGGGAATATAGTAACTAGAGATGAGGAAAAGGCTTAACACCTTCTTTGCCTCTGTTTTTAACAGTAAGACAGATTGCCTACAGGACAACTGGTCTTGTGGGCTGACGGAAGGAGTAGAGGTACAATGTAAGCCCCCTGTAATCCAGGAGGAGCTAGTTCACAGGTTCACAGGTTATTCTGAGTTGGAAGAGACACACAGGATCATCTAGTCCGAATCCCAAGCGAACACCCACCCAGGGATCAGGCCCACAAGCATGGAACCACAGACACTACACTCCATCTGTCCAAGCCTCCCACCATCTAGACCGTGTTGCTGAGCTCCTCATTGAGGATGTTAAAAAGTCACACCTGGTTCTGTTACAGCCACCCATTCCAAACTCCTTTCTAAAGGACACCCGGACTGCACATGGCAGATGTGGACAGAGACCTTCCAACTGAAATTCTGTCCACGGAGAGAAACTGACTGAACTCCAACACCAGGAAACACCAGCTAATGAACTTGGCACAGGAGCAGAGCAACAGCCCAGAATGTTGGCTTGGGGGCAAAAAAGACAATTTCTTGGAATTAACATCCTGAGCACACCTTCAGGGTTCTGTCTTTTCTGCCTTTTTAGTTTTTCTCTTTAAAAGCAAGAGCCCTGTGGCTTGGTGGCTGTTTGGGGACAAATCCCCGGTGGATTTGCTGCCTTTGCCACCTGACTGGTAATTCCAGATGCTTTCGAAAGAAAACACTGCCATAGGCTGAGAATTCTGTCCCCATTGGAACAGCCTTTTCTCTCTTGACCGTTTCTTACAGGAGGTTTTCCCATGACCAGAGAAAATAGGAAACTTTAGAGCTCAGAAATTAAAACTCTTGCAGAACTGTTCCTTCTTCAGTCATAAAACACAAATATTGTCCAAATGGCAGCATTTTCACCTCCTACTTCCATTTCCATCCCATGAATACAACAGACAACATTGCTGGGAGCCAGGGAACAGCACTGTAGGATACAACAGCTCTGCTGAGGTTTGGCCTAGGAAGGAAATCCAAGAAGTTCTTGTTGGCAGGTCTAAAATATTCCACTACCAACACTTTAGAAGAGGAAATACAGTCAGGTCTCTAAAGGAAGAGTCAGGCCAAGGTCAATCACGAATCTTCATAGAAGTATAGTGAAAGTTCATATATTATAAACAAAGCATCCCTTTTTATCCCCTCCGTGTTCAGTACACACATCACACAAGTGGTCTCCTATATCACGGCCATGAGGGCTTAATCCAGTCCCGCGAAGCCCGCCTTCCGCGTTGATTGGCAGTCATTAATATGCAAATTTTCCCCACACCTCACACGGCCCCGGCGCTTTTTTGGCACTGTGTTGCTGTGTATTGGTGTTTCTTTCAGCCCTTCCCGGTGGCCACAGCCACCCCACACTGGGAAAAACCCCTTTTCAGCTCTGCCAGGGACACAGGTGCAGGGAGCTGTCCTGGTGTCTCTTGAGGTGGGTAGACCTGGTCTCTCCATGCTCGGGGTAGATGAGTATGTCTTGGAGAGTCACGCAAGAAGGTCTCAGACACCTGAGAGAGTGTAAATCTTTCATAACTGCACAGCAGCAGCTCCAGGGAAGCGGCCCCACCGCCGCCGCGCCAGGGCTGGAGCAGGGTGGGAGTGGCCTCGGTGTGGCGGCGGCCACAGGGGGGGCTGGGAAAACCGGCAGTTTTTCCTTGGTTGCACCTCCGGTGCAGGTTTTCCTGCACTGCACCGAGGGGGGAACGGGGGACAAGCAGCCCTGCCATGGCCAGCGCACCAGAGCCGGAAAATCTGGCAGAGCCAGAAGAACCAGCAGAGCCGCCACACCGGGGGGGTAAATGGAGGGGGAGCGACCCCGCCGCCACCACCACCACACCAGGACCAGGGTAAGTGGCAGTGCCGTCGCTGCCGCCATCCCAGGGCCAGGAGGAAGCAGTGGGGCCACTGTGGCGGCTGTGCGAGTTGATTTGCATATTCATGCTGCCTAATTGAATATTCATATGTGCCAGGTTGTGCATGCACAGTTATGAAAACAAGCCTCCTTTATTGCTGAAAAATCATGCCGCTAAGATCTGAAGCCACAATATGGGAGGCGCAAAGTGCAAGAGGGCCAACTGTAATCACAAGCAGTAATGCTTAGGCAAGATCCAAAGTCAACAAAAAAGCTTCTGTAGAAAAGTAGGAAGATTCCTAAGAGTAAAACATTTTCAAATTTAATTGTTGACACATTTCAAAAGCAAAATCCTTGACTAATTACATCAAGGTTAGTCCCTAGGGACAGTGTTGAAGAGGGAGTGAAGGGAACACCTGCTGCACCTGTGGGAACACCCCAATGTGTCAAGTATTTACATTGGAGATCAGTGTCCAAGAGATCCAGTGGAGAAGCACTAGATTCAGTCTGGAAGCTACAGAAAGGCTGTAATGGAAGCACAAGTACAATTCTGGTAGGAGAGAAAGAAATTAAGTACCACTGATTTCATGCATTTGTTCTACAACTTGCCCTAAAATTTCATCCACAACATCAATGTCATAACTGACTTGCTGCCGGTCCAAGTCAGGTACAATCGTAGCCAGAAGTTATCTGATGTTGACTCTTAGAGAGCAGTTTCAGGCTGGGAAGAAAGAATTCAACAAGATTAGATGGACATGGAGTTTTCTGTTCACATGCACAGTTCTACCATCATCTGACAAAGCTGGACTGATTCTCCAGGCTGGAAAGGGTCTGGATGTGACTCCCATAAATTGACACCAAACTGATGCAGTTCAAACTGCAGAGGAGACAAGAGTCATAGTCCAGGGAAAGTGCTTTCTTCCTGTTTTCTTTCCTGCATGTCATTCCTTTGTTTTCTTCCTAATCCAATTCCCTTCACATGAGAACCATGTGTGCTAAGAAAGATAAGATAGATTGAGGCCCAAGACCAGATTTTTGATGTGGAGACAGCCCCTCAAAGGTTCAAGAAGAGAAACACTGGCACAAAGAAGTATAAAATACTAACAAAAATCAGGGAGTCTGAAGATGTCCCTTCATTCCCTTTGATATCTGTCCAGCAAAGACCTAAGAGCATCATACAGTGGTGGTAAGAGTACTAACTCTTAGCCTGGGGGCTTGCTACTTCAAGTTCTCTGTTGTCTATTGTAATAGAAAATGAATAATTTGTTTTGGTGAATATCCTGTTTGCAAAGCATTTCTGTGCAGTGGAAAAGTTTCCAGAGCAAGTTCCTGAAGTCTAAGAGTTACATAGGTACAAAATTGCAGGGCTAAATAAACATTTATTTACAGAATCACAGAATCACAGAATATTATGAGTTGGAAGGGACCCACAAGGATCATCTAGTCCAACTCACCATCTAGCACCCGTAAGGAGACCGAGAGCACATCGCAGAGCATAACACCAACCTAGATCCCTCACAGTCTAGCAGGCCACTCCGAGCCGGAAGGGGCCCAACGTCATCCAGCCCTACACCTCCCTGCTAGACCATGTCACTAAGCTCCTCGTCCAGTCTTCTCTTAAACACCTCCAGGGATGGTGACTCCACCACCTCCCTGGGCAGCCCATTCCAATATGCGATTACTCTCTCTGTGAAAAACCGCTTCCTAATGTAGCCTATACTCTTACAGCTGCAGGTACATAAACAGTGAAGTGAGACTAAGAAGATAAATCTGGAGTAAGTGGCTCTGTGACAGCTGAAAAGAAACAGACAGGTGTTCCAAGCATTTGGAGCGGCCAAGACTGACAAGCATGAGAAAATATGTTTCTCGTTTGCCCATTGTTGTAACGTTGCTCTAAGAAATCTTTACCAAGGCAGTATCACTGGTAGGGTGGAACTGTAACTCTATAAAAGTCATGGGCTTTCAGTCATTTAGAACCAGAACCACTTGATTTGGCATGGACTAATCCATTTACTCATTTCTCATATGCCTCTTTCAGTCACTCCTTGCTTCATTTCATATGCACTTACAAACACCCTAGCCAGAGGAAAATGTAAAAGCCTTTTAAAAGTTCAGGCTCCTGAGCAGCCCATTTGCCTTTGAGTGTAATACACCCTGGTGCCCCTTGGGCAAGCCTGACAGTACATTTTAAGCCAGTTTAGACAATATATTAATAATTAGCATTAATAAGAATATTTACAGACATTGGTGGTGATAATAATAATATGGCAGTATACTATATTGTGACAATATGCAATACATAGCAATAATTTTAGACCATAGGATTAGGTTAAGATATGTGCTATTCAGAGGCAGGAAGAAAAATGTGAGGAAAAATCAAAGCCCTAAGACACATTTCACCTCTCAATTTCCTTCTCCATTACAGAAATATGACCACATGTTTATGGCTTTCCTAGATATCATACAAGATAATTTGTAGTTAGCTAAAACATTAACTAGGAGTGCATGCTCTTGTGAAATATTTTCTCATTTTGAGTGTCACCTTGGCTTCCATGACCATATCCTGTACTTTGGTGATGGCTGGTCTCATAGATGTTCCTCCAGGCAGTAGTGTAACAGCAAATTGGGCAGAAATGCCAAAAGGAATGCAGTAATAGGCATGGCTAACAAGCACAATTTATCTGTTGCTTTGTACTTTGTGAGACCTCAGCAAGATCCATCACTACCTCCTTCTCCCATCCTCTGTGTCAGAGATTCATCGTGGACACTTTCCTTATTGTTTGTCTCAGGCAAGTATTCTTCAGACTTTTCAAAAAAAATACTTTTATTACTAATAATTACTTTGTCAGATAAGGATACGTCTGCCTTTAAGTTCCACTCTCTGAGGTGGAAATTAGCCTTTATTTTCAAAACAGCATGTTTTCCCAAATGGACCACTCATGCTTCATTTCACAAATTTATCATCAGAAAACAGGCACTATTAAAATTATACCCAAACTGAAACAACAGATAGAAAACCATTACTATGAAAGAATGGAGACTAAAGCTGCTTGATAAGTGTAGTTATTGTGTGAGGAAGGGTAATTTGTAATGACAGGTTGGAATGAGATTGAGTTCCATCAAGAAAAAGGATAATGTATTTTCACAATGAATTGGATTTGTGGTGTTATTTTCATTCAATTCAGACTAATGATTTCTTTTTCACCTTTAAGTTCATTAAATCACTTTTTTCCCTTTGGTCAGAAGAATATTAAAAGTGAGAATTAGAATTCCAGGTAAATTATCTTTTATAGACACATACCAGTGTAATGAAAATGTCAAGCAAATTTGATCCAGAAAGTTTGAAAAGTCATCTTACAATACTTAGGGAAATATATACATGCAGACTAGGTTTGAAGGCACTGTTGTAACCTCCCCTTTACTTTTGTGAGAATCCTTTGATAATTCGACTGTGTATCCAGTAAAGCAGTGCACACACAGCAAAAGCCAGGATCACCCAAAAGAAAGGTAGCAATGGGCATCTCCAGAAGATGTGGCTTCAGTACCTATTCCAGGCTAGAGGGTTCCTTTGCACATGCCGTTCCTACCCTTAATGATCTTCAGTCTCCGTTTACACACTTTGTTTCACTACAAACTGCATTAGTCTGATAACCTTTAGACTGCAGCTGCCACTGTAGAGTTGCATTCATTGTTGCTAAGTTTTGAGGAGCACTGGGCTCTGGTCCTTTGAGCAAAGGTAATGTCATACATTAAGCCACACATCACATGGTGCCTTAAGAGCCTCAGCCTTTCACACAACTAACAGCTCTCTCTGAAGCTATGTAGCTGGCTTTCTACTAGAAGCTCTGTGCCCAGTCACCCAAGCCACCGTGGCAGCCTTTCCCAGAGCCTCTGGGGCAGCACTTTCCCCTTGTTCCCACGCTGGAGATCTCGCACTGTTATGCTCCCAGCCCTGCACCTGCAAACCCAACAGCACTGTTACAGGGGGTTCTCATGGGAAGTGACTGCCACCAGCGTGAGAATCACCCCTTCTTTCCCTCCCTCTTCCTATCCTCTGATCAAAGTTGACATTAGTGGACCCAAAAACATGCATGCTCCAAACTTAACCATAGATCAGTGTGCAGCCTCAGCAAAATATATTCTCAGCAACACCAACAGTCTTATAAGCAGGAGCAACTGGTAGGAAGGAAGTCCTGATGAAAACTATATTAATACTGTGGGAAAAGCATTACAGGGGTAACCATGTATTGCACTGGAACAGAGACACAGGGAAGGACATTTGCCTGAAGCAGCCCCCATTGCTTCTCTTCCACTCTCATTTAGCTTTTTCTCTTTAAGTAAGGCTATGACTTCAGATGCATACTCTGCTGTTAAGTCTCTTTGCATGTGAACCTGTCTCAAAAACCTTTGTGCATAGAGTATACACAGTTTCATTTTTACACATATATATATATATGCATGTATGTATATATTCCAAACCTGAGCAAGTTGAAACAAAACAGAGATGTCATTGAAATCTTCCTGCTAAGGAGAAAGATATGAAAGGAGTAATGAACTTTTGTATCACTCAGCTGTAGGTACCAGCTAAAGTTTAGTTTCTAATTAATGGCAGGCAGCAGGCATGACTGAGAGGTGATTCACAGGGTTTTGGATGGCACAGCACAGGATGGAATATCCTGACCCCTTCCCTGCTGGCTGTGGACAATGGGGCCTGATTACATACACGTCTTACGCCATGTCAGTGACTGATGTCACTTTTTGTGTGCCTATCTCCATGCATCATATTTCCATCTTACACACTTTCACTTTCTTACAAATATGTCCTTCAGCGCATAGTTTATTTGCTGATTTTTTTAATTTTTTCTTATAACCTCTATTGTAATTTTCTTCAGTATTCAGTCTTTGGAAACAGCTCTGTTGACAATTATAAAAACAGCGGTAGTATTGTTCCACTACTTTACACAGAGATGTTATTGCTTGCACCACTTAAAAAATGAAAGCACCACTTAAAAGATGAAAGCAAGCTCAAAGCTAGCTTACATCGTGCTTACATGGAGACTGAGGTCAAATTCTGTGTAAAGGAGGAGCAACCACAAGTTCTAAGAACCTGAGAAGCCTGTAAATTATTCTCAATTACACAGATCCAGTAAACAGTATCAGTGTCAGAAGCTATGTATTTCCGTGAGGCAGCCAGTGAAACAAGAGAACTAGCTGTACCAAGAATGGTATAAAGTAGTTCTTCCATGACAAATGTAGAGGATTTCTGTTATTTCTGTCACTATTATAAGGTCTGGGAATAACTGCATGAAATTAGAAAAAGCTTTTTAAGATATCACATGCCAGAGGAGCCTTTTGCTGATTCTAGAATTGATGGCCATTATTTCAATCTCATTTAGTGAAAGAACTTCATTGTTGCAAAGCTTGAATAATGAGGGAAAAAATGTATTTCATAATCACACTCAGGCAAGACCAAAAATAATTTATCATCATATGAAACACCAATTTTTTTTTATCTTATGCAATTGCTCCTGAATGTCATTGGCTCAAGGGGAATTATAACAAGCAACAGAAGTGCTTCAGATACCCAGTTCTGTCAGGGTTCCTGAACCTGATCTATGAAAAGCAAGTACAGGACCTTGAGCAGCATCTCAAGGTCTAGCAGGCAATATGTTGCCAGCACCTGTAGACAAGGATCATCCAATTGGTATCAGATAATTTCATTGTAAATCCTGGCAGTTAGCCTGTTCAGCACCAAAATGAAGTCAGTTGGTGGTTATTTCTGGTTATCTCATGTGGTTATATGACCTCAAAGCCATCACAGGGCAATACTGCAGCTCCCTTCAAACCACTTTACAGACCACAGTGAATGTGACAACTGCAAAGCAATATCAAGACCCAGGACAATGTAAATTTTCAGCCTCTGTCACATACTCTTTGCACCGAGTACCTTTTGGCCAGGACTATGGCTTGTCCCAACATGACAGATTCTGCATGTACAAAGGATGGACAGAACAAGGAAGGAATTAATTGTTGGGTTTCTTTATATTTTTTAATTTATTGTAAGATGATCTGACATTATTCTTCAAAAAAATGTAATGAAACTGTGATCGTGTTAGTAGGTAGTCTGATCTGATCTGGAAATGAAAAGGTACAGAACCATTTCTCATCTGGAAATGAAAAGGTGTAGAAAATGCAGGAAACTTTCTATGTACCCTATTACTCATGAAAAAATAGAGGGAAACCCCCTTTTAACATATCTGTCCTTTTTATGACATGTGAATTATTGCATTTAATAATCTGCTTTCAGCTCAAAGATTGTTCAATTTAATCCATTTTGATCTGATAGATTAATGCTCACCCTGATGTTTTACAAAATGTGAAGGTCATGAAAGAGAACTTGATTTTTCTTTCTCCAAATCATAAACCACTGCTAACTGAAGGTTTCTTCTAAGGTAGTAAAGTCTTTCTATTGTTTTTTCAGTTATATGGAGATTGAGCATTTAAATGACAACTATAAAACCCCTGAACACCTAGAACTCAAATATATGAGAATGTTCTTTTTTTTTTTAATTAACAAATTTCATTGTCCTGAAATATCTCCAGTCATTTTCCAAAACTAGCTTCACCTTGAGTTGTGTGTCTGTTTGCTTCTTGTATGCTTGAGTTTTTAAATTCTATCCCCTACATGCTAATCTACTATTTAAAATCTTAACAAATTACTTAAACAATGTTGTGACCCAAAGCATAACCAGTTATAGCAACAAAATGAATGTTAAGAGAATTGTTTGAATAAAAGACATTCTTATATGTTGGACCGGACAACTTTTTAAAATACAGTTCACTTCTTTTGCAATGTCTTTTCTTAAAAGTTTTGTTTAGCAATGAACAATATTAACCTACATATTTCATAGTTTTTCTATTTTATTGCTATTACGAGGTTTTTCCTGCAAGATACTTCACTCTTATCTAGCCATTTGACCTAATTCACCTGTGAACAAAATCCAAAATAAATCAATTTATGTTCATGGGTGGTATAAGGTATTCTGATGTGTGTGTTATCCTCAAAAGTAATAAACTTCAAAGATGATTTGGAAAGTTGTGCTTTTGATTTAACCTCATCTAATAATGTTCTCTAGTAAGTTTTCATGGTTCAGAGGATTGTGTCTTCAGCTGGTGTTGAAGATACCACTTCTTTTGTCTTTGACATCCCTGACGGGTGGATGGTTGGATGGATTGATTGATGGATGGATGGATGGATGGATGGATGGATGGATGGATGGATGGATGGATGGATGGATGAAATAAAATCAAAGGCTGAAGCTGAGCTTTGTATCGTTAAAATCATTGCATCTCAAATTGTGCTGGTACTATAGAGGCAGCTGCAGCACAATCAAGTTCAGTAAGACAGCTCACACATAGCAATTGTGACACTGATGGACTGCTATTTCTTCTTATCTTCACGTGTCACATTTAGTTAATGGGATCTCATTGCCCTTTCTGATCTGGCAGACTGGTATAGAATCAGAGAATCATTGAATGGTTTGGGTTGGAAGGGACCTTAATGATTGTCTAGTTCCAGCTGCCTTGAAATCGGCAGGGATGCCATTCATTAGATTAGGTTGCTCATTGTCCCGTCCAACCCGGCCTTGAACACTTCCAAGAATGGGGCAAACATGACTTCTCTCTGCAACATGTTCCAGTGCTTCACCACCCTCTGAGTGAAGAATTTCTTCCTAATATCTACTTTAAACCTGCCCTCTTTCAGTTTAAAACCATTCCTCCTTGTCCTTACAGTATGTGCCCATATAAAAAGTCCCTCTTCCTCCTTTTTATGAGGCCCTTCAAAGTACTGAAAGGTGATGCCTTGTCAACTATTGTCATCACTCAGTCATAGGTGACCACAGATTGGTGAGGCACAATTTACACCTCCTTATCATGTTGGGAAGGTATAGATCACAGAAGAGATTAAATACCTCTCAAAGTGTGTATGTGGTTTTTCAATATCTCATGGCTAAGCAGATTCCTGCCACTTTGCTGAATTCAAGCTAGCTTGTTGAATATTGACCAGCAAAATATGTAAAAGAAAATCTTAAAAACCTTACATTACAGAGACAAATTTTGGCTGATAGTGGGTGTTTTTATGTTAGCATGCTGACTTGGATAAGGAAAATATTTTTGGAGTGAGTATCCCAGTTGTCTCTAACAGCACACTTGAGTCCACATTGTTCAACAGTTCCAGAGTACACGATCTATACTCTTTCTGGATGAAATGAGACTAGAAAAACTGCTCAAGAGCTCAATGAATGGACTCCAACGTCTATTGTATGCTCAGTCCTCAATCCACAATATGCAATTAGAAAAAATTCAAAGTTCAACTCCTGAACATGCGTATAATGTGTCATGTACTAAGCGCCAAGCAAACTCTACAGAGTTTTCACTGCTCATTTGTACTACTTGATGATTTTAAAAAGTTTATTTGAACTTTTTTTATTCCAGCCTCTTTTCTTGCTCCCCCAGGGTCATAGCAGAAGAAACAATAAAGTGCAAAAAATCAAAAAAATGAAACTCTTGGGATCTAGCTTTTGCTTGCACTGCTTGGTCTCAAGTAACTGCCATTCATTACTACACTCAATCCATGCCATCACTTTCTCATCTTGACTTTACACGCTAAGGATTCTTCTTTGTTTTGCAGTTACACCATCATTATCCCCATATGCTTGCTCTAAGCAGCATGTTTGTCATAAGTACTGCCCCCTTCCATGGGATCCAGTTCATGGATCTTCAGGTTTCTCAGCCAACCCTGACATTCTACATGAGCTATTACATTTCCATTTGCCTCGCCTATGCCAGTAGCAGCATTAATCCTTTTCTCTACATCCTGCTTAGTGGGAACTTCCAGAAGCATCTCCAGTGGTACACAAATGTGGAAATCAGGATGGCAGAATGGAATGTCAACACCCTCAAGACAAGTTCTTGAAACGAGGTTCTTCTCCCAAGACAAAATGTGTTATCTAGGTGTAGATTTTATTTGCTGTAATAAATGGACCTGATTTCACTTCCTCCATGAAAATGAAACTCAAAAATGGCTTTACTGCTAGAATCACAGCAGTGTCAAACTGATGTAAGAGGATCTACATCACTGTTTTCAAGGTTAGAGCAACTACAAGAGGGATTGTCTGCAAAAATATTCTTTGGTACTGTGACACTGCCTTGTTTATGATGATTTGTATATTGACATGATGGATGGAAATAAAAGTAGCTTTTAAAAACTAATCCCCTGGTATTAAGAAGACAGAAGACAGAATTACCATGGAGGGCATTTCAGATCTGACACTGTGTGAAGTCATGGAAATTGTAAGTTGATGATGAAAAAGAGACTTAGTGATGACTCAGAAGGGGATAACTATTGAGTTTTATCCTATCAACAGCCATCTCATCTGGCACTTGTTACTGCAGCAATTAAAGTCAGGGGAGAGACATGAAAGGCTCTTTTGGAGCAAAACTACTTTTGAAAACTACTTTGTACATAATCTTGCAAACAAAGAAATAAATTCACCATGTGTGTCATTGAAAATTAGTAAATGTAAGTTTTGAAAATAACTGTATGTGTCAGGGATATGTCTCTGCTTCTCTTTTCTCAAAATCTCTGTTTCTAAGACAGCCCTAAGAAAAGTGTAGTCCTGAAAAGGATCAGTGATGGTCTTACTACAAGTACCAAGATGAACTTGGTGCTTGCCCAGGATGCACTCTCCCTAATTTCAAGACCTGTAGAAGAATGCCTACTTGTTAGTACTTAATCTACAAGGCCCCTAATACTGGGATGTAACCAAGCAACATTATAAAGAGCTTGACAGATAACACAGGAAATTTGTAAAAGAAAATTCTGTTGAAAAATCTGTTATTGGGAGTTTTTCACATTCTGGTGTTCATAACACTGTGGGTTTATCTGCATCATGTTCTATTCTCAGACCACTTTCTCTTATCTCTGGACTTCACTTACCACTTGTCATGGTTTCTTATGGTGTTGAAATGGACAATTTATAGAAAAGGAAACAAATCCTTTTTTTTATTTCTTTCATTTCTCTCTCTCTCTCTCTGCTTGTTTTGTTTTGTTCTGTCTGGTGCAGAAAAAGGGGTAGCAAAACCACTCCCCTGGAAAGGGAGGGGGAGGAGAAGGGAGGTGGGTTTTTTGGGGGGCTTTTTGGCAGGGCTTTGGAGAGAGAGGACTCCCTCTGGCTTGCTGCTGGTGCTCGAGGGAAAGGGCAGTCGTGGCAGAAGCTTCTGGACGCCAGCAGCCTTGCAGAAACAGGTTTCACTTTCCCTTGTCTCCTTCCCTCTCCCTTTTGGGGGCTCATGCTGGTGAGTCCCTGTGCCCCACTGGTTTTCCCTCCCCCTCTCCCTCCCCCAGCCGCTGNACATTAATAAAGTTGGTGTTTTGCCCTCTGGCTAGTCTCTTGCCAATTAATAACCACACTTATTGGCCTCTAACAGTCAACCACTTTATTGAATAAAGATAATATTTCAGTAGGACAAGAGCTTTTATGACTAAATTATTCTTATTCAGAGATCTGACAAATCTGAAAGATTTAGGATACACCTCTTCAGTAGCTAACTAGCAGTTAGTTTCCCTCTTGATGACCCATCCCAAATCGACCACATTTACTTATTTGCACCACTGTGGAGGTTGCACGTAGTGATTACACTCCATGACCTGTCAGTCTACTACAGGATTCATGATACAGGAAAGAAGAAAATGTCTTTCACTGAAGCAAGTCTGCACTCCACATTCCCAAACTGAGAACTGAGGTATTGGTCTGTTTTCTCCTGCTATCACTTGAAATCTGCCAGTCCCATAGAGTCTGACACATACAGGAGATTAAGGGGCTTGAAATCACGATTAATAGCTTAAAGCCAAAGCTTTGCATAGAAAATGCATTACAAAACATTTTTGATGGTGTTATTGTAACTGCAGTAGTCTGAGGGAATACTCAAAATAAACTTTGTAAGTGAAAGAAATACAGTAAACACCCAACTTTTTTGAGGCATCGATTATTCTGGCCTCCTGCAAAGCCAGTGATCCGTGAAGATAATTAAATGAGCTAATGAATATGAGCTCGTGAATATGAGTCAGCATGGCTTCAGGAAAGGAAGGTCCTGCCTAACTAATCTCATTTCCTTCTATGATCAGGTGACTTGCTTGGTTGATGAGGAAAGAGCTGTTGATGTGGTGTACCTGGATTTTAGGAAAGTCTTTGATGGATGGTGTGTTGGTAGCAGGATGACAACAGGTTAAGTGACAGGTTAGGTAACAGGTGAGAGGTGATAGGTTAGACTTGATGATGTCTATGGTCTACTCCAACCTTACTAATTCTGTGATTCTGTGATTCTGTAATATGTAAATAAGCCTCACGGATCCCGGGCACCCATGTCAAGAGGAGGTGCTGTGTGTGCCTTTGTGTGTGAGGGAAGCATGCGTGTGTGAGGAAACTGTACGTGAGTGTGAGGGGACTATGTGTGTGTGTGAGGGGACTGTGTGCATGCGAGGGGACTGTGTGTGTGTGAGGGGACCATGTGTGTGTGTGTGAGGGGATCGTGTGTGTGTGTGGGAGGGGTCCATGTGTGTGAGCACAGCCGAGTGAGCAGGCGACCGAGGTTGAGCTCAGGGAGCAGCTGCCCTGTGTGTCCCTGTGGCAAAGGGTGGGCAGTGGCAGCACCCTATAATGCGAGCAGCTGCGGTGCAAGCAGCTGTGGTGCAGGCAGCACTCAGCACTTGCAGGGAGCTAGGCAGCATGAGGCAGCGGCCGCAGCCACAGCCACCCTCCCACAAGGCATGTCAGGCGCTCAGGTGTCCAACAACTGCAGGGGCCATCCCGCTGGCAGGGGGCTGAAATGGGCACACAGCGAGCCAGGCAGTAACAAGGTGACGGTGGTGCTGGGGGTGCAGTGGGGGGACAAAGGCAAGGGCAAGGTGGTCGACCTGCCTGCCACTGAGCCAGCCAGCTGTGCTACAAACACACCTGAGACCAGTGCTCCCTGTCCCAGCACAGGGAGCAACCTGCAAATTCCCCATGCTGCCTCCCTCCCCATGCTCCCCCGTTGAAGTCCTCGCCTCCAGGTGGGTGGGGACTATAGGGTGAGGCAGGGCCAGGAGGCCATGCCCACACTGCAAGGGCTGCTGCCCCTGCCAAGGCTTTTGCAGTCCCGCCTCTCGCTATCTCTCATTGGCCACCAGGGCACCTCTGTGCCATGTCATTGGCTGCGGCAGCTGCCACTCCACCTGCACAGGCCCGGGAGAGGCAGGGCTGGGTCTGCCGAGGGGCTGTGCCACACAGGCGCACAGCCACCCACCTCGCAGCCAGAGAGGCGCTCAGCTGCCCTGTGCCAGCTGGAGAAGTGGTGTCCTGGATGCTGCAATGGCGTTCCAGCCAGCAGCGGCTGCCACACTAGCTCTCTGCCTGGCCCCACCACCTCCAGCCAGAGCCCCGGGTCCCTCTGCCATGCTGCACTCCCTGAGTGTCTGCCATGAGTGGAGCTGCATTCCATGGTGGTCCTCCTTTGTTCCCTCTGGTTTCTTCCAGGCTCCCATGCCCTCCTCCCACCTGGGGGGGTCCTGGGCTGATACTACCTCACACAGCCGACCGGACAGCCCAGCATGAGGGTTCACACAGCACCGAGTGAAAATAGCACCATCCCCAGGAGCTGTGGCCGTGTAGCTGCAGGCAGGGAGAGCCTGGTCTCAGTGACACCTGTGCTGGGAGCCACCCGGGGACCGCAGGGAACTCTGCGGCGAGGGCTCAGAAGGACCCCCTTCACTCTCCTGAGCTGGCACAGGGCATGGGGCAGTCCTGGGAACACCCTGCAGAGCTCCTGGGCTCTCCTGAGCTGGCAGATGGGTGGGACTTATTTGCATATTCTTGAACTGTATATCTTCACTGTTCACTCTGCATGTGCTCAGACATGAATCATCATGGAGAAAAAAATTTTATTAATTAAACCCGAAAAGACCAAAACCGCAAAGAGCCAGGGATTCATTGTATCTTAATTAAACCCTGGAGGATGGCTGCAAAATAGTCAGATTTCAATATGTAAGAGTTTGCTCAGATATAAAAAGTTTGCCTACTTTCCCAGCTGTACAAATTTGTCTGTTAGAAGCCTGATCTGTACCTACAGAGATCATTGTCAGTTAAAATAAATTATTTAATTAACAGTTTACACACAAGGTGCCTTAACAAATATTCCCAAAATATGGCTGTGCTAATGTCATGGGTTTGATATTAGAGGTTTTTGTTTTATATGTTTACAAAGGAAAAGTTTTAATCATTTTTTTCTTTCAGCTTTTCCCCTCCCCGCTTCCCGAGTCCGGGGAGGGACCACGGGAATTCCCCTACCTCTGCAAGCCACGAGGTTGATAATGAAAGTGGATGTGATCCTGCCGAACAGGTTTAGCCAGTGGGACCGGCCCGAGGGTCCTTCTGAGATTTGTGGTTCACAATCGTTGCTCCGAAGAAGGAAGTTTAAGGACTCGGAGAGCGCAAAACTTCAATTCTCTAAGAACTTTGCCCCACCTACGGGNTAACGGTCTCTTGTCCATTTCTTTTTCTTTAGAAAGCAACCCCTAACAGTGTCCAAACCAGGACAGCTAAGTATGTCTCTTAGCCCGCTGTTGCAGTCTGTGCCTGCATGTGTCACCTTTGCTTCTGAGTTTAAACTGTGACTTTACAATTTTCTTTTTCTTTTTTTTTTTTTCCCTTGCATGGCCTTTTGAATCAGAGCAAATCACTTATGATATGATATTCAACATTTATAACAACGAAAAAATAGTGTTTTATAACAGCCTTGGTGTTTTTCTCTTTTACCTGTCACACCACCATTTAAAAGTCTCTTTGCTTCTGAGGTCATAGCAGTGAAATGGAACCACAAAAGCATAACTTCATTAAATTATCCTAACAGCAAGGTCTACAGGACATTGAATGTCCTATTGAGTGGGAAACTAATAAAGTAGTTTATAGTTCAGCATTTGTCTCACCTTCTCCACATTGTGTTAATTCTCTGCATCTGAAAACAAAATGTATTTCAGAGAAATTTGTGTAAATATTAAAACTTTTTATTCAGTACTCACTAAAATGTCTGTTAATGAAAGTCCATAAAGGAATATGATAGAAATAGTTCTTTTCCTTTAATGTTTTGCAGTATCTCATCTTGTTTATGTTGTCTCCCCCACAACTAGTATAAGGAGTTCATTGGAAAATAAAAGCCTGTAGATTGGACACAGGGGGAAAGAAGATATTGAAATCCTATTGGATTTTAATACTTCTAAAAACTGAAAAATGTGTGACTTAATATGTATTTCAGTCAAAATACTACTGATTAAGAAAATCTTTATCTGAAGGAAGAATGTTATTGTGAGCCAAGGGAAAAACTGCTGAAAGCTATATAAAGGCAAAACAGTGCTGATATCAAACTGGAACATTGAGTCCATACTCTGCTGATTATATGTGTTTTCTATGTTGTTTTCATTGTATCATAGTATTGATAAGGTTGGAAAAGACCTTGAAGATCTTCTAGTCCAACCTATAATCCAACTAAAACCTAGCATCCAAATCATCACACCCTGCACCTCATCCAGTCTACCCTTGAAAACCTCCAGGGACAGCGACTCCACCTCCATGGGCAAACCATTCCAATGCCGGATGACTCTTTCCATGAAGAATTTTTACCTAATGCCAAGCCTAAACGTCCCTTGATGGAGCTTAAGACTATGAC
>WEKX01004147.1:109224-219157 GCA_013390025.1 Pitta sordida | reverse complement strand
GTGATTCTGTGTGATTCTGTGAGTTGTCTTCTGCTAAGAGTAATCCTGACTGATATCCTCATTACGCTCAGTGTAGAGGACAAGTAGGGAAAGATCACCTATTTGCTCTCTCTCCAAGGAAGAAGATGGGGACAGGGAGAATGACTCCAGAGTTGCTGGTCCACCACATTATATGTGCCCCCTCACCTCCCCTTCTCCTGTCTAGGCTCATATTGCCTCTCCACAAATAAGAAAATATTCATTACAGGGGCAATATCTTCTTTTTCCGCAAAAGACTGAGTTTTCCACTGCTGGATTTTCTTCGTAGTAAATCTGGTACCCCTCCATCACTTTTCAACCGGTCCCTGCTGGCGCAGGGACACAGCCCAGGGAGCTGCGCGCCTGGTGAGCTGCTACTCACTGGCCCATGCAACCACATGCTGGAGTGCTGGCTTGTGCTAGAGAAACAGTTAGATCAGCAAATATAGCAAATTGGAATTTGCATCAGAAGCATCTGCAGAAATTGTGAAGGGTTTGTTACATGCTTGAAAAAAAAATCGGCATAGCTTTAGGCAAAACAGACAAACAAAGCACATACTGCATGGAAAATTGCAATTCAAGTGAGAAAAAGTTGGTCTTCTGGGTAGATCTTATATACTAAAATAGCTCTGTCTCCTGCCTGGTTACAGGTCTTATTCTTGAGAAGAAATTAGGTTTTGCAGGGTGAAAGCAGTCAAGCGGTGTGTTTTCTGTTCCATCGCTGGAACCTTCTGCCTGTGTCCTGGCTGTGCTATGAAGTCAGCAGGACCTCATCTGGGTCCTTCTGCTGTGTCTTTTCCACCTATGTCCAAGCAGCATCACCCTGGAGATCATCAGTGCTTTGGGACAGGAACCATTCCTTGCCATATAACTGTAGTATCTGCCACGGCATTGGTCCAGTATTAGGTGAGACTGCCAGGCACATGGGCAGGAAGAGCAGCAATTGTTTTTACAGCTGTCAGATGAGGAGCAGCAGGGGAGGGCAGCAGGTGGCTTTGCTCCCTGGCAGGACTGAGAGGTAGAGCGTGATAGTTGATGGTATTTGCACTCAGCCAAACTGAAGGCTACAGCAAGCGGATCTCATGCTTTTCAAAGAGCAGGCTGGTTGCAGGGGAGTCCGCTCCTGCCTCCTGTCATTGCCATTGTCACCAGAAAAGGGGTGGCTGAACTATGTGGGAGTACCTGGACTGTGGTGAAGGGAGGCTCTGGCCCCTGGTTCCTTGCCTGCTTCAATTCCCGGTGCCACTCACCAACTTCCAGGGCTCTAGGAAGGGAATATTCAGTGAGGAGTATGTTCGGGAGTCAATAGGGAAAATCAGCTCCTGATTGGCAGGCAGCTCCTAAGCTGCTAAGGGTACCACATGCCAGCAATACCCCAGGATGCGGCACTGCAACCTACCTAAGGTTCTATCTATCACCCTTTCCCTGAGCTGCCACTTGCTATGTCAGCACAGACGGGGTGACAGTCAGGGAACCATGCTGCAGGCAAAGAGGGGACACATGGAGAAAGCAGAGTGGAGAGCAGAAACAAGAGGAGCACAAGAAGGAGAGTGAATGATAAGGCTGTAGTAATTAGCATTTAGTGCTCCTTGCCCAGAGCTTTCAAAGGAAGGTCGCCTTCATTATCTCTGTTTTACAGACAGGGAAACTGAGGCACAAGAGGAGGTGGTACGAGTGATTTGCTGAAGGTGACCCAGGAGAGCTTAGAGAGATGTCTGTGGCTGGTGTGTCCATGCTGTGCTGCTGCAGCACACTGAAAATGCCTCTTGCTGCCAGCCCTCCCGGCCCAAACCCAGCACCACAAATTTAGCAGCAAGGCCATGCATCCGTTCTCTGCCCATCTCTGGGCTTGCCCTCTTCAGATTCACCATCTCCCTCAGCATCCCTGCCCCTGAGAGACATTTCAGGTCAGACTGGTCCAGCTGCACCCCAAAATCCACTCAGGATATCTCTCATAGTTGCTTTCGCCTTCCCCTCCGGCCCTGCAAAGGCTTATATCTTACTGCGAACTTGAGGCCATCTGGCCTCCTGCAACAGTTATGTTGGGTAATGGAATATGTTTTGCTGGGGTTTTTTTCTCTCACCAATACAGCTCCCCCTTTATTTAGGTTTAAATGGATGCCATCTGGCTAATGAGCCCGTACTCATGTTCTAGATTAAAAGGCAATCCTGTGATCGTTACCAATACGGCACTGGAGATTAGAGAGGTTTAAGTGGGTTTGAAGGTGTAATTTGCTTTTCATGCATGGTGCTATTTACTTCCTGGTGGGTGGGCAGCATCCCCATTGCTGTCTCCAGCAGCTCCCTCCCAGCTCCACCAGCCCTGGCTGCAAGAAGAGAAGAGCTTGGTCATCTCCAAGCCTGGCAGGGCTGTGCAGGACATCCTTGTGGTTGTTGCTGCCACTTGTCCACTCCTGGAGATGCTTGTTGGTGCAAGGAAGGTGTCTTCATTGCCTGCTTTCTTAGCTGTCTCTCCCTCCACACCTGCCTGGACCACAGCATCCCCTGAGACCCGGCACAGCTCACCGGAACGAAGTAGCCTCTGCCCCTCTTCCAGCCCAGAGGTGGATAATGACTGTGGCCCATTAGGATATCGATGGCAGGTGGCTGAGGCAGCATGTTGGTCCCCGTGAGGATACAGAAGAGGATTATGCTGTCCCTAGCACGCTGAGAAATGCTACCGCTGGTGCATCAGGCTGGTGGGCAGCACAGTGCACAGCGTGAGCACCAGAAGGGGCCACACTGGAGTGGCAGAAGCTGCCTGTGCTGAGATCTGCATCTTGCACATCCAAAGCTCTAACTCCCGCTGTGAGGTACCAGAGTGTGCTCCCATCTCCTCAGAAACCCTCTGCAACCCACATTCAGGCAGTGTTGGATCCTAGGATGGTCCTGCAGCTGCTGAGGAGACCCTGGCACCAGGATTTTACTTTCTTAAGGGAAATGTTGAAAATGAGATGAGAAGGGTACAGTATTTGTGCAAGGCAAAAATACTTTTTTGCCAGGCACCTGCTTGTGTCACAAGCTCCCATAAAAAGTCCCACAGGTTATTGAGTGATGCCTGCAAAATGCCTCATTTTACAGTGAATTCCCTTGCAGCTGAGGTGAAGTCTGGCTTTATGGACATCTCCTTGCAGTCCTATCATGCCCTTTGGCTGGGTAGGAGGGACAGGCTCTCTGCACTGGTGGATCCTGGGGACAAACCCTCACTACTCCTGCCTGTGTTTGTTTCCACAGATGGCTAACCCTGTCCCGTCAGCCTGCTGCGTGGTGCTCGCTGCAGTGGTGGTGGTGTATGCCCAGAGGCACAGCCAAGGTGAGTCCTTCACACCTCCTATACCTTAGGAGTTCTGGAAAAGGTGAATGCTGCTCCTCCAACCTCTCTTCTGGGGGAAGCTGGGTGTACCCTCGTGCTTTACTGGATACTACTTTTCTTCATGTTACCACTTTTCTCCTTGACATGACATGTCCCTTCCAGTCCATCACTATGGGGTTTGGGCATCCCTCATCTTCCCAGCACCTGCTAATGCCTCTTGTCCTGCCCTTACCCATGTGTTTCACATGATGCCCCTACAGCCAGGGCACTGCTTTGGACCCCTTCCTCCACTCTCTTCTGGAGACTGCCCTGTGCAGCCCACCCATGAAAGGATGAACAGCTGGGAAGAATCATCAGCCTTACAACCCCAAACCCTGACACACCGTGCCATGACCACACTTTCATCCTGTTTTCACTTCCTTGGGGTGACTTTGTCCCCATTGGCACAACACATCTGCGTCCACCACTAGCTTGCTTCTTTCCAGGTTGGCAGAGGATTCAGGCTGTAGACCAACTACATTTTAGAGTCACTGGTGGCATTGGGAGCTGGAGGACCCCACATGATCCTAGATCTAGGCAGGAAGCAGGAGGGTTGTGGGGGATGGCTGGGTCCTGCTGTGATGTCAAGCCCTGCAAAGATGGAACGTAATGGGGGACCTTCAAAATTAACTACCTTTTCTGACAGCCAGAGTTGCTTTTAGTGGTTTATAAAGGGGGATTTTGCCTATTAACTGCAGTGAAGACATCTACATATCCATGGGCTCCATGAAATTGAGGAACCCAGCCAGAATGCCCCACTGAGTTGCCCTAAATCCAGCTGAGCAGGCTTATATTGCCAGAAGCTGCCAGCTTGGATATGAAGCAGTTGCAATTTGGCGGCACATTATCTACTGCATGGGTACAGCCACCCACTGAACATGGAAGGTTCTTAATGCCTGGTGTTCCAGGAGCATCCCCAATCCCTTCCTAGGATGCCTGTTCAATGCATTTGGGTGCTGATATGTGTGCTGCTTGTGGTAGTGTGATGCTTCCTGCAGAGTAGCAAAGCTCCTCTGCCCTGCCATGCTTGCTGGACCTCAAGGCATTCAAGACTGCCAGAGCATCCTTTGGATGCACCATGCTGCTTCCTGCTATGTTCTAGGGATGGCAGCCCAGACTTGCTGCACAAGGAGATGCACAGAACACAGATGTCCCAGGCACTTCAGGGTTTTGCACACACTTGAAATGTGTTATCTAGACAGAAACAAATGCTGTTCCTCGCCAGTGCTGAGCAGGGCCATGTATTCTGCCACTGGCAGCAGCATGCTGGCGCAGAGCTGCACTGACTGTCACATTCTGCTCTGTGATCCAGCAGGATTCAGGAATTTGACAGCATAGCCTCCTGTCCTTCTGTCTCTCCTGTCTCCCTTGCCTGCCTGTGTCTGAAAGGGAGGTGTCTGGGGCACCAGTTCAAAACTGGAGCTGCTGAGACCGGCATGCATCAACAAGTGGCTGAACAGGGTGTGCAAAGTCAGGCAAGGCTTTTCCATCTGCAGGAGCCAGAGAGTCTGCTCTACACTGGGGGATATAAAAACCAGACATGGTGGGAAAACTGGGTGCACGAGCTGGAGGAAAGCTAGTAGGGCACTTCCAGGGCTGTCTTCAATCTGTTCCCCAAATGCACTGCATGGACACCTCTCTGAAACACTGAGATGATGCTCTGGGCAGGGTCAGGTATTTGGAGCAGCAGATTTCCTGCTCATTCCAATGTGACTGGCTTGGAGAGCCTGCACATGTGCATGTCAATCTGGGAAGTGCTTGGCCTGTGTTGGAGACCCAAAGGTTGTGCTCTGTGACCCCACCCAGAGCTCACCCCTTGCTGTGCTGCAGCCTCTCTTCATCAGCCAACCCCGGAGTTCATCCTTCCTCAGCTAGGCAGGTACTCGGGCTGGAAAAATATAGCAGGAGTGGGTTGGAAGAATGGATTAATCCCACTGGTGGCAAGGACCGGGTGAAGTGGGGGGAAGGATGCTGGCATCGAGTCCATTTATCATGCACTTGAGGCACGTTCAACTTTAATAGCTCATGAAGCACTTTAAGAGGTGCATTAGCACTGAATACTTGAGTGAGGAGGATGCGACAAGCTGTTAAGTGAGCACGAGCAGAGCGAATCTGGCCACCCGCTCCTGGCTCTCCTGTGCACCTTGGTGATTACTAGAGCGTCCTGCAAAGTGCCACATGAATTAATAAAAGCAGCATCGGGCTTGGTGAAGGTGAGGCTGCTCATGCATTAACCCCTTTCCTGCTCACCTTTGGTCCTTCTGCTTGGAGCTGACAGAGCAAAGGGTGCATCTGTTTGGGATGGGGAAGCTTGGATTGATCCCCAGTGTTGGGGGAGGAGAGTGGAAGGGGTCAGAGCTCAGTGGATATGGGGTACGCATCCTTCTGCTGGTCACAGAGCTTCCTTGCTTTGCATCTGTGGCCAGTTGCTAAGGTTTTACCTGCATGACACTGCTGGGCACTGCTGCTTCCAGGTATCCCTGGGAGTGGACAGTGTGCAGTGGGAGAACAGAGACATCCAGCAGGGCAACCCCAGGGGGATGCTCAGAGGCTGGCACTGATGTCCTGGCTCAGGCAATGGGCTTTGGGTGTCCTGTTGCAGGGAAAGGCAACAGGAGGGGCAGTGAGAGCTGGTATTCTTGAGGGCTCTCCCATTGCCACAGTCCCTTGTGTCACCTGGACTGAAGGTCTTGAGGACAGGACAGAATGCCCAGCTGTGGGCAGGGGTGCTGCCTCCAAGAGGAAACATCCCTGATTTCTTGGGTTTACCCCCAGAACAGCTCAAACCATTGAATGGGAATTGCTGCCATCCCAACTCCAGAGTGATCTTTGGTTCTGGTGTTTTGGAGCAGCTGGGTTGGACCCTGGGTGCCATAGGAGTTGCCGTTGCTGCTATGGGCAGCACAGTGTGTTCATGGCTAATGCTATTGCTCCTAAACCCATGACCCCATGCCACTCAGCCCCTCACACTGGGTGGCTCTGACAGGATGCTGTGGCATTCTCCGCATGAGTGGGATCACTGCATGCCCTTCCCAGCCCAGCTGGGGAAGTGACACGGGGTCATTCTGAATAGCAACCCCAGTGCTCTGTGTATAGCAAAGGCGATGGCAACGCACTGGGTAAAGTTGGAAGCAGGACAGAAAAAGATGAGGTTTACAGGCATTAGCTGCTAAAATACATTTGTTTGACCATCACAGATCAAGTGGCCCATGTGTGTCCTCCCCAGTGCATGAATAAGCAGCTTTGTGTGAGGCTGCCAGATTGGGCCAGTCTGCTTCCAGAGATAGGGATTGCTCTGGACAACCATAAAGCTGTCCCCATCTGCACAGATCCAGCCAGCATAGAGGGATGGACACGAACTTCAGGAAGAATGGGAGGACAGAGGAGGCAGAACAGGCTGAAGACCCTAGAGGAGAGCCTAGTGCTCTCCACATGGAATCATGGAATTACTGAGTGGTTTAGGTTGGAAGGCACCTTAAAGATCATTAAGTTCCAACCAACCTGCCATGGACAGCAACACCTTCACCAGATCAGTTTGCTCAAAGCCCTGTCCATCCTGGCCTTGAATACTTCCAGGGGTGGGAGATCTACAGCTTCTCTGAGTAACCTGTGCCAGTGCCTCACCACCTTCACAGTAAAGAACTTTTTCCTAATCCTAGTCTTATCTTTCATCACTTTAAAGCCATTAGGCCTTGTGCTGTCACTACATGCCTTTGTAAGAAGTCCTTCTCCAGGTCTATTTTATCCCCTTTAGGTACTGGAAGGTGCTATAAGGTAATCCCAGAGCCTTCTTTTCTCCAGGCTGAACAATACTAATTCTCTCAGTCTTCCCTCACAGGAGTGGTGTTCTGACCCTCTTAATCATCTTCCCATTATTATCAACAGCTCAGTATTGCTTCCTGTGTTTTGTTCTCCAGGCAGTCGTTGCTGCCAATTTATTTCAGAATAGAGAAAGGTGATGGGGAAGGCTCAGCAGAGCACCAATGTGGTGTTGCCTGCTGTGACACTTGCACTTTTCGTTGTCCAACGTCTCCATTGTGTGAGAACAGAGCTGAATAGGGTCCCTGCAGTGCAGAGACCCTCTCCCTAGAAGGGCTTATGCACCCTCAAAGGAAAGGTAGGAGTCAATGAGTGAGCTGTGGGACTTTACCAAAGCTCTTATATGGGAAGTGTATACATGGTGGAGATGCATGTCAGGCTATAAAATGTACATACATGAGTGATTTCTACTTTTTCTACTGAATGCTACGACTGCCTGTTGCCGGACTTATCTGTTCCTATTAGACCCAAGGGTTACAGCAGTCCTGAAAAGAGGGAGATCTGCTTCCCCAGACTCCTGCCAGACCAAGGCATCTTCCCCATCCATCAGCTCTGCCAGAGTTATGTCCACATCTGTCCCAGATTGAGATTTCTTTGCTTTTAAAAGAGGAGTAATTCTGTTTTATTGATCCTCACCTTGCTGAATTAACTCATGTTTAAACAATAATTATGTTTTCACCCAGGAGAGGAGACAAAGAGATAGAAGTCTGTGGAAATGAATGCATTTCAGATGCCACATGTCAGGGCTAATTTATTGATAGGTGCAGAAGCTCCTATGTCCTCTGTTTCTCACCAGCAACAAGCAATTAGCCTCCATCATTCCTCAACTGAGGAAAAGAGAGATTTTGTTTCATTACTTTCCCTCCTCTCTTGCTCTCTTAAGCCCTGCCTGACACTAATCTTTTGCAGTCAGTTCTGCTGCAAAGCCTCCTGAGAGCTCCAGTTTGCATGCGCCTCGTTAGAAATGCTGCCCACATTTCAGCTAAGACAAAGCCTAAACTGGTAAACAGCCTTCAAAATGCTTAGCAAAGCCATGCAAATTGGCTTTTCAAAGAGAAACCAACTGTAGATATGTTCCTCTCTCCCCTCCTCACATTGGCCAACCTTCTGCATGTGGCAATTGTAGGCTGGCAAGGATGTGGCGAGCTCTTTCTGGACTGTTTCCTCCACATCAGGCAGCTCATACCAGTGCCATCTGCCTGACATGCTTAAGTTAGTTGCTCTGCTTTTGCGGGTGTTCTCTGGATTTTTGGTGTAGGAGATGGTTTAGACATTCACACAGGGCTGTGTTTTGTTTGTAAACATCTGTATAGGTATTGGTTGTTGTGCAAATGCAGTTCAGTTGAGGTGCCTGGATTCTAGTGCTGTAATGGGGTAACTGGGTCTTGAAGCTTGATCTTGTGCCCATGGGCACATGGGGAAGACGTGCAGCCAACCTATGATGGCTCTACAGGAGTACTGTCTACAAAGACACTTTCAGAAGGTCCCCTCCCCTTGCTTCCATCATGGCACTGTCAGAGTGTCCTTCAGTCATGCATTAAGTGACATGAATAACATCTGTCATTTGTTGTTTGTTTTTCCATGCGTTCCCCAGGGCGAGATGTGCAATGAAACAGAGTGATCTGGAATTTTTGTAATTGCCAGGGCATCGGCAGTTGCTGAGGAAGGCAAAGTTAAAGGGACTGCCTGAGTGTGCTGAGCAGCCAGCTGGGAGGCTGGAGATGGTGCCTACTTCTTAGAGAGCCTCTTTCAGGCCCAGTCTGGGTCCAGTGCAGGAAAAAACTCTGTCTTATTACATAGCACCTTCCCACCTCCCATGACACCTACTTGTGTCTCTGGCCAAGTTTTGCTCTCAGCACAGCACACTGGCACTTCATTTCCAGATGGTTCCTGCCAAGGCCTTATCGGTGTTGTCCTCCCCAGGACATCATCCTATATTCTGTGACTGTGACCTACATTCCTCCACTAGAGATGAATGGACTTGTGTCTGGCTGCATAAAACACATGCTCTTGCCGAGGAAAGGCTCGTATATTAACTGCTCCAGAGCTCTACGTGTGATGGTCCCATTCTTTCCGTTATATACATCAGCCTTTGTGTCACCAGCAAAGTTTGCCAGCAACAGTTTTATGTTGCCTTCAAGATAATTGATAAGACAAGTGATTAGCAATTGGCCAAGAACAGATCCCTGCGGGGCCACACTGGGAACACCCTCCTGCAATGATAGTTCCCCATTAACAATTAATTCCCCATTAGCAATTACATTTTTTAATCCTTCCTGTTATAACTCTGGATGCTCTCATTATCCAGCTGGCTGAAAATACCAGCCTCACTCCGAACTGCAGCCCCATTCAGCAGAGCCTGCTTAAATCATTCTGAAGGCTGCATTCAAGGGCAGGCATCTGCTCTTTGCCTCCTTTGCCGTGCTCATTGCTGCTCACAGCTAAGCTAGCCCAAGCTCGTGGCCATCCACTGGGGACCAGCATTGTCCTAGTGGGATTGCTGCATCTGCTGGGGGCCAATCTGCTGGCCCAATCTCATGCTGGCCAGAGGTGCAACTTGGATGCAGTTCAAGTTGCCCTCTGATGCCTTTCCAGGGAAGGTCCATCATCTCCATCCCTGAGCATTCATTACTGTGATGGTTTTCCCACTGCCTCTCCATCTTCCTTGCCAACTCACAGCTGCAGGGAAGCAGATGAGACACCCCACCTGCAGTGACACCCTTGCTGCAACCCCATTAAACTCTGTTGTATGCAGTTAGGGTGTTTAAGAGCTCATCAAGGTCCAGAGTTCCTCTTGCTGCTCTGATCTTCCCCTGCCCTACATGGTGAAGGTGAGTCTGTCCAAGAAGAACAGCCCTGGTCCCAAACAGGCAGAAACATCTGCGTGCTCCCCTTTTCATTCCTCCCCCTCTGCCTGTCCCTGAGCACCTAGCTTTTTTTGTTTATTTCCTTCTTTTTTTTTTTTTTTGTTTTTTTTACAGCATAGGATATATCTCTCCTTATATTTCCCTGTCTGTGAAATATAAGAAAACAGCAAAAATAGCCTTAGGTCCTGGAACAACTTTTTCTATTACTGGACATCCCTCTGGGCTCAAGTAGATTTCCTGCCCAGACGCAGAGTGAATTATGGCCAAGCTCTCGGCAGCTGACCTTGTGGTCAGCCAGAGCACAGGCTTGCTAATAAATGTGGTCAGCCCCTACCGCAGAAAGCCTATTTTTAGTGGCTGTGTTTCCTTGCCCACTGCCTCATCATTCTGCAGATTCCAGAGCCAAGCATCCCTCAGGGGTCCAGCCAGCAGTGCACGACAGCCCCATAGGGAGCACATCCTAGGCTTGCTTCTCCCTCCTGGAAGGTGGGAAATCAAGAGAGTTAGTTTCCTCACAATGTCTGTTAATTTTGCACCAGAGGAAGTTGCTGGTGCACAGAGCAGTATGGCCTGTCTTGCTGGGACATGTTGTGGGAGTGTGGCTTGTGCCTCTTGGGTAAAGTGAGAGCTCACAGCTCTCACCTGGGCTTTGTGTTTGGAAAATAACCACAGGTCAGGGCGAACTTGATGTCCTGTTGTGCAAAATGCTGCTGGATGCAGAAGGTGAGATGTTCTTCAAGGGCACATGGGTGAGAGAGGAGGAAGAGAAAAATTAAAAGAGAGGGGCTGGCATTTACATGGGAAGAAACACAACTTGGTGGCTCAGGGCTTTGAAGACTTGCTTTTTGCAAGTTACTAAAGTTTGGAGACAATGCAAAAGACATTGCAAAGAAGGTGTGTGCTTTTGCTGTACAAGTCTGCATGGAGGCATTTGACCTGAATTTGTCCCTTTCTAGAAACAGGAGAAGTTGTTTGTAATGGAGCTGATGAAGTTCTGGAGCACAGTGGGCATCAGTACTACAAGAGCCATCCAAGAGTTTGGAAGGAAACCCAGTTGGCAATATCTGTATGCTAACAAAAATAGGAATCCTTCCATCAGTTGCAGGTCCTAGGTATTGAAGCAGATCACAAATCTGTAAAAAATACCAAACAACACCCTCCCCCCCCCCCCCCAAAAAAAAAAAAAAAAAAAAAAGAAAATCTTTCAAGTGCAATGACTGTGGNGAGGCTGCATCTACAGGCTTTGGGCAAGTCTGTGATGCCACAAAACCGGTGGAAATTGTTCATATCTGTGGTGAGAACGAGAAACCACTGGGAGGATCGCAGTCTGCCAGGAGTCATTAGTTTTGCCAGTGGTGAGGAAAAACATGTCTCAGTAGTCTCTTAGACTTCATTACACATTGACGGGCAGTAAAGGAGGAGGAATGGCATTTGTAGTCCATCCAGACACCTCGAGAAACTTCAAGTGGAGAGTTGCTGCCACAACCCATGGGGAAGGATGCAGGACCTGCCTATGAAGGTGTGCAGAGCGGGCAGCGTGGGATGAGGAGCAGCACTTGGTTAATGGAGCACCCTGACAGAGGGTCCTTACCAAAAGATCCTTTCTGAAACCCACTTCCAAGCAAGCCTGTTTGTTGGGTAGAAGCTGAGAGGATGGGTTTAGATTTCCTTCTTGGGATGACATTGTCCCAGTGTGTGGAGCAGGAGCTTTGCTTCCTCTGCTGATGCGTGGTTGCAAATTGAGGCATTGCCATAGCAGCTGGGAGCCCCCAAATACTGATGGAAGCCAAAGTTTCATTTGCCGAGATATTCATACCCTGGGAAGCTGAGGTGTAGCCCAGCACACAGGAAATAGCCATGGGCCTTGCTCTTTACGTGAGCTCTGGCTGCTGAAGAAGGGTGGTGTCCTGTCCTAGTGCTGAGCTCCTTTTGGTGTTGGAGGAAGCAACCCTTGTCCTGTTTTTACATTGCCAAAGGCTTCCAGAAATGGAAGATCTGATAAAACAGAGACAGTTGGAGTGGAAACCTTTAGTGCTTCCGAGGTTTGGCTTCAATTAGCCTCCAAAAGCTCAGAAAAGTCTCACCTCAGAAGTCACACATGGCCATTCCAGGGAACCAGACGTCTCATATTTCCAGAGCAGCCTGGTCCCTGCCAGCCAGCCTGCTCAGAGACACATGTCACAGAATCACAGAATCAGTAAGGTTGGAAAAGACCATAGAGGTCATCACGTCCAACCTATCACCTATTACCTAACCTAGCCAAACCTGTTACCTAACTTGTGTCCAGCAGAACTTGGACTGAAGGTGCCTCTGTTTATGTATTTATCTGATTTGAAGGGTTTCTACCATCTGAAGTGGTTGATCATAGGCTGCCCTGGGGCTACAAAGCCAGTCTCCAGTCAAGCTGGAAGACCAAAGTGCTGCTGCCCAGGGGGCAGCCCCAGGCACCACTTGCAGGAACCCACAGCCTTAGCAGGGGGTGCTACAAATTATCCCCAGAACATGTCACAGTAATGTATGGCAGAACCCAGGACCAAAAGGGCAGGCATGGCTAGGGCTGAGACATTCAGGTCTGCATATCTGTAGTGTTGGGCACAGTCACTCACTCACTGTGTTCAGTCCACCTGTGCCGTATCTGGGAGCAAGCGAAGCCCTAGATAATGGGAGCACAGCCACAGCAAGACACTGACCACAAACATCTTCATCTGTGCTTCTTGAGGAGAGGATTTTCTGTAGTGGGACCAGAGCAAAGATACCATGAGGCATGTTCAGGAGTGCAGGTGCTGGGACAGAGCATGCATAAATATCTGTTAGGAAAACCTTTGGTGGTGTTAATTTCTCTGGGCAGCGACTATGCTTCTGTGGAAAGGAAAATACAGTAACTAATACCCAGATTCCTAATTGGGATGGGAGATGCTGGAGTATAAAATATAAACAGAACAACATGCAAGGTGTGCAGTCTGTGCTGTGGATGAAGAGCGCGTATTTCAGGATAAGTGGTCTTGGGCAACACCAAATGAAGTGGATCCATGCAGAGAAGCCAATATAATTAAAAGGAGAAAGAAAAGAGGGATTGAGGAGGGGCTGTGGCAGGCTTGTTACAGAGGAGAAAAGTGATGTGTGTCGCCTTGTAATGACTACTCCGGGAAGACCCATCAGATGGAGAAGTGAAGTGAAACCACAAGGCAATTGACAGTGATATGGGCAGAAGGGGTTACAGAGGTACATATTACTAGTCCTGGGTATGAACCATTGATCTCTTGGTGTACGATTTGCTGGGAAAGCCTGTTGTTTAGGCTCAGCTGTTACCAGGTGCTAATTGAAGCTGAGAAGTCTGGAGCCTCATTGCTCTGCCTTCCTTTGATTAGAGCCACACTGAGGAGGTTGGTGCTGGGGAAAGGGCTTTGTGGATGTGATTCAAAGCATAAGGGTAAACGGCTTTTGTCTCCACTCAAGAGACAAAGGGAAGGAGCTAAAGCCTTCTCCTTGCACAGTTGCATGCACCTGTGTGCAGGGGGAGTCCCTGGCAAGACACATCCGCCTCTCAGTGCCAAATTCCCTGTGGATGGGGCAAAGCCTCACCTCAGGGTGCACACAGCTGACAGAGCCATGCACTGCCTTCCATCCCAGGTTAGGCACAGTTGACCTTCCTAGCTTGTTTTAGTTTGCAAAGCCTACATATTTCCCCTAGAGGAGACCTGTGTTACCAGATTTGAAGCATCTGCCAGTAGCAAGGCTCTTCTTAGTTATCTGTTCTAGAGCTTTGCAAAACAGACAGAGGTCTGCAGAGCTGATGCTACAAAACATTGATCTGCAAGGCTCCACGACTGTAGGACTTCTGCCAGCCAAGACCTGTGTGCTTTGTAGGCAGAGGACAGCTGGCACCACCACACCAAGGAACTAACTGAGATGCACAAGCTAAAAGAACTCCAGCATATGGCATGTCTTGCTTGATTCCTGCTGCATTTGCTAAAGTGTAATGAGGTGTGCATGTGTGTGCATGCATTTCTGATGTCCAGGCTTTGGGTGCATTGCTGAATAACACAGCTCTGCTGGCAGAGAGATGGTTGGGGGATGGATGTTTTTCTATTCCAAAGGGCCCTTCTGCTCTCTGGAGAAAGGTCCCCTATGTGCTCAGCTGGTCTGTGCTCCTCTCGAGGGGCCAGACTGAGGGGCCAAGGAAGCTGATGAGCATCTCTCACAGAGCTGCAGGGAGGGATCAGGGGAATCAGGCACAAAGGCAGGCTCACAATAACAGTGCCCACTGAAACTCTGTGTAGTGCAAGACTGCATGCACAAGGGTCCACTGCAGTGGGCTTGTCCCTGTAGCTCCACATCCATGCATCCGTTCAAATGAGGACCTTCTCCAACCAGGCAGACGAGCTCTGCTCATCGTCTGAATTTTGTATGTGCATATCTGCTCCCAGAGGAACAGTAAATCGAGCCCGGAGTGTACATGAGGGGATTCTCCAGCCATAGCCATGAACTTCAGATTTAGTAGAATGAGTCACAGAGAGCCTCTGACTCCAGCCAAGCCACAAACCCTGGCAAGTTGGACTCTGCTGCGTCTGCAGCTTGCCTGCACTGTGGTGTAGTTGCTCCAGCTGACAGCGTGCTGTGCGAGGGAGAAACTGAGGCAAGTGGGAGTGAGAGAGCATTAAATCTGAAGTTAAATCTGAAGTCTCTCTAGTTCTCTGCCTGGGATTTCCCATGGGAAGCTTCTCTGTTTGGACATAACTGTGAGCTGGTGTTAGCTGCTAGGACGAGTGGAGAGACTGGATGGAAGGCATGAGATCCATTGACGTTGCTAGGTATGGGATGAGGCTTCTGAGCCCTGCACAACTGCTATTGGGAGGAGTTGTAGCATTACCTGGGATGCAACAAGGCACAAGTCTGGTGGTCACATTTAAATTCCTGTGCTCAGCTGACTTGAAAATTAGCTTTACCTTTGTGGTGGGAAGCACAAGGCCTTGTGTTTGTCTCTTTTTTCCTTAGAATGAGGGTCCCTCTGTGTGGCATAGGTGAAGAGCCTCTCAGGAGCTTGGATTCCCTACTGGTGTCTCCTCACTCTTAGACCATCATGAAAGTCCATTGGCACGGGTAGGAACCATGGCCACAGGCTCACTTATTAGTGAGCTGCAGTAGTGTTCCCACTGGCACTTCAGTGAATCCCATTCATTCTACTGGGATTCTTCCCTGTCACCTTTGCCCTCAAGGACATTCTCCATCTTTGCCCATTAATACCCAGCCCTTGCTTTCTCCTCTCCTAGTGTCACTAGAGAAAGAGAATACCCCTTTTCTGCTCCTTGGTCTTGGGGGATGCTCATGCTCTCTTGCTGGCCTCACTCAAGCATCCTCCTCTTAGCTTTGGGTGGGTGCAAAAGCTGTGCCAACTCTGTGGTTCCTGTTGGTGGAGAGCCTTTAGGGATGCCTGCAAGTTGCCTCTGCTGCCCTTCCCATCATGTCAGTGGTTCTTGGCTGATTTACAGCTGCAGCACACTAGGTCTGCCCTGGCATAAATAATGCATCCACTTCTCAGCTTTGAGATAGACATGTCCATCTGTCCAGCCCTTCTGGTTTGCAAAAAGAGTGTCTGTTGTTTTCAACACAAGTTGCTGGAGAATGATCCTTGCTTTTATGAAGCAAGAGCCCTGAATATTCAGGAAACAACACTGAACTTGGTGTTGCCATGGTTGGCAAGCTCTGGACGTTAATTAATAACACTGATTGTACTTCCAACAGTAGAGGAGGGTGCTGCAGCTAGGGGAAGCAGTGAAGTGTTGCAATATAATCACCAGAGCTATTTTCACGCTGTTGATCAGTGCTCTTCAAAAGTTATAGAACTGCTGCATTGGCAGCGTGAGAGACAGAAAGGAAACTCCACAAGGGGAATAGTAACATGGGACTTTGGGAGCTGTCATTTTAGAAGAAACATCTGTTTATATGTCTATGCAGGGTTGGGGGGATTCCCTCTTTTTTTTTTTTTCTTTAAATTTTATTATCTGGTTCTTGACATTGTCATAGCTTGACTCAGCCTTAACAAAGATGCTGCTCCTGTCTCCTGCATGGCAACAGGGCCTGTTAACCTCTGGGCCACCAAGAAGTGCTATTTAAGAAGTGGGATATGTCTTGTCTCCCAGGGTATTTGACTGGGAGATTGGATCAGTCACATTAGAATGGAGGTGTCTGCCTTATCTAAGCAAGATACCCAGTGGACAGCCTATTTCTGTGTTGGGGAACTATGTTACTTCATAACCCAGGCAAGTCTGTTCCACTCAGCTCTCTGAGTCCATGGGCTTTTGTATCCAGGATGCATTTTTTTCTCCATATTTTCACAATTTTATTATTGGCAGCTCCAGAGAGATGGCCCCAGGCATCCTTCTATTGATCTATGAGTGGGACTTTGGGATATAAACCCAGAAGGAAAATTTCAGGATTTAGGTAGGCAGAATTAATCCCACTATATTCTTCATTGTCCCCTAAATCACAGCTCCTGAGTGAAGAACCTTACAGCAGGAGCCACCATGAGCACATCACAGCTTTTTTAAATGCTCTTGCCTGATGTTGCAGGTGTTTCTCCCAGCCTTCTGGGAGTTAAGTGTTTAAATTTGTGCCATGGCAGGGGACAGCATCTCCCAAGTTTGTCACTGCACAGCCCATTGTTCAGCTGGGCTGTGACAGCATGCTGGGAGCTGTGAACTCTGATGGGTTTTCTTTCCCACATAACACTTGTGCTGGGAAGGCAGTGCCAGGGCTGGATGAGGGGTAGGAAGGGGGGTGTCAGCAGGCAGAGACCTTCAAGTCAAGCCCTGTAGCACAAGAGATTAGTGGATACAGGCTGTTAGGTGGTTTAATTTTGTTTTCTTTCCTCCACTGAGTTTGTGCCATTTTTCTTAACTTGCTTAGCCCTGAGGAGTGTTTTAGTGTAACCAGTATTTATGGGAGGCTTTTTGCTTTGGTGCCTCAGAGGGAGTCACTGATGTACACCCCAGCAGCTGTCTCATAGCCCCAAAAGCCACCACTGCAGTGTCAAAATGCTGGCATCCCAAGGGACGTAGGGAGGTCCCAGGTGGATAAAAAGGCACCAGCTCAAATGCTTTGGGTTTTTGTATTTCAGCAGGGTCAAAAGAGCATTCTTCATTGTCTCACTCGTTTGTGTTGTCAGCCTCTTTTCAGCAAGAGCTGCATCTTCCTGGGTGCATGACAGGGTGGCTGTCCCTGGGGTGCTGCAGGCAGCATGGCAGCTTCAGTGCTGAGGAAGAGCCACCTCCATCCCCTGTGCTGGGATCCTGTGCTTCCCATGAGGGGCATCTTCAAGGGCAAACAAATCGCTTGCTGCCAATCTGTCCAAAACAAAGCTGATGGGGTAAATCACAGAATCACAAAATACCATGAGTTGGAAGGGACCCACAAGGATCATCTAGTCCAACTCACCATCTAACACCCGTGCAGAGACCAAACGCACACCCCAGAGTGGTGAACATAAACCTAGTTCCTTCACAGGTGCACAGGCCACTCCAAGCCAGAAGGGACCCACAGGACCATCCAGCCCAACACGCCCCAGCTAGACCATGTCACTAAGCTCCTCATCCAGTCTTCTCTTAAACACCTCCAAGGACGGCGACTCCACCACCTCCCTGGGCAGTCCATTCCAATGAGCGATCACTCTCTCTGTGAAAAACCGCTTCCTAACATTCAGTCTAAACCTCCCCTGGTGTAGGTTAAGGCCATGTCCTCTCCTCAGGGGGAGGGATTTTCTGTTGGAAATGAAGTCCCATCAACATCTGAAAGTCTTACAAAAATCATATATCTATGTCAAGGAGCAATAAAAAGAAGTTTAAGTGAAGGAAGGGCTATAGTTTGTCTTTTTGATATTTTTCAGAAATAGGTTCTTCATTTCTAGTGAACACCACCTTCTCCCTAAAAAAAATGTTTTGCAAAGTCTTTTGTAAACTGCATTGTAGAGGTTTGGAAAAAAAAAAACCAACCCAAAAGACATGAAAACTTTCCGTTTCCTTCTGACAGAATGAACTTAGCTCTTTTTTTTCCCCTTCTCTTTAATGAAGAACTTATAAAAGTTTGAACTTTTATCCTGATGAGTCCAGAGATGAATTTTCAACTTCATGACATCCTGACCCTTTACTGGCTGTGGCAGAGCCATGGGGGGCTGCAAGCAGGGGTAGCCAGGGCATCTCCTCTCTCCCATCCCCACACCGGTGTCTTCTCTCCTGGTGCCTTCACCTCCTGTGGGCTGACAGCTCCTCTTCCTGGGTGAGCTGCAGAGGATCTTATTCCTGTGCTTCAGTTTTTCTATCCATGGCCTCAAGCTGCAGGTAGGGGCAGAGCCACTTGCTGCCTGTAGCTACTTTCCATTCATATGTGCATACATTTGCACTGATTTTCTCCCCTTAAGGACTTTCTCCTATTCCTCCTCTCGAAGGCAATATGTATGGTTGTTGGCAGGCTCCTGCCTCTGGGCAATTTCCTCCTCCTCATTACATAGTACCCTTTACTCCCTTATCCCTTATCCTCTTCCTCCTCCCTGACAGAAGCAGCATCTCACAGCCGACTCATTTCAGCAATGTTTTTTAACTGCTGAAGCCAAGATTTTTCTCTCTCTCATTATACTTAGCCTGGAAATGGGAGGGGGAAGCAGGTTTTGGGTTTGGTTTGGGATTTTTTTTCAGCAATAAATAATTTCTGCATGTTGAAGAGGCAGGAGAGTGAAGCTGGCGTTAGGCTACATTGAAATACTCCATTTGTTCTGGGAGTTTTTCTCCCCTGTCGTTCAGAAAGCTTCCTCTAGTGTTTAATTTTAAGGCATATCACTATGATTTTTTGTTTTCTTATTTTCCAGAAGGGATTCCTGTATTATTTTTGCTTGTCTGGAGATTTCCATGTACACCAGAGTTTTTTTATTTGGCTTTACTTTCCTCTCTGCTTTCTTTTTGCCGGGGTTAAAAGCCCCAAGTCAGCAAGGTACTTAAACACATGCTCAAAGTTAAAGTCTTGCCTAAGTGCTTTGCTGACTTGGAGCCAAAGATATTTTCTCAAGTCCTTTAAATGCTTCAGAACCTGAATTCAAAACGTTTTATAGAAATTCCAGAATTCAAGTATCTCTTGTGCTAATAGTAGTTGTAATTCAGTAGTGCCTTTAGATAACTGGAGGTCTGGACATGGTTAGCTTCTGTATAGTCTTACTTTCCTAAAATATGCTTCCCTAAAATCTTCTCCTTCAAACCCTAGAGCTCTCAAGAGAGCAGGGCACATTTATTTGTATTTCAGTCAATGAACATAACTGGCCTTTTAGCTGTTGTGTTGCAGTAAGATGCTCAAAGCTTTTAAGTGTTGAAATTTAGGAAATAATGGACAATTGGTTCAAGTCATACTGAATGAATGTCTGCTCCTGAAATAACACTTGCTCATCATCCCCAACACAGGGAATAAAAAAACCACACCAAATTGAGGGTTCTCTGAAACAGCAGCATCAGTAATTGGAGGTTAGGAAATGCTCTCACAGGCAGACTGAGCTCCCCAAAGCAGTGCTGCTCTCTGCTTTTGAGAGTTTAGTCAGAGGGACGGTAACAAAAGTGGTATGGAGAGGAAATGGCAGTCAGCAGACAAGCAGGAAAGGCTCTGTGAACGAGGAAGAGAAGAGAGAGGAGGAGGAAGTGTTTCCAGAAGCGGAGAGGTCACCAATATCAAATAGAAAATGGAGATTTTTGAGAGGGGCTTTGCATGATGAAACCAGGATCTCTGCCACAAGCCACTGGGGACTGTTTTGGAAATGCTCAGCTGCTTAATGAAGAGCATCACAGGTTTTGGAAAGGGTGTTAGACATTGGTGCAAGGGAGCAGGGCCAGGCAGAAGCTGGTTTAGTTCACAGTCCTTCAAGGAGTTGCATGTACCTCCTTTGACAGCATTCTGTGATGCTGCTGGGAATTGGACCAACCCAACTGAAAGCTCTTGGCTTACTGTGCTCCTCTTAAGACTTTCTCTGCTGTGATCTAGTGTTAGCTTCTGCATTGGTCTTTGCAGGGATATGAACAGGATGTATCCATCCCATGATCCCATGGTATGTGCACATCTGTCTCTGCTTGTGGCAGAGAGGTTGGACTAATGATCTTTAAAGGTCCTTCCAAGCCAAAGCATTCTATGATTCTAGGATCTGCACAAGAAGGGATATGAAGCCTTTGTCTGCATGCCCCAAAGCACTGTGTGCTTTCAGTCCCCTGCGCTCCTGTAGATGTACGTCTTGCTGCAGGGATCATCCATGTAGTGTGCAGATCTCCTATCTGCCCAGAGACAATGACAAAAGGGTGTGCCACCCTCCATAGCTCAGACTGCAGAGTAAGTTGTAAATTGGCAGCCTAGGGATTTGTGGGGCTCCGAATAGTGCTGATGCCCGTGAAGAGCTCAGAAACCATTTGAGGAAATGTTCAGATACACTTTCCAGCCCTTAACCAGAGTCCCAGCATCATTCAGCCCCAGGCTGGAGCTTCCTTCCAAGCTCTGCTTGAGATCCAGGAGCTCTGTCCTGGAGTCCTATTGTGTGGTCTCTAGTGCTCCATTAGGAACATTGAGCTACACTTGTCTCTGGTGTAAGTAACACTCTTTCCAGTGTGCTGTGGGTCTGATATGTGCCCATGTTTCCCTCCAGAGGTGCTTGCACAGATAGTCTGTGTGATGGGTGGGCTGCTGCTCTGCAGCCTGTGACACAGATCAGCACGTGCTGGTGATACTTTTCTGGCTTTGCTTGAGGATCCTTCAGAGTGAAAGGCGTGAAATTCAAATGTGGTATCTTGTTTATTACCAATGCATATCCTGATGCCTTTTCTTATTTGTTAGTACAGCCCCTGCAGGGCAATGTAGATGGGTGCCTTATTTTTGATACTGCTTTGAAAGCAGCACCGGGCCCCAGATATGCAGGTGTTACTTAGAGGAGTGATAGTGACTGAGTAAAAAAAACCAAAAACCCACCAAATTGGGAAAATGCTTTGCATTTTATCAGCATCTATTCTTCCCATCCTCTTCACTATGTTGCCCTGGCAGCAACTCAGATCCTCTGATACCAAGTACCCATGTGAACGAAGAAAAGTCTTGGTGCAGGGGAAAGAAATGTCTCTCTTGGAAAGAAATGAGTCTGCATTGTCACATTAGTCAATGTAAGGCTGGAGGGAAAAGTAGTGGTGCTTCTTTTGGGCGTTCCTGGGCACAGGACGTCAGTAGGAATACTTTAGTTCTACCCTCTTCCCCTGTGTCTCGGTGCTGCAGGTTGCACCCCTGTTTTGATTTCTCAGTCCAACTTGGGTGATATTTTTGAGTCTTGTCCTTGTGTGCAGTGTACCCTGTGCCCCCTCCTTGCGGGGCTGGGCTGTAAGGAGGAGGATGAACCTCCTGTACCTGTGGTTAAGAAAGCAGAAGAGATTTTCCCTCCTCAGGCTGCAGAAGTTCGTGTGTTAAATTGTAGCAGCCCCAGCTTCAAGCCCAGCTGCTGCTGATCCACCCAGGGGTGGGAGCATTACATGTGTAAGAGACAAGCCACTGGCCTACAGCAGGCAAAACTCAAGCCAACAGACAGACAGAAAGAGCCTGAGGGGCTGAATTTTAGAGCTATTAAATGATTAAATGCAAGGGGAAAAAAAAGTTAATTTAACATCGTGGTTGTGATTTTACACACCCAAGAGCCTGGAAATTGAGAGCTCTGCTTCTCACACAGGGATCGTAACTTGGCACAGCACAGATTGTACAGTATGTAAAATTAGACCAGAGAAATAGTAAATATGCTGCAGGGACCAATACTGTCTTGGCAGAAGGAGGATGGACTGAGTGGGACCCAACAGGTCTTTTACGCCTCTGACTTCCATAATTCTGTGCTAATAAAAAACCACTGCACAGTGCCTGACGTTAATCCGCAACCCTGAGTGGGGTGAAGCAGGAGCCGGGTTATTGTGTGAACAAATAGCAGTTACCTCCGGTGTATTTGTGTGGAGCAAGGCTGTTATTTGACTGCAGGCATGTGGGCATTGGCAAACAGTGCTGGGCAAGTGTACACTGTGCACCAGGCTGAAAAGGCAGGTTGAGGTCAGTGGGGTGCAAGGCGCCCCGATGTCTCTATCCAGCTCTGTCCCCCTCCCCAAAGCTCGGTAAATACAGGTGTCTTCATGCTATTGCTGGACCACAATGAGCTTTTCTTGTGTTTATGACTGTGATTTGGGCACCTAATTCTGAATCATATTGATTTCCCCTTAAACGGCATTGAAAAGTCTGATCTAAGCACTCTTTTGTGGCCTAGAGTTATTTGTCCTGTCTGCATGAAAAACCAGGGCCAGAAAACAAGCCTCTAATTCATCCATGGTGATAACGCGAGTCACTTGGCAGGGAAGGCTGAAGGCTCAAATAAACCCAGCTTGGAGGATATTGGTGTGATTTTTCTGCTGTCTGCTGGTTCCCATTAGGCCCATTAGTCCCTCTGGTCTTCCAACATTTTGCCCCTATCATACTGCCCCATATGCTGAAGCAGCCATGATGTAGTTGCAGGGAACTGGAGGACTTGCTTCTTCATTGGGCTTTTCCTGAGGTTTAGTCATCTCAAGTTGACTTTGCAAAGAAGCCAAGTGGGCAACATCCAGTCCAGCCTTCCTTTTGCCTTAGGATGAAAATTATGTCATAGCTCAGCCATTTATACCAAGGAGAGCATTTGGAGTCCCAGAGCACTTGGACCAGAAGAGCTGTGACATCCAAGTGATCGTCTTACCAACACCTTTTTTTGAAAACAGACCAATACATAAGCTCAGGCCCCCTTCTGGAATGCGAGAACAAAGTCTTCCATTGGAAAAAAGGAATAAAAACAATTGCCGAGATCATCAGGCAAGAGAATCCAGACCTCCCTACTGCACAGCAACTGAAACAGAACAGCACAAGACGCAGCAGAGGTGCATCTTCTTTTGGTCCTGGCTATGTCAACGCAGCATGATCAATGAGAAGTATGCAGCTATTGCAGATGAGTGCGCACCAGCTTTAACACCCTCTGGCAAAACTCATTTCAACCCTGAAACTATGGGAAAGGGTGCCTTCTTTGCGGTGTCCTACCCATGCATGGCTGAGAAGACTTTTTACTGAGGCAGGATGGACTTGGTTGCTGTTCTGAATTTTGCTTGTCTCCTGTGACCAGGGTCAAGTTATTGTTGGAGCAGCACAACCCTGTACAAAGGACAGCTGGGTGTGATGTCATTAAGGAGAACAAGGCTGCCTCTGACACAGCCCTTCTGGCTTGCAGCAAGGAGCAATGCCAGTGGGAAGCTCTGGGCTGATGCAATTTGGCAGGTCTAAAGACCTGCAAAAGAGGCTCTGGCCCAACATGAGGCTGATGAAAATGCAGCAATACCAGGACAAGACAGACATAACAGTCCTGTCTGGGCACCAGGAGGTCACATTCTGCCCTGGCGAGAGCCCACTCAGACCAGGCCAAAGCTGTTGATTCAGCCAATCTGATGATGTGGTACAAAGCAGAAAAATGACTCTTAAGTTACTTGCCTGCTAAGAAGAACCTTCCCCATCCTGCTACTGTGTCTGCCAGTCAGGACTCCCCATGGGACCACAGCCCAAAAGGCAGAAGGAGCTGCTGCATCCCACTGGACTGAGTCAGTGCTGCAGCAAGGACTTGGCCCTTGCTTCTGCTGTGAGCTTATGTGGTTTCTGCTTCCAGCAGTATGTCTCTATTCTGTGGTTTCCCACTGGATTTAGCACTGTGTTTTCTCCCCAGGAGGGTGCTGATGCCCTGCCACTGCATAGCCTTGCTGGCCCTTGTGCACAAGCAATGCAAATGCCACCATCCTGGCGGTGCTGCCATCCGGACTGTGACACCTAGAGCTCAGTCCAGGGGATAGCATGTCAAGCTCATAGCAGAGCAGGCAGAGGAGGCACACCTCCACACTGCTGGAGCATCAGGTCCAAGAGGGAGACTATAGATTGTATTATCGTTTGTGACAATGGAACACTTGATGGTAAAAGTGTCCTTTCATCTTCAGATAGGCCCCGTAAATGTTGCATTAATGTGGACACCTCCAGCTTGGTTTGGGGTGCAGCTGCAGAGGGAGGTGCACTCAGTCGAGCAGTGGTGACAGGTGAGGCTGCTGCAGAGCTGGAGAAAATCTCCGGGGCCAGCAGGGGTTTGCTGACACTCACAAGAGGATGTTTTGTCATCACACCCAGGCTGAGAGAAGAGGCTTTTCTGCCCTGGATCTTCCCCTGAGCCAAGCATGCCGGAGGGCTAAAGTGCCTCCTTCACAACACCACTGAAGTAAATGAAGGTCTACTTCCAGGCTATCGTGTCGTGATTGAGTACAAGTCCTTTAGCACCCATCTGTTATCTCTTAATTAAAGTTTCTTGCTAATTATTTTTTCTTGTCAAAGAGCAAAGCTGCTGACTCCAGGGATTTACCAAAGTAGAGCAAACAAATGCAGGCTCTGCTTTCTGCAACTCTTCATTAATGGACAAAATTAGCTTGGAAGCGTCCATATCTTTGGCTACATCAATGACACTTAATTATGCCTGTTTCCTTACAAAGATGCATCCAGTTTTAAATCACTTGTGGAAGAAGTGCCTTCTTAAGCATGAAATTTCTTCTTCTCGAAGGGAAGGTTTCTGATGGCAACAGAAGCTGTGAAAAAACCAAGTGGCACCAGAGGGAAGAGATGTGAGGAGATCAGGGGTGGGGTGTACTTCGGCGAGCTGGTGTCGGGAAACCCTCTCGAGAGCCAGAGGTTGTTTCATTTCAAGAAGGACAATCTCAGGGCTATGAGGCTACACATGGAACTTGAGACACTGGCATTCCTTAGACACAGCTGGTGCTGTTCAGGCCAGTGAGTATTGGTCCTAGAGCAAGTTAGAGGGTTGTGCAACTACCCTGTTAAATGGTTGGAGATGTCTAGGAACATCCTCCCCCAGAGAGGTAGAGCCACCTCTCTGTCTCCTTGCTCTCTCCATTCTCTAGGGCTCCCAGCTCATTCTCATTTACAACGGGAAATTAAAGAATGTGAGACTTTTTCTGGTTTATGTGCTTGGAAAGCTCTTGGCATAGCCCTGACACTATATAAATATTAAATATGTAATTTATTGTGTACACAGACAGCTAATTAGCCACTGAGATAATTATTTGTAGCTAGTTTCTCAGCTGTGGGAGGGCAGTATGAAGACTAGTGAGGTGATGTGAAGTCCAAAGATGTGTATGTAATTCTCTGTCCCACTGCAGAGTGCTCCGTGTCCTGTCAGGGAAAGCCTTTCTCACTGCTTCAGTTTCCTGGGACTGTGCAACCTGCAGAGTGCTTGTGCCTCTCCCCAGAAATGCTGCAGTGCCTTCCTTGTGCTCTGTCTCTGCCTATACAAGCAATGACCCCACAGTGCATTTGGGCAGAGTGCTCCAGAGGGAAGAGTTGTCTCAGTTTGTCTGCAAATTGCTGTGACAGCGGGGATGGTTTTGGCCCCATGTGTGCCTGCTGAATGTTGTCTTGCCACAGGCCCTGGCTCAAAGACCCCCGTTGAAGGCTTGCGGTGAGCACCAGTGCCAGGAATGCAAACCATCTTTTCCACTTCCTCTACTCCCTGTTCCAATAACCCCTGAGGCATCCAGGCACAGACCCCCAGTGCCACATCCATGGCTCTGTTCATGCTGCGTATGTCAGTGCCCAGTAGCATGCCTGCTATGTCTGGTAGCTGCCCATGCTAGCAGGGTGGGAGCCTCAGCTGGAGCAGGGGGAGAGCAGCCAGTGGAGATGGAAGGTTCCTGAGCAGAGTTCTACTTCTTCCCAGCACAGCACATGCCAGGTCAGTCCTCAGGTTTTTACAGGGTGTGCTATGTTGTTGCCCCTCCAGTCTCCATGTAGATCAAGATTCATTAAGGAGGAAAACAACGATGAGCTTTCTATTGGATTTCCAGCTGGATAGGTTTGAGAAGCCTCAAATAAGTTCCCATGGGCCCCATGTTTTATCTGCCGGACCACTGTCCCATTGTTCCCTGTCACAGTTGGAGGACCTGTCAAGCTGTTACTCATAATCTCTAGTGCAGGTGCAAACAGCTCACAGCTTGTTTTACCATTGGACCTGTTTGTTCCACAACCGGTTCCTGTCTTCCCTACACTGCAGTTTTGCAGGGCTGGGCATGAAGCTGTGGTTTCTGCCCCCATTACGTATCACCATGGCTGCTTTCCAAATGAGGAACTTCATGTCGTAAGACTGGCTTTGTCAACACAGCCTTGAGAACCTCTATGGATGGCGATTTTCTTCCTCTCTGTGGGTACCTGACTGAGCACTTCGCCACTCTCCTGGAGAACAAATTTTCCTCCATGTCCATCTCAAACTATCCAAGCTGCAGCCCTCAGTTGTTGGCTCTGTTTCTGCCTGTGTCATGTCTGACAGGGTTGGCCCTGCATCCCAGACACCATCGTGGTCATTGATCCTATGCATTACCAGTGACATGATGACCATGAGTGTGGGCAAACATCCCTTTTCGCCCTGTTCAAGGCAGCTGTTTGGCTCTGGGTGGGCTCTGCGGTGCTCTTGCCCATTCCCAGTCACCAGCTGGCTGCTCCAGCATTCCGGGTGAGCTGTCCCCATGATGCCCCTTCCCAAAGGAGCTGCCACACATTTGCATGGCGGGGTAGTTGGATGAGACTTCCACACCTGGAATTGTCAAGGGAGAACATGGGAACCTCTCTCTGTTTCAGTAAGATCCTCAGCAAACCCTGCTAGGGGAAATGCCTCCTTTGAAGCTGAGCTTTGGGTTGCTCCTTCATCAGGAACCTTAAATCATTGGCTTGGAAAGGAGCATTGCTTTCAAAGACCTGTCTTCCAGGAATGACTCCCTCAGCCCTTCTGGATGAATACCAATGTGTTTGCACTGTGTTTAAGGACAAATAGGAAATAATTTAAGGTGCCTTTTCCTTCTTCCCAGCTTAGTCCTTTGGCCACTAGCTGCAGCCAAGCCCTCAGCCACAGTCCTGAAAAGAAGAGTTAACACCCCAGAGATTTACCCTGCTCTCAATCTTTCCCTCAGGCTAGGCACTGGACAGGCAGGAGGAAGGCAAAGGAGGCAGGCCTGTGGGTCCACTGCTGCACTGAGCCTTTCTCCGCACAAGACTGGTGGGTAATGAAATGTCTCCAATGTTCCAATGTCTCTGCCAAGCAGAGTCCAAAGCATAAGAACAGGATAGTCAATGGATATGCATGAGCCAGCAGGAAAGGGGAAGACAGAATGTCTTTACTTATGCAACAGAAGAATTTAGAGGAGAACCTGATTAAGATGCTGGAACACTTAAACTCTGATGCCTGTATCCATCCATCCATCCATCCATCCATCCATCCATCCATCCATCCATCCATCCATCCATCCATCCATCCATCCTCCTCCACAGCCATTTGAAAAGCCAGCTATCTACCCAACACCACTACCATTCATTGTCCTTCAGTTCCTTCTTCCCTCCATCCCATCTGTGCCCATCCAGCCTGCTGTCCATCTGTTTGTGGTCACAGGCATTTATCCACCCACTCATCCATCTTCTTCCACTTCTGCCTATTTGTCTGTTTATCTGATCCCATTTCAGTTACCCCTCCTCACACAGATGCATCATTTCAGATGTTCTTCCCTCTTTCCACCTGTTAGTATATATAGTTGGAATAAACTTCTTTGACAAACACAGTTTCCCAAAGGTCCTCATCCTTGGTTAGTGTCTGAAATGGTCTAAGGCATCCCACCAGCACCTTGTTACAACCCAGTGTTTCTCTGTCTGTTCTTAGTACCTCCTTTCCCAGCAGGGGTAGCATCTCCAAAGGTACTGTAGCCCTCTCAGAAGTAGGTGTCCTGACCTCCCATCTGCAGGAGGGCTGAGACCTTTCAGGCACTTCTCCAGGGCCAGCTTTACCTTGGGATGCTCTCCTTTGCAGATGAGCTCATCCTGTAGGCTTTCACACAAGGAGTGGCTGGATCATGCCCATGTGATCCCACCTATCAATGGGACCAAGGAGCTGATGTCTGGAGAGGGAGAAAAGAGCTGGACAAGCCCAAGGAGTGCTTCTCCCATCCCTCTCCACCTTCACTGCCTGCAGCCTCCCCATGCTCACTGAGCAGCTCAGTGTTTTACTGCCCTGAGTCGTGTTTTGTACTATGGATTCATTTGCTCGCTCTTCCCCCGCTGAATGTTGACGTCCACAGCATCTGATGGGCATGGATTTCTGTAGTTTAATCACACTTTGTGGAGAAAAACACCCCACTTTGTTTTGCTTGCTTTGCTGCCCCTTATTTTATTAGGAAAAAGAGCAAGTCCTTCCCTATTTGTCCTCTTCATGTCACTCATCATTGCTAAGGTGTCTGTCACATCTCTGCCGGTTGTCTCCTTTTATGGATTAAGGGTTTGAGTCTACTAAACTGGGATCTCTTTCCAGCCTTTGCTATTCCTGTTTTCAGTAATGCTGTACTCATCACAGCATGGGGACAGGTTTGTTTATGGCTTTTAGGTTACAGTGCTTTCCATTTTGGGTTTAGGTTCTTAGTCACCCCTGTGCTGTTTCCAGGGAAGTGAGTGTAATGACTCTGAGATGTGTTTCGTTGGATGCTGTATCAGATTCAGAACCCTGAGTGTATAGGGGGAGCAAGGCATCATTTTTCTTGCATGCATCCCACTGTGCCTTTATTGACACAGGGTTTCGGCCTGGTGGGTCTGTACAATGATGTCCTTCTGCAACACGTTGGGACCCAGCTGTGATTTAGGTGCCCTGATAGCCTCAACAGCACACTGTTTTCTCTCATTGCCTTGACCCCTTTTACCTGTGAGTCATGAGGGTATTGGGCAGATCTGATCCAGCTCTGGCCTCTGTCAAACTTCACTGGGTGACATCTTCTACTGCTACATTTGACAGCTTGCTCTCACCTTTGGTCTTGTGACCTTCAGCTGCTATAAATCTTTGGAAGGACTTTCCCATATGTTGGTTTCCATGGAAGGCACCTTGTTAAATGTGGTTTTGAAGCCTGGGAGTACTTTGAGAACTGAACCACCCTTGTCTGTGCACAAAGACTCAAGGAATCCTCGAAGAGACCTCATCCTCCACTCATCCGCCCATCCTGCTTCACCCTGTGTCATTCACACATACACACATGGTTTTATCCTTGTTGCATGCAGCTCAGCAAAGCCAAGTGTAGCAACACTGGAAATATTCAATTGCTAAGGATCATTAATGAATGTCAGCTCCAGCTCCTGTCCAGAAACATGAGAAAATTCAATTAGGCAGCCCAATGGGCTGTGTTGCCCCACTCATGAGATGCTACATCAAACAGCTCAGCAAGGCATCATGTTGCTGTGGAGAGAGAAGAAAACACAGACAAGGAGACAAACGGCACTGCATGCACCAAGCAGCTTCCCCTTTCCAAAGCATGGCACAGTTAGGTTGCAGTCCTCCTGCCTGGTTTCCTGGATAGGGACTTGCAAGGCAAGGTGTCTGCTTCCCATCTCTGCTAGTAAATACGTGGACTTTGTTGGTGTCAAGTCCTGGGGCTCTGTCATCTCTCTGCTGGGAGTTTCTGATGCACGCGTTTGCTTTGTGTCCTGCAACAAGTCATGTAGATACAGGTGTGGCAATGCCTTGCTGGTGTGTGTGTCTGGCTGTGGTGTGGGGTGTTTGGCTGGTAAGCTATACATGCAGCTCCAGTGTGTCGCCTCCATGGTAAATGTAAGACGAAACCACCTGTGGGTGGAGGTGGTCCCTGAAAACTTTTCCCCTCTTATTTGTCAGCTGGTCCACTCTAGTGTAAGGTTAAAATAAATTATTTTTGGGATCAGGAGGAGAACTTGGGCTTCCCTGACCACAAACACATTGTCAGTTCATGCTCCATTCCATGTCTTACTTTCTAGATGGGGTGGTAAGATTCCCCTTCCAAGACACCTGTGGCCATAGGCTCTCAGCTCACCTCATTTTCTATTTCCTTCCCCACAGACAGCCACATCCAATACGAGCGGGTAGGTGCGGATGTGACCATGAAGTGTGGCTCCATGGACTGGGATGCAGCTGTGACCTGGACAGCAAATGGCACCGACATCGATGAGTCCCGCCTGAATGGGTCCTACCTGATCCTGAAGAAGGTTGACCTGACGCAGAGCGGCCAGTACTCCTGCTACGAGGGCTCCTCCTGGCACCTCAAATACCAGACCAACCTGAGGGTGGGAAGTGAGTATTCCAGCATGTCACATTGAGGGGGACAGAGCCACAGACTCTGCTCCATGTTGACTCCTTACAACCCCCTGCTGCCGCGTCAACCCCTCTACTTCCCATACATACGGTTGTCAGTGGCACGCCACCATATGAGCTCCCTATGGCACACTAACAACAGCAGAATGCTGGCTGGAATCAGCCCCTCCACCTCAAAATCTGCAACAAAGCCAGTGGATGAAATGATGCCTCAGGGATAGTTTGGGAAGGGATGTGGCTTCCCCATCCAGCCCCGTGCCACAACAGTCTCTGTCGGTGGAAAAAGTTGGGGCTGAACTGTTGGAGATGACTGCATTTGGGACAGAGAAGTCCTGGCTGGGTTACTGTGACGTAGTGGTTTCAGAGGAGCAGGCAAAAGGTGTTGGTGATCCTTATGTGTTTGCAGGATCCTGGGTGCATGGGATGTTGGAGGACAGCTGCACGTTCCCCAGCATTTTTGCATATCTTAAGTGCGAGATTCACAGGTCTCAGCAAGGGAGCGATAAGAGTTGTGCTGTATTTCACATGATGCTGAGAGCTGATAGCAGCTGTGTGTTTTGGGGACTGCTGTGTTTGTACAGCTGATAGCAACTGTGCGGTTCACAGTGTAATGTCTGCAACTGACGGCACCATCATAGCCAGCTGTGGGGTGGTTGCTGAAGAGGATACTGCAAGGCAACAGCTGGAAGTCCTGCCATCTAGGGATGCATCATGTAGGTTGCTGTACGTTTTCGGGTTTGGAAGACAGAGCAGAACCTTTTTCTACTCCTTGTGTCACCTTCCTCGCCTTGCATCAGAGCCAGAATGCTGTTTCCGTGGTCTAGGAGCAGAGTCACAGGAAGGTCTGCATTAGCCCTGAAAATCAGGCAGGAGAGTTTCACTGCACCTACAGAAGAGATCTGAATTTTAGAGATGCTGTACAGTGTCCAACTTGTAGTTTAGGGTCATCTGGGAAGGGTCCTGGCATGTGAGCCAAGGACAAGGTATGCAGGAAGATGCTGAAAGGCAATGTGAGAAGAAGACAAGGGGAAGCAGTTAACATAGGATAGGGTTTACACCAGCGAGCAGCTGTGGAGGCAAAAAGGCAGACAAAAAGGCTGAGCAAATGAGTTACAGGCCTTTTAACTGCGCTGTTGAGGTGGGGAGTGTTCAAGAGTAGTTCAAAGGCAGAAAAGGCAGGAGCTGGGTGCAGTGTGGGCATCAGCACAAGGAGGTTGTGCAGCTCCTCTGCTTGGTCATGTGCTCACCAGAGTGCTCACACAATGCCAGTGCACAGGGAGGGGGGGGAGCAGGGGGCGGGCTGCAGCCCAAGTCTGCAGGAAACGATGGAAATCAGGAGGGGGCTGCAGCCTCCAAGCACTTCTCTGCAGCTGTGGCATCGCTGTGACTTTGCAATGGCTCTTCCATCTGCTAAGCACCTCACTAATAGTAATCCCTGTCAATCCGCTCAGGGACCCGTGGGAATTGCTCAGTGTTAGAGCCCAAATCCTGTTGTTTCCTATTACTGTGTGTTCCCATTTGCTGGAGACTCACAGCACCCATGAGCACCGGGCAGCTGAGCAGCCCAGTTGGACACTGGAGCGACCACCAGCCCCAGGAGATAGGGTGACAAATAAATAAGCGAATGTCTGGTATTGTTAACGCAATTAACTGTGCAAGAAACTAATCAGGTGAGACACTTTTAGTAGTAATTAATTTAATTGTCTGGATTTTAATTTAATGTTCTCCATGAGGCTTCTTCTCCCAGAGCTGCGATCCCCAACCCCCGCCTGAACTAGCATTCCTCCCCACCCAAATTTCCTGGCTCTGCTGGGCATGATTGATTCCCTGGATGTGTGTGAGTGTGGCTTCATGCATGTTTGGGAGCATCGCAGGAGGAGGTGGAGGTGGAGATGGGTGACTCGTAGGAGATTTGCAGTGTGGCCTTGTGGTAGCATCCCTGCTGCAACTGAGTGCACTGGGAGCCCAAATCTGGGATTTGAGGGATCTTGGATTTACTTAATTTCAATTGCATGGGAAATTAAGCAAAAACAGGCCTATCCCTGCACTTTTCTCTTTTACTGGGGCAACAACAAAGCTGACTGCAGTGAGACTGAGGTGCCGGGGCCTGTGAGGGGATCTCATTAAATGAATGTTGGTACCTGAAGCATGCAAGGTAGGGGTGCTTCTGAGCGTACAACACCACAGGAAGGATGTGGGAAGGGAGCACAGAAGGNGAGACCTGCTAAGAGTCAAGCTGAGCGAGACCTTGCAGAGGAAATGAAAAGGGGGGTTATCCATATAAGTGCAGAGCAAACAAGGAGAGAAGAGCAGAGCTGGCTCTGCAGAGAAGTTTCAGGGGAGATTAAAAGTAAGCTGAGCAGAACCCAATACCAAATGAACACTGCCAGGTCTAAGCAGCAATGCTGAGAGCAAGGGCAGCTCAAAGAAGGAGGATAAAACGTATGATGCTCCGTCATGGAGGCACCTTCAAAGAAGACAGAAAGCTTGGGGAGCACCTCATCCCCATGTGAGGACATCTGTGCATTAGCAAGGCTCATTAGCAACTGAGAGGTCAGTGGTGGTACCCAGTGCTCTGGGGAGAAGCAATGTGTCTCCTGTGCTTGAGAGAAGGGAAAGTCCTGTCCACACAGCACAGTGGGGCTGTGGGGCGTGCCTAGAGGAGGGAGCAATTAAAGGCGTGGAGACAAATGGAAAATGGGAGAAAAATGCAAGGGGGTTTTGCCAGGGATATATCACACCAAATTAACCTGATAGTTCTCTTTGATAAGGGAAATGATTTTCTAAGCCCAGAAATGTGGTCGATGTAATCTGTCTTGACTTCAGTGAAGTATTTGCTACAATGCCACATGGGAAATTATGAGTTAAACCAGAGAAAATGTGGATTAGTATGAGAATTGGAACACAGCTTAGGAAATAGCTAAAGGGGATCAGATTGTGCTGAAAAGGGGAGCTGTTGGGAGAGATGGGAAAGCTTCGGCATCAGTGTTTGAATCACTCTCAGTGGTGTTACCCATAATTGCTCTGGCCCACAAGGATCAGGAGGCTCAAGTGGGATATGCCAGTGGCTATGGGGGTACTTGAGGATATCTGGGGTAGGGATTTCATGATAAAGAGGCCAGGATGCTACATAATGGCACAAGCAGAAGTGTGTGAAGGCATCTCATCAATATGCTTCAACAGGCACATTAGGAGGCAGGACACAAGTAGCTTGTCTGGTGTTTGGGTCAGGGCTTGACACCGAATTCCGCATCATGGGGGATGTAGCTGGGATCCCAGCAGCACCCTACAGAGGCTGAGGGTAATGGCGCTGTCTTGTCCCCTGCAGAAAAGGGAACATGCACATGCAGTGGGACACTGCATCCAGGGATGGTGAGCAGGAAGGGACCACAGGCTTGCTTATCCCTAAGGACCCCAAATCACCCATCTACAGGGCATGAATCGTCCCTACCACAAGCTGGCCTGAAGGAAACCAGTACTTCCCCAAGGAAGCCTGTTCCAGGGCAGTTCAAGCTGTGCCTTGTTGATCAACCCCTTTTTTCAGGCAGCTCATCATGGGGTGAAGCACAGAAGAGCAACCAGGATGCTCTCTGGTTTTTGTCGGTGATCACCTGCCCTGCAGCCTGGAGACCAGCTGATGCCAAAGTGTGGGCAGAAGCAGGAGATGGGTCCCGGTCTTTCCCATCCATCCTGCCTGCTCCTGTGCTCAGTCTCAGGTTCAAGCCAGGGATGCCTAGGCTTTGAGTACCAGAAGCATGGTGCTGGGCTCCTGGCTGCCGCAGGAAGCCACAGCTCTGCATTTGGAAACATGCAGCCAGAGGACCCAGGGTAAATATAACAAAGACGTTGGGAAATAATGCACTCTTGAGGTTTGGCACACGGCTCTGTGCGTTACAGAATGTTATAAAAATACTGCTAATGGGCCAGAGAGGAGTGGAATCGCACAGTGGAAAAGCTGCCAGAAGCCGGAGAGCGCACATGGGAGTGGGGAGGCCTTGTGTGCAAAGAAGGGAGGGAGAGAGGGAGGGGGGCAGCCAGGGCAGTCACCCTCCTTCAAATTCCCATTCTTCTGGCCCTTTCTAATCTGCTTATCTCCATCCCAGCACAGCAGCTCTGTCCATTTGTCCTTCCGCCCGGCTTTGGGAATCCCAAGGCCTGCCAGCCCGCATCTGACCCTCATCACTCAGCCTAACAAGGCTGCTGCGTGGTGGAATGGAGCGCGGGCAGAGATATGGGGACTACACGGGAGAGGAAATACAGCAGAATCTCCTCCAGCAGCAGGGGCACAGTTCGGGATGCAAGTAGTGGAGTCACCTTCAGTGTCGAAGTGCCAGCCCCAGCTCTGCCCCACGGCCATTGCTGCCTCCCAGGCAATGGATGGTGAGAAAGAGACTGGAAAAGGAATGGGCAGAGGAGAGGCCATCCCAAGCTGGCCTGCTTCCTCCATGTCTGTCACTGCATCGGCTGGCGAGAGAAAGGGGAAAAAACATGCGGTTTGACGGAAAATGACATGGAAAAAACAACCAAATTAACAGAAAAACAAACAAAGCAAAACCAGAGAGAGGGAGGGGAGAAGGGGCACAGCAACAGGAACCACATGTGAGAGGGGAGGCCAAGAGAGCCGCAGTGTGTTCTCTGGACTGATTAGCAAGCAATCAAACATCGGCCACTAATAAATAATCAGAGCCTCCCTTTTCTCCGTCTTAGAAGTCTTTTTCCTCCCAGCTGGGCTCCAGCTGCAACGAGAGGGTTGTACTTCAAGTTTGCATCTATTTGCATGTGTGAGCATCCCACAATGGGCACCAGCTAAACAGTGGAGAAAGGCAGTACTGGAGACTGGTGTATGCCCGCCTGCTTCCATGGGTTGGTTTCGTGGGAGAAGCTGCAGAAGAGCACTGTTGACATACCTGCTTGAGAGAACAGGGATTTGGCAGCCAGCAATGGGGCTCTGTCTCAGAGCAAGGTGCCTCTGGTCAGACCAGCACTCCTGCCACTCTCACAGATGCTGATGGAGAAGGCACAGGCTTGGGGTCAATGTGTGCAGATATTTCCTTGCTTGTGTCCAGAAATCTGTGACACAGAGCTTGTTTTTATCTTTTTTTCTTTTTTAAGCCCTTTTGATGGATTTTTCCCCTGTGACCTTATCCAATCCCTTCCCGCGGCGATGTAAACTTAAGCTATTTCGAGAGCAACAAGTTAAACATAACTGTGACCACTCCCTGGCACCAAGGCCAGCTGGCAGGGACCAGGGCATGCCCCTTAGATTCATCCCTCTTGCCCCCTAAATATACTTCTGCCCCTTGGAGATGGTCCCAAACAAGGTCAGCCCCAAGGCTGTGCCCAAGCAGTGCTTGGGGCAGAACTATGTTAACACGGACAAACCTATGGCAAGAACTAATACATTTAAATGACTGGTGGTATTCCAGCATCAGGAGATGCACCTCAGAACTGTCAAGTTTATTTACAGATGTGGTTATTTATCCCCATGTGCCTGTAGCACTGGGAGCTGGGTAGGTGCAGTGATCCTGCAACAATTCAAAGCCAGGCGTCACCCCCAATTCCTCAGAGCCACAGAAAGAGAGTGCAACAGACGAGGTCAACTAGCTTGCAGGAGTGCTTAGTTTGTCAAAATCCGGCTTTATTTCACATGGCATGCAGGCTTCCAGTTGCTGCCTTCCCATGCTGTGCTGTTTGTTCGTGGCTGGGAAAATTCAGTGGATGAACTGTGCTGCCAGTGACCAGATTTCAGGTCTTGGTCCAGCTGGGAGCTGGAAAGGAATACCGGGTAATAGTATGCAAATTACTATCCCAGCTTTTTAAGGAGAAGGCCAAAAAAAACCCACTGAAAAACCCCACCACGTTCCCAAATGCAATTAGTCCTAATCGAATTAGGAGCCGGACTAGAAAAACAAACACGTTTGCAGGCACTGGGCGACCTTTCTGCCCTGTTCAGCAGGATGCATGCTGCATGCTGCAGCGAGAAGGGCTGAATGAAGCTATGCCCCGTGGCCTGCGTGTGCACACACTCGTACGCTCGCACCCACGCCCCGCTGTGTTCCTCCCGTCCTTCCCCTTGCTGGGCTGGGCAGCCAGCCCAGCTGCAGCATAGCAGAGTGATACTTCTTTGGCTCACTATGCAAAACATGATAATCTGGGGCAGCCAGTGTCAGAAACAATAAAAATATCCCCTCTCCCATGCTTATGGCTCTCCAGTTCACGCAAGGGAGCTGTGGGCAGCATGGAGCGCGCGGTGGTGGGGCTGGGGGAGCGCCACGTGGCATTTATTAGGAACCACAGCACAGGACCACAGTGCCAGTAGCTCTGCCCTGGACCTGCCTGTGCTGTGGCCTGTGAAGCCACTGACTGAGGGAACAGCATGCCCAGGAGGTGGCCAATGCATGCAGTATGCCATGTGCCATGGCAAGTCGCCACTGGTACCTGAAGGGACATGGCCCCACACTTGACTCCACTGACTGATGAGCTCATGCTGTGTTGGATGCTGTGGAGAGCTTGTAGCTTTGCCTCAGTCACAACAGGAGCATCTCATGGTGTGAGGGTGCTGAGAAGGGAAGAAGGTGGTCACCCCCTTGCCACCCTCTTTGATTGAAGGAGTTCCAGGGTTGCCAGTAGCCAGCCAGACAAGGGGTTAAGAGCATCTGTCAGAGAGAGGCTGCTCGAAATGCAAGAACTCTCTTAGTGAATGTGGGATCCTGAGCTTTGGACCTACATGTGAAATGAGCCCAGAGGCTCCCTGTGCATCTTCTCCTGCAGCTGGGCTGGGAATGGAATGGGATGGAGGCAGAGCCTGGCTCCAGCTGCTGGGCTGGAGGAGAAAAGGAAAAGGGCTTTGAGGCTTGGCAGCTTCCTGGGAAACCCTTCTTGTCCTAGCATAACATGAATACTGAAGGCTGCGTGCAGCACCAACATCCCATGTCCTGGAGTGGATGGCAGCACAGCCTCCTTCTGCTCTCCTGAGGTTTGTTTATCCTGCTCAACATGACAAAACCAGCTCTGTAATTAAAGAAGCCCAAGTCCAGTCTAAACATCTTCCCACAGCCCTGCTCTGCAGTGCTGGGAATTAAGGATGCCTAGGGCTGACAAGACAAAGCCTTCTTGGCTGAGGGATGGTGGCCATGGGCTGGGACCAGAACTGCTGGGGGCAGCACAGGAGACACAAACTGGTGCTCTGCTCGCACTGGCTTCTAGGCCAGAAAGGATTTTGTCTGAGCTGCTCCCAAGTGCCCCTTGTCAAAATATTTGGCGCACGCTTCCTGCTGCTCACCAGTGTGCTGGGAGTGGAGCAGCTGGCTGGGATGTGGCCACGTCCTGCCATTGCAGCCATGGGTCAGGAGCAAAGGGATTGATGTTCCATATGTGAAGACTTCTTTCCCTTCTCCACTCACAGCTCCGTATAGCTTTGGTACTTAGAGAAGGGCAGTTTTCTTCCCAGAGGGTGCTGAAAGAAGAAACCCCTCTAATGTCACTACCACTGGGTATAGCTCGTGCCTGTCACTGGCCATATGTGCCCATGTTTGCAGGGAACCAGTCCAGGTAATGTCACCAGGGGTGAGAAGACACCACAGTGGGAATCCTTTGTGTTCACATCTCTCCTGTCTGAAAGGAGAGGAGATGGCAGGCAGCAACAAATCTTTGCCAGTTCCTGGTGCTTTTCCATCTCTCTCTGAAACTTCTGTCAGTGGCTGGGAACCATAGCAGGCCCTGGGCAGGCAGTGAGGTGCCAACCAAGGGCTCAGCAGGGTCAGGGCAAGATCCAGGCTACTTCAGTATGAAAGACATTGTCATTAGCTATGGTTTCCTGAGGCAGTGAGTCTGTGTTAAATAATTTAGCAGATTAAATGTGTGCTAACAGCAGGTCAAGACAGAGAGCAGAGTTTTGGGTCTGGAAAGCAAGGAAGGGCACAGGGATAAAGTGAGATTGTTTTCCTCCTGTTTGCAGGACAGGATGGTGTCTTCTCCCCCGGAAAAGGAGTCAGAGGGTTCCCATGCCCGATGGATCCCTTCTCTCCCCAGTCCCTTCCTGAGCTGTCAGCATCAGTACCAGAGGCAACTACAGGACAATTTCCAGTTGCTCTTGCTCCAAGCACTTTAATGCTGTTTAAACAATTACGCAGTTGATAAATTTTGACAAGAAGATATAGAAATAGCCTGGGAGAGCCATGCAGTAGAAATGCTCTAAACAGATGTCCCTTTTCTCCCCTTCCTGTGCTCCCTGGGGGTCTTTATCGTTTGCTGCCAACTAAACAAGGCAGTGTTTGCATGAGTTGGGATGGTGGGGAGGGGAAGCAAAAAACCTTATTAAAATGGTTTATGATACCATCCCTGGGGTGACGGCTGCTTGTTTTCTCTCCAGGATGGTCTTCTCTGTGCCGACAGGAGCCATACACAGCCTGCTGAGCACAGCTAATGGAGGGCTTGGTGTTCTCTCACAGGGTATCGAACTGGGCAGGCTGGCTGCTGGGGATGCAGGGAAGAGAGAGGAATGCAGAGTATTTGGCAATAGCAAATGAGCAGAGATAACCTGATGTTCCAAGCAGCATGGAGAAATTTGGTCTCGCCCTGAGCACATGGAGAGTAGATCCCATCAGTGCATGCCCAGAAACTCAGGGCAGCAGGGACCAACAGTGGCTCCCCAGTGCTGCAGTTTGCCCCAGCTGAGAGACATGGAGGGCAGAGAAACCACAAAGCCAGGGCTGGATCAGAGTCAGGTTCACAGGGGAAGCTTGATTTCCTGTGTGACTGAGCTTGGGCATGTAGGATGAGGAGCTGGATGATGCTGTCCACTTCTGGAGGCCAGTAGATCACTCAACATGTCCATGCCAAGAAACCATGAGAAAGTTAGGAACTATAGCTCAGTCCCTGGTGCTGTATTTTTGCTCATATTGGTCTGTCTTGCTCTGAGCCCCATGCCACCTCTCATTCCCCTTCCTGCCAGGGAGAAGAACTCCAGCTCAATGGGAAGCAGAGGGGTCAGAGTCTAAATGAAAATGCAGAAGGGGAAATTAAGGCACAGATTGAGGAGCAACTTTCCAAAGCCACACAGCTAGGCTTAAAAAACAGACTAATGATTCAGTGTCATCTTCACCCTGCAAGGTTTTCCAGATGGGGTGTGCTGGTTTGGGCACCTCTAATCCCAGGACTCCTACCTACTGCTGCCCACCCCAGGGAAGCAGCATACTGACCACAAAGAACTGGGAGTTTCTATGTCACGCCATAGACAGAGTAGGACAGCTCACAGGCAGCCAGCCTGAAGGCATCACCCATTGGCAACCTCCACTCATGCTCCCCTTTCTGCCACAGCCTCCATCATCCAGCCCTTCCTCCCATCCTTTCTTCCACTCCTACTGCCTGGTCAAGCATGTAAGTTTGTTTCTGCTTCCTTCTGCTCACATAGTCATGAATTCTGGGGAGGGAGGACTTTCCCTATCTCCAGCTGACCTGACACATCAAATGTAAATGACCAGATGAGGTCTAAATCAGACTTCTGCACTCCTGGAGAAGAGAGCATGGCGGAAAGTGCTGGCACCATGGCCACACTTGCTGCTCACATTAATGTGAAGCAGGTGGGAAAATCCTTCTGGGTTGTTCTGGGTGACAGCACCACCCTGTTCCTTGCTGAAAATGATACGTGGCTTTTGCAAACCTCACCTCCTTTACTGGAGCAGCGAAAACACACCATCAATGCTCCTATCACCTCTGAAGGCTTAAGAGAGGAAGCAACATTCACTTTTTCAGTTTCCAGGGCAGTGTTCGTCAGCATGATTTTTGGCACAGTGGTGCAAGGACTGCTGTGTCGACCCAAGGGGAATGCTGAGGGTTTTGTTCAGGAGTGGAAAAGAGCAGTGAGCTTTCCCATGGGCATTTAAAGGCTCACAAAGCTGCTGTGAAACATAGTCATTGCAGGCATTGTTTTGCAGCATTCCCTTCTCTCTCTTCCCTCTCTCCCAGCGACTCCCAGCAAATGCTAGGGATCATACTCACCTGGGATGAGCAGAGCAGCTGCCCAGAACTTGTGGTGGTGTGAGGTCTGTGTTCCCACACACCTCCAGGGCTTAATTACGATGAAGAAAGCAAAACCGCAGAGTGCAGAGAGCACCTCTTGCAGGAGGGTGCTATGATGGAGATGCCCCAAACTGAGTTTGTATTGGGAGAGGCTGGCCAAAAAGGGGGATCCAAGGTTGAGCCAGCTCTGCCAAATGCTGCATATGTACAACAAAGATAGTAGCTCCTTGCAGATTGTTCCCATGATGTTATTGAATAAGTGATTTAAGAAGGATCGTGGAAAATCAGGAAAGCAAAGAAGGATGCGAAGGAAGCAGGGGGAACTGCCAAAAGGAGAAAGACTTAAAATAGTCTATTCAGTGCCTTCAAGGAAAGCTGGAAAGATGCCCTGACTCCCTTTGGTAATTACCTCCAAGCAGAGAAGATACTGGGTACTAAAGCAGCAAGCAAAGGCATAGCTGGAGCCAATAACTGGAAGCTGAGCACAACCATGTTTGAATTAGAAATGAGGCTCATATTTTTAATAGAAAAAATGATTAAGCATCGGAACAAACTGCCAAAAGCCGTGGCGGCTCCTCTGTCGCTTGTTATCTGCAGAGCAAGGCTGGCTGCCTTGCTGAAAGATGATTCAGTCAAACACGAGTTATTGGGCTCAATAGAGGGGTAATGGAGGGATGTAATGGCCTCTGCAACCCAGAAGGTCAGGTGAGATGAACTAATTTTCTCCCATGGCCTTCAAGTCATTGAGTTAAAAAAGGTGCATATTCCTGTCTTGCAGCTTTAGCTTCGCAGTTGCTGTTTCTTTCATCAGATTATGTGACTTGTGTGTTTGGTGCGGCAGAGCAGGACTACATGGAACAACCTGCAGCACATCAGGGTGTGGGGGTGTCTGAAGGATACTGCATATCCCTCCCTGCTTTGATGCCCCTTGCCCTGCTCCATCCCAGCTCTGTGGTGCCTTGGTTTGGTGTGCACTCTGCTCCTGCCCAGGAGGAGCCGAATGGAGGATCAGCGCTGGAGTGTCTGCAAGGCACAGAGAAAGGAGAAAGCAGAAATGGGATGAGATTAGTCGATTCTGAGAAAGCAAAAGAAGGGAGATAGGGTGGTGGTACTTATGTAAGCATTAACATGAAGGAGAGAAAGCTCCCACAGCCCTCCTCCGAAGGAGGGATTGACAGAGAGCTTTTGATGAGGAGCTGAATAGAGATAATATGCCTTCAGAAGGCATGAACCGCTGCCTCCAGTGTACAGACAGGAGCTTGGCACAGCACGCCTAGAAGCACTTACCTTCCTTAATGGCCGGGGAAAGCCTCCCTGGCCACCCCATTAGGAGCTGCCTCCCCAGGCCAGCTGGCACAAAGTGCTTGGCTAGCCCAGGGAGCAGTTGTTCCAGAGAGACAGTGATGCTACCTCTAGCCCTACTGCTCCCAGCTGCTCCAGATCGGTTTAAGGCAGACAGTGAGAGTACAGTGGGGCAGCACACTGGTTTGGGGGGAGACCTGGTTAATTTGTCCTTCTTTTAAGCTGTCTAGTCCCTCCGGGAGCACGAAGAGCCATATAACACTTAGGACAGAAGGGTCCATGCACCCTGCAGGTTAAGGTCCCGTGTACAATGGTGCTGACATTGCTCATGGAGACACAGCTCAAGGCAGGAGGAACTGGTGGCACACGGGAGCAAATAGGCTGCAATGGGCTTGCAGGTGATCTGGAGATGTGGAGTTTCAGGGTGGTACTGCTTGTGGGCAAAGCAGCACCCACCAATCCAGGCTCTCCACCAGCACTCTGCATGCACCAGGCACATGTGAGCGCACATTGGGTGGGCAGCCCAGCAGAGACAGAAGAGGAGGGGGATGCAGCCCCAGCACAGGATCCTGCTGTGCAGCTTTTCCCCATGAAGGAACTAACACGCCGGCAGCTGCTGCCAAACTCGATCTGGGGTGTGTATCAGCGGAAGGAGCTGGCTCTCCTTGTGTTAGGAGAGGGCCAAGTCCTGTTCACCTACCACTTGGGCAGCCCTCCCTGCTTTGCATGAAAGAGGCGCTTTGATTGCTGACATCTGTAGACAATCAGATAAGAATTAGAGTTATTCCTCTCGGCATAAATGGTATTTCTAATCTCATAATCCCTTAATATTGTTCTCACCAGGATGTGGCTGCTGCTAATCCCTCAGAGTTTTTTCTTAGGCAAATTTCAGGGAAGCCTGGAAGGTTCTGAAGGAGGGGTTGCCCACTTTCCCTCCTCTCACTCCCAGAATCCCTTCCAGGTGTAAAGCAAGCACGGAACAGTTGGTCAGGCTGCAGCTCTCCTTGCCAGCTGGCAGATGCTCATTCTAGGATAGAGGCATTTGCAGAGCCCTTTCACCACTGCTGCAAAGAGCCCCCACATTGCTGCCCCGGATTTGTCTCTTGGCTGATAAGCTCTGTGGCACCAGCAGTAGGATTCAGCCTGGTTTAGCCACTTGGCTGCTTTCAAAAAGCAAAGGCTGATCCCTGGGCCTGGGGCCTCTATTTCTGTGCTGAAGAGGTGCAGCAAGAGAACCATCCTGCTGCTATAGGGCTGCAAAGTCCAAAGTCCCCAGCCAGATGAGGGCTGTAGGTGCATTGTAAGACCCTGGGCTGCCTTTGGCTTTCGTTTTCCATTCTCTTTGTGACAGACTGGGGAGAACTATTTGGATTGCTGCTTACCCCTGTCCTGACATCGGTGCACCAGGTACTGCATCTTTCCTTCTGCAGCCCAGCCCAGATGTGTATGATGGCTCCTGTGGCTGGTGCTGAACCATGCCAGGGGCTAGCACATATCTCCCAGCAGGAGTGTGGATGAAATTCAGCCTGGGTGGTGTCGGGCTCCGCAGCTTCCTGCTGCGCTGAACTATCTGCCATGGTGCAGGAATGGAAATCCTGCTCTGTGCACCAGCCCATCTCAGTGTGCAGGGACCAAGGTAGCATTTTCTCAAGGAAGCAGCCTGCAATTCAGGGGTCCTGGGTGCACCAGTCTCTGCAGATGCAGCTCTGTGTCTTTCGTTTCTCATAAGTTGTTCTTCTTTGTACAGCACCTGTTGCTTCTCCTGCCACTTCAAGTGCTCTTCCACTTCTATTCTGTATACAGGTTAGAGAGGGAGCACAACCACTTCAGTCATATTCTGACCATCTTCTTCATCTTGGTGAGGTGAAGGTGTTGGAGATAGCTTGGTAGACCTGACAGTCTGCATCTGTTCATGAGGTTTAAAGAGCCCCATGCTGGCACAACCTGCCCATGGCATGGGCACAGAGCAGGACAGAGTATGCATGTTTCCCCAGGGAAGCATGCCCATCACTGTTGCAGCATCCTGCCCACAAGCATCCTTTCCATCTGCCATGCTAAAACCTGTCCATCACTGCTTTGTACCTCTGAGTGATTTGTTACTCTAGCTACATTTTTCCATGGCAGGAGAGCTCAGATCTCTGCCAGAGTGAGATCTCCCTCTCATTCTTCATGACTGAAGGGGAAGGACAGAGCTTAGCATCAAGGCCAAACTGTGCCATGGGAATACTGTGATGGCAGGACTCAGGACACAGCAGTGCAATGGTGCAACCTGTCTGGGAGTCCATTAATGTTTTGCAAACACTGAATCTCTGAAAAGTTCCTGGGAAGAGAGGGATGGATGGTGTGTGTTTGTAGCAAGCCAGCATAAAACCACAGTATATTTCCCTCTGGTACTCTGAAGGGCAGCAACTGGAGAAGGAGCTGGTGGGAAACCTTATTGCACTGGAAGATACTAATCTTCAGATTCCTAAAGGGTTTGCCCAGAAAGGAGAAATGAATAGGTTTTGCTATTCACTGGCAATTTTGGAAAAATGCCCTGGAAGACAGAGCCAGATGAAATTTTTTCTTGAATTTTGTTAGAGAATTAAGCTCCTGTGTTCAAGATTTTACTCATTTTATTTTTGTTTCATGAGGTTTTTAATTAAATCAGAGGGAGCTCCAAAAGAGAAAGCCCTGGAAATTCAACCTTTCATGTAAAATCACCAGAAGCAAAAAACCACTGGTGTTGTCCTGTTTCTTTTGTGAACAAACAAGCTGCAAAGCTGTCACAAATGTCTGAAACCCTTTGGCATGGCCAGATCCATGGTGTTTCCTAGGACAATGTGCTGAGAGGACAGTTTCCTTCTTTCCCATTTGGGTGGTCCCTTGGTTGCAAACAGGCAACGCTTGCAATATCTGGAGAGACTGTGGGTGGATGAAGGGTAAATGCTCTTCTGAGCACCCTTTGGCTGGTATGGGTGCAGAGCTGTAAGGGCAGAGCAATGGCTTACCAAACTCCGAGATACAAGGTGTGGGAAGTAGACAGGTAAATGTAGCCAGTGCCACTTAGACTACACACCTCTGCCCCTTCCTGTGCCAGGATGGTGCTCTCCTCATCCTTAGGGTGTCTCTCTCCCTGCAGGACTACCACCCGCTGCCCAAAATTTGGCCTTGTTCTGTGCTAAATCCTGGGAAGAAGACCCCTGAGGTCAGGTAGACATCTCAGCCTTTCCTTGGGAACAACTTTGGCCCCAGGACGTGCCATCATACTGAAAGATGCCATAGGGCATCACATCTGCTGCAGGAGAGCAGTAGCAGCATTCCCTGGACTCTGATGACCTCCAGAAGTGCATTGTGCCTGTGTTATCCCCCTTCCCATGAAGAGCCCAGGAGTCCCTGTGTCTTAAAACTTGTTTAAACAAGCTCTTTTTCTCCTTGGGACGTGGATAACATTACTGCTCACAGCCAAAGGCCTTCCTGGCTCCACGATAATCATCCAGGGATGCACCAGGAAAAGCAGATAATTAAATTCAGGCCCTTGCTTTTCCCCCATCAAGCAGATGCAGCGAGACAACAGTCCTACAGAGACTTTATTTGGGGCAGGGGGCAGAAATTTCAGTCTTGATCTTCCCCATAGCAGCTGCTGGTATGTGTCCACTGAGCCAGGGACCTGCTCCCCCCTATCTGGCCATGCCTCGCTGGCTTATCATTTCCAATCCTATCAGAAACAAAACTGCTGCTGCTTAATGCTTCATTACAGGCTGTTATGCGTCTCCTGCACTGCCCAAGAGAGCAGCAAGGAGGGCTCTGACTCTATTTAATAACTGTTTCATGGTTCCTAATTGACAGATAAAAATGCTACTAACTCAGTTTCATCGACTATAAACCATGGGCCAGAGCAGTGATGCCCTTCTGGAGCCAGGGTGGCAGCGCGAGTTTTGATCCAGTATTTTAACATGGGTAATCCATAATGTGCCAACCTGCCATCACTATGATGGGTTTACACCTCACTTTTTTCCTCTGTTGGTTTTGACTTTTACAACCTGGGGAAGCTGTTGTTGAGGGGTTTGGGGAAGGGGAGCCAGGGAGAACAGAGGAAGTAAGATGGTGGCTGGTGCTTTGTTTGGGGGTGGTGACATTCCCACAAGGGTCCAGCAGTACCCTGGCACCGTGCTTGGCAGTGAGGACTGGCTTTGCATGTATCCATGGGGGGCTTGTGTCTAGTCACCTCAGGACTGTACCTCGCACTGACAGGTCCCCAGCCCCAGGACTGTTGCCTTGAGCCATAATTGTACCTGAGGAAGATTCGCCAAGACTTACAGCTGTGGTAGAGAAGCACCTATACTGTGCTCAGATGAAACAGGAAAGTATTTAGTCTTGTAATTTGGAGATGTAGGGAACCAGGGTGTTTCTTTGTGTACTGTGTGGTTAGCAGGATTGAATCCATGTCTTGGAGATTCCCTTGCCGTTTTTTGCTGGAACAGATGACCAAGTCCATGTTCTGTCAAAAGCCACGTGCTGGACCTGAAACCTGTTATTCAAGCCAGACACTTTGGGATTTGCTTTATCAGATTCCACATGGAGCAGCACTTAAAAGTCTTTGGAAATCACATTTTTCAGGTCTTTCTCGTCCCACTGCAGTGTATGAAAACTTAAATACCAGGTGGGAGTCCCACAGGTATTTGTGACTCCTGGAGGGGTTTAATTGCACCTGAGGTGGAAGCAGCATCTCTCCCAGGTGACACGAACAGAGGTGGAGTTTCATGGAGAAGAATTGTTCCGGGCCTCTAGCTCTGTGCAGAGCAAAGCGAATCTGACCACTGCTGAAGGCATGCTGGGAGGATGAGTCGTTATTAGTAGCAAGTGCTTCAGGGATAGCAGAAGATATTGATTTAATGAAAAACCACCATAACAGCGGCTCTGACCTTGTGGGTCACCTGGAGGAGAATCAGAGGCAGCAGAGCTCCAGTGCTGGCACCCTCAGAGCACTTCCTAGCTGCAAATATCAGTGCTGGAGAGAGCCAGGACTTCTGCCTGTGCTCCTGAGCAGGAACAGGGACAGGGAGGCAGGCACTGTGCCAGTGCGTGCAGTGCACACCGGGATGTCTAAAGAGCATCACTGCAATGAGGTTAGAGGCTGGACTTGCCATGACCCACAAGGGCACATCCGCTGCCCAGAGACACAGTGCCAGGAGGTGGATATCTGTGATCTCACTCGGTGGAGGATTCTCCATGAAAGTCAGATTCCCGTGTCGTGAGTCAGCTGCATTCCTCCCCAGGGTCAGCAAACTGTGCTGGGCTCAGGCGGCTCCAGCTGTCTCCTGCCTCGAGCTTGCAGTGATTAACTGCATCGAGGATGCTTGACTTGGGTGGGCAAAACAAAGGCTAAAGGGGCTCCAGTCATCTGGGGACAACTTCAGCTGCTCATCCATGGGAAGGGATCAGAGCAGTTTCTTGTCCACCCTTCATACCAAAGTACTTTTATCAATGATGTGTGAAGGGCTGATAAAATGCTACCAGCTATCTCCATAGACAGCTAATCCATTGCTATGGATTTGTTATTAGGGAATCCAGCAGACCCACGCAGTTCCTTGTAGCTGGCTGTAACTCTCCTGCCCTGGCACAGCCATGGTACAGCAACACCTACTGCTCTCATCACAATACAGAGCTGTGTCATGACGTGCTATTGACAAATGGACATGTGATGCAAGATACTAATAGCCAAGCTGTCAAGATAAAACAAGTCTCAGCATGTAACAGAAGGGTTTCTCCGCTCCAGGGATTTTAGTACATGGAACTTTTAGAGTGTTTCTTCGTGATCAGTGTGCTTCCATGAGAATTGGGCATTTTGCACTGGAAACCTCTCATGCCCTTCAGCTTTCCCATCAAATGTGGGCAAACCATCTGCTGGACCTGCTGCACAGACAGCACAGGCTGTGCCAGGGTGGATCTGCATTACCAAATCTCTTGTCACTTCCTGCTCAAGGGAATTTAAGCCACCTGGATCAGTACCCTCTGGGAGGACTCAGCTTCCCTGGAGTGAGCTTGCAGCCTGGTTCTTGCATCAAGCAGCATGTGCAAGGCTCAATCCAGTGCATTCATGCCTTAGAGTGGGTGACTGGAGGTACCAATCCTGCACACTGGCTTGTCTTGGGGGCATTACAGACCTGATAAGCATCAGCTGCTTTCTGAGGACAAGGCAGGATGGGCAAATTCACCTGCTTGGAATTGCTGCTGGGAGTGGTCAGATGCCAGGTGCTGTGGCTGGGAGCTCCCCAGTGCTTTGTGGGTGATTTTCCATAGTACTGCAGTCTCTGCTTGCACTCAGTCTCTGCAGAGAGCAAGTCACTCAGGTTTAATGTCCCTGTAAATGACATGTGTGGATGTTTTTCCAAATCAGTGTGACCTTCTTGCATATGTGGAGCTCCCAGTGCAGTGCTGCAGCCCTGCAGCAGCACCCCAGGGCTCTGCAGCGCCCTCAAGGTGCTCATTTCAACATGGAAAGCCCCAGGTGAGGCAAAACCAACAGAGATGCAGAAAACAAGCCAAAATCCAGTTGTCTGGGGCTGCACAAGCCCTGCTGTCAGTGAGTCCCAGCCTGTGGTAGTATGAGCGTGGTGTCAGGCAGCATTCACAGCAGGGATAAGGATATTTCCAGCACTCTTAGAGGCTAGTTTACAGTGCTGGGATTCTCTCCAGCTAAACCACTTGGGGTCAGATTTCCACTAACCCACCTCATTTCCTTATTTTTCTTAATCTCCTAGCAAAAATTACACCACTGTCTGTTTTGACCAGCTCCTTGCCTGGAATTGAATGGATAACTTCTGACCACTGGTGGTCCTGGGCTAGCTTTTTCTAGGAATAGAGCAGTAGAGAGTAAAAGAGGGGTAATGGAGAGTAAAATTGGAACTGGATAGCTTTGGCCACATAAGCAGCTTTGTCCCTGAGCATTACCCCAATATCCTTGTGCCATTGGAAAAGGCAGATGTGTGCATTCCCTGCAACATCCCTTTGAAGTGGGATGTATGGAAGATGGAGGAGCTGGTACTGCTGGCTGCCCTGCTCTCTGCAGCCCAGAGCAGCAGAGCTTGATGGTCTGAATGAATCCCTCTTTGAAGGGCAATAGAACGGCCAGGAAAACATTCAGCCCTGAAATAAAGACTTCCAGTGGCAGGGAATCCTCTGGAGCCTTTGAGGCTCTCTTACAGGTGCGAAAGTGGTATTCACTGTTTATATTGGCTGAGTCCATATAGTTTTGGCTTCATCCACTTGGGTTCATACTGGCAGATGGAGAGTCAGGATGGTGGGGTCAAGCACACCATCCACACCCCTGAGCCACAACCACCCTGGCTTTGCACATTGTGCCAACACTGGGTGACAACGGTGTTTGATGGGCATCGTGTTTGCAAGGTTAACGGTCTTTCTAGCACACATGTATTGTCTATCCTCCCTGTACAACTACGAAAATGCTGCAGACAGTTGGGTACCCCTATAAAGGAAGGACTGCCTTACACAGGTGCCTCTTTGTTCCCACTAAGCACAACAAGAGCAGAATTAAAGATAGATAGATAGATAGATAGATAGATAGATAGATAGATAGATAGATAGATAGATAAAGGCAACTGAGAGTATCAGCCCAGCCCTTCAGAGAGGTGACTATCCAAAACTCTATGGCATTCCTGCAAAGTTTCTCACCAGGCTTGACTTGCTGGCATCTCTGCTGATTCTGGGCTTGGGGAAGGCAAGATCTGCTTCACACTCCCCCAGTCTTTGACTCAAGTCTTCTGAACCTTGCTTTGTTTTGTGACTTGAGAGGCATCCCACATCTTGAGAGGTTTTTGGCCATGCTAGGGCAAACATCCTCATCCTGAGAGTAAACCCTCAGCTCAGGCAGAGCTCAGGTGGATTTCCTTACTGAGACATATTGGTAGAGTTACTTTTAATAGCACGTATGTGAAGTGGAGTGGGATAGACCACTCTGGCTGGCACATTATAAATCTCAGGGAAAAAATTATAATGCAAAGGGCCAGGAGGCTGAGGGGTGAAAAAAAGCAGAAAGAAGAGACTATTTTCCCAGAACCCAAAGCAGGCAGGGGTGGAGAGCGGGAAAAGCAGGGTTGTATGATTCGCTGGGGCAGAGTATGCAGTTGTTTATACTGGAAATGAGTTTCTGTTTATTGCAAACTATGGTGGGGAGACCACAAAGTGAATGTAAAACAAAATGGGAAGGGTGTGGGAAAAGTCAGGGGAGGGGGAGCGGGTGCCTTTGACAAAATCCAGAAGTCACGTCCAGTAATAAATCAAGTCGGGATCTGTCCCGGGACACAGGACCCAGAACATCTGCTTGGGCTGCAAGGAAGCTGGGCAGGCAAGGAGGGATCTCCAAGCCCTGTCTGAGGCCAGGCAGGAGGCAGGGGCTTGGGCAGCTCAGCCACCCATGAGTGCTGAGCCAGCTGATGTTCATATGCTGGCAGAGGTGGACTGAGCACCTGGGTTCACCAGGACACATGGGGAACTGCACTCAGGGCTTGACAGCTCTTTATCTCCATTTCCTTGGCTCTAGGGTGGCAAAGAGTGCTTTTCTCCCGTTTATCACTTTTCACAAGCTTTGCAGCAAATACCACATGGGAATGCAATGTCTCAGAGCTGGGGCATGGCATAGGTGCCACTGGGAAGGGAGGACTCTTGCCCTCTTTCAGGGTAGCAGGAATTAGTATGTTAACAGGGCTGATGGTGAAATGAGAGACAAATCTCATAGTAACCCCATTGGGGCCAGCAAAGCATCCATTCTGTGTACAGACTTTGAAGGTATTAAGTGCTAAGGATTTTGATTTGACATCTGAATCCAGCTGCATTTTTGTGAGAAGCCCTTGCAGGTTATAGCTCCAGACCCAACTTTCATAAATAATCTATTGCCTTGGGTGTAGTGCTTCAGAAGGGGTGGTGAATGTTTGTTTTGCAGACTTAAGCATTCCCCTCCTCTTCTTCCTTTTTCCCTTCCTTGGAAAATGGATTCTATTAACCACTGCAGATGACACAACACACGCCAATACATTTGCAACCCATTTGGCTCATAGCAAGGGCTGCTTTCGAGCTACAAAATTCCCCAAGGGTCCAAGTAAAGAATCGTCATGAGAGGAGAAACAAAGACTGTGTGTCTGCCCTGTGAGTCCTGGCCCAGTTCATGCCTTTCCAGCCCATATTAGTGCAGAAAGCAGGAGAGACAGCTACCAACATGCATATGTGAGTTACGACCTCAAAAGTAATTTGAATTTCATTAAGCCAGGCCATAATGCTGCTGTGGGATGTGGTCTCCACAATTACCTGTGAACCACTTTCTGGGCACGGGGCAGGTACTGTTGATGTGCCTCCAGCATCCCCCTGTGGAAGACGACCCCCAAATCTTTCTGTACTGGATCCTGGCCAGGTGCAACATCATGTCACCTCTGAAAAGATCTGAATTGATAGCAGCATGACAACATTTCTCCACTTACTCCAGGCATATTGCCTTCCTTCCTGTGCTGCTGGTGACTTAAACACTATGGGACAGACCTATATGCATTGTTATTAACCCAGCTAGAGCTGCTTTATCTGCTCCAGGAGAGGATGGTAAACTATTTGGGTTCTGCCCTGTCTGTTTTTCCCTAGCACATCCTTGCACCTTTCATCTTCAGCCAAGCCCTGGCTCTCAGACCTCTCCTGGCCACTCACCTCATCTCAGAAGGATTCTGAGCCATCTGTGTGCATCAAGACAAGAGTGCTTTTTTCTGGAGGGATTTGCAGTATGTTCCTGGTCCATGCTAGGGAAGTGGGGCTCATGTGAGCCAGGACACCACAGCATTCTTATGCTGCTGGCAAAGTCCAGACCACGGGGCTTGCTCTTCACCTGTAATTTTCTGTGCAATGCTTCAGAGAGCACAGCAAAATCCTTCAGTGACTAATAACGTTTCCCTTCAAAGCTCTAGGGTATTTTCCCCCCATCCCTGTGAAGTCACGCTTCAGGTCAGCTGAAATCCTAGCAAATACCTCCTAAAATCCCCTGGAGCCCCTGTGACAGTTTATTGAGAGTCCAGGACTGTTTGACCTTGGAGAGGGTAAGAAAGGGAGGGGAAAAAAGAGCAGCCCTGGGCCTCCCTGCCAAACTACTTGATCCGTTGCTGAGCATCATGCAGAGACCACAACCCAGCCCAAAATCAATCCGAGCCCATCAGGGGAGTATCTAGGCACAGTACCCTCCTCTCCCCTCTGTTCCAGGTCTCTTGAGGGTGTCCTGCTGTTCTAGGCGGTGCTGCTACATGCACAGAGTGGTGTGTTCACAAAACAGCAGTGCCCTTATCACCTCTGTGCGATGCCCATCCTGGCATCCTGGCCCCCTCATCCTGCCTGAAAGAGGTTTGGGGATCTCGAGGTCACAACTCCTTCCCAGCTGTGGTGCTTAGTTTGTGCAGGAAGGTTTCCTGCCCTTAGGGATCTCTATGTTGGGGGTTCACACCGTTCCTCAGGAAATAATTAAATATTGATAACAATATTTTATATGACAATAAGTGCTTGTTACTCCTTCTTTGTTTTAAGCAAATCAGAGGATGCATGACAAGATGTTTTCCCCCATCTGGAGTGAGAGTCTGTGCTGATCATCCAGGTTATCACTGTCCGGGCAGACTTGGCAATGATGCTGCTCTTGCCAGTGATCTGCTGCTGATGCACTCAGGGAAGGTGTGTTTACTTCTGGGGTTTACTTGTTAAAAGACTATCGATAAATTACAGGGAGTCCAGAGGAAAATTGATTAAAGGATTAAAAGATAGAGTATGACCTAAAGGAAAGATTAAGGGAATTTAGTGAGGTGCTTGCAGTGGAGTGGAGCTGAGAGGGAAGAAAATGAAAACAACCTTGCAAAGGTGGTGATTAGAGCAGGTGAAGGCAGTCGCTGTGAGTAACAGAATTGGTTTGTGCTTCATGCCTTGTTTTGCAAATTTTAGGCTCTCACATGGGTGGGAAGAAGCTCCCCAAGCCCTTGGAGCTGTTGGAGCTGCATTGGCCACACATGCCATGAGCATCCCCAGGGGTTTGCCCACTGCTGCTTGTGGGGATTTAAGCATCAAGCCAGGATTTGAGGAAGATGAGTGTCATTTTTATAAAGCAAAGGGCCTTTTTTTAGCTCCATTTCTTTACAGATGGGCTGAATAATGTAGACCTCCCTTGAAGCCTGCTGAGTTAAGGATGAAGCTATTACTTCCAAATGCAGTGAAGTCTGGAGCTGTGTGACTTATCCCAAGCACCCCATTGCCTTAAGAAAAGAATGAGGCCAGGGCCTTATTCAGGCCTGAGGGTAAGAAACCAGACATTCATTAAGAAAGCAGTAGTTTTAAGCAGTGGTATTAGCTGAGCTGGTATCCCAGCCCACCACATCCACCATGTCAAACCTCTGGGTTTCATCTGCTTGAAGGACACACTTTGTGTGAGCTTCAGAGATCAATGATCTTCCTGCCTCCACCCCAAGGTAACAACAGCACAGGGGAGAATTTAGGCTTGAGCTGAGGACACTTCTGCTGTGACATGTCTGACTGGTATTTTCTCCAAACCAGAGAGTGGGCAGCTTAGAACAGGTGTGGAGCCCTCATTTCCCATGATAAATGAGGCATCTTCCCAGACGCCTGTCATTAATGGGCTGGCATCCCCCCTGAACAGCCAGAATAGCACCACAAACCAAAGCCATCCCTTGTGGTGTCCATGTCAGCTCCACCTCCACCATGATCCAGTGCTGTGTTTTTGCAGGGTGTATTATGCGGAAGCACTGATGGAATAGGCCAGACAGGTTCACTGGACAAAGAGGGCTGGCTACTGCTGAGGGGACTTGCACACATTTGGAGTGGTAGTAAGCATGGGAAGAAGCTCCTTCTAGTCCTGTGTCAGCTCTCTACAGCCAACTCTGGCTTTGTTGGGAGACTTCTGGCTCCAGCCCAGCAGTTCTTGTGAGTTGCCTGCGGTCGGGTTCCCAGCAGCCCTGTGACAGACATAAAGGTGAACAAAGTCACGAGCATTGTGAGGCCCAAGGCTCTCACTCTCACAGCACAGTCCCCAGGCCTTAGGAACAGGCACAGGGTGCAGATCAGACCCAGAAGCACCATAGTATCTCACCAGGAGAGTACTGGGGGCAGAAGGGCAGCCCCAAGGGTGTGAATCAGTGACCAGGGAATGCTGAGTCTCCATGAGCAAACCTAAATGTAATCAGGATGGCCTATATGCCTGCCCAGACACAGCAGGGTATCTGCACACAGACGCCCACTTTCATGTCCCCTGTCCTGACTGGATCAAGGTTGAGCAGTTCAAACAGGTTTGAAGGCTCCATGAGGTCTGCCTTGTAAGAGGATGGGAGAACAGCCTGCAGGATTTCCTCTAGCAAAACACATGGGAGAAAAGGGGAAAGGGTGGTTTTCAATAAATGCTGAAGGAAAGGAGTTTTTCATGCAAAAACCAATGCTACTGAAAGAAGGTGGATAGGGCGTGTGTCTGCTGACTGTCTGATCCAATGAGGTCCTACTCCTGCCCGGACAAGAGAAGAGAAACCTGAAAATATCCCTTTCTCTACTCCAGGGAGTCATAAATCTCTTACTTCTTCCTCTCCATTCCCCATGGGGTTAGAGACATGTCTGCCAGGATGTACCTCCCTCACTGGGCTATTGCAGAGAATAACCTGGGGAAGAGCAGAGCAGAGAAGAGGATGTCTCCAGATGGCATGCCAAGAGGGATGAAGAGAGAGGAGGCATTTTTGGAGAACTGCTGGCTGTTAAAGGCAGCCCACAGTCCCCTGCTGGGAGTGATAGCTGGTCATATTCACGGCTAGCTTGTTACTCTTACATGACAAAGTGCTTATAGCTTCCCTCCAGAGGCTCTCCTGGATAAATATACAACTTCCAGGAGCTCTGGTGGGACAGCTTTGCCGAGGATACATGGCTGCATATGGCCCCAGTTTTGTCTGATCACACCTGGTATTTCCCCTGTCTTCTCCATCTGGAAAGAGGATGGATTGCTTTCTTGAAGCCTTTGAATAAGATGATGGAGTGTCCAGGGGCATTGCATGATGTAGATTTTGCAGGGAATTTGTGCCTGGAGTTGGGAAAAGAGGGAGAAGTGGATGCTGAGTTCTTTTCTGCATGGAATGCAGGCATGGAAGCAGGGCACTTACATGGCACAGACCCTCAGGGAATCCAACACCTGCCAAGGACCTCCAGGGACATTTCCCCTGCCAGAACCAAGACTGCCCTCCCTCACATAAGACCGGTATGTTCCCTCTCCATGACTGGCAGCTTTTCCAGCTGATCTCCTAGAGCAAATTGCCTGTGGTCTGCACAAATTTGGGCTTCAGGTCTGTATGTTGCTCACAGCTGGCATGGACTGATGTGGAGCACAGCAGACGACAGCAATACCAGACTGCTCTTCCTTTTATCGAGGCATGGCAAGGGAGGAAGCTCCTTGTCCCTGGATATCAGGGCTGTGATGTGCTCCCATGTGCACTGACCACAAGTGTCTTGGGAAGAGGAGCAGCTGGGGAACCCATGTGCTGCTAGAAAGCACTTCCCCCCTGCATTGCCTTGGCACAGTGCATCCAGCCCCATGTTGAAGAAAATGGTCAGTGGAAGGAGAAATTATTTTGGCAAGGACTGGAAAATCCCACATAATTCATGCCCTTCATCTTTCCCAGCTGCTTGATAAGTGACAGGCACAGCATTTGGGTGGGAGGTGCAGTGGTGTCAAGCTCTCCTCTCCAAACCCCATCAGAGGTAAGCCCTAAGAATGTGCAGAAGCCAAGAGCGCATCAGCCCCCTGCTCTCCACCTGCCCCTTTCCTGCTGCCCAGCCTTACTGAGATGCTCCAGCATCCTGAGCTGTGGGCAGGGGTGCACTTTCCATCCCCAGTGCCTCCCAAGGCTCCATTTGTCTGCACTTTCCCCTCGGTTGCCGCACAGTCCCTCGCCCCACACTACTCTTCAGGTCTCCAGGAGCTGGACTGGGGCCCGGCACAGTCAATCCCAGAGCAGCCGGTAACGACGTTTGGTCATTACTGCCCGGGGCTGTGTGCGAACCAGTGACCTGGCTCTGAAATGGTTTATGTTACATGCAAATCCCCTCGCAGAGGTGTTGGGGGAGGAAAGCCGGCCTCGCCGTGAACTCCCCGGGCTGTAGAGCAAATCCCGGTGCTGCAAAGAACTTCCCGTGCCTGGTGCACTGCCGTGCTGCTGCATCCCACCTTGGCGGTGTACCCATCCCGGAGGTGCCGCACCGAGCACCGCGGGCCCTGGCCTCGCTCAGGACTGGCGGTGCTACTGTTATACACAAAACAATAATCAGCTGCCGTAACGAGGATGCAGAGTAGCTGAGCTGGCTTCCCTGCTGTTGTGCCGGCTCCAAGTAGAAACAGCTGCATTTGGTTTGGTTAAATGTTTTATTTACTCACAATTATCCCAGATAACAGATTTGCTTTCTTTTGTTCAATATTATTGTTTCAGAGCAAAGCTGCTCTTTGGTTTCTGATGGGGGCAGGAGAGTTAGAAGGGAATTTCTGCTGTGGTGTGGTCCCAAGCAAAGGCTGGATGTGCCCGGCATTCATCAGTCCCTAGATCATCCAAGCCCAGAATTTGGCTTCACAGGGACAAAGTCAAAGCAGGAGCACAGTTGGGTTTGCGGTGGTGGTGTGCAGGGTGGGATGTCCAAGGACCTGTGTGGGCATTTCCCTGGGACAACAGTGCTGGCCAGCACTGGCACTGCTGGAGGGAGTAGGAACAAGAGGGTCTATCATGGGTGTAGTATGCCAGGTGTCTTCTCCTCCCTAGATACCTTCCCACAGCATTCCACATCCTGGGGAACATCTCCAGAGAACACTGCCATGACAGCCAGACAGGCCACCCCAAGCCGCAGTTGTTGGAGCCCTTCTTCTCTTGCTCTTTCCTCTCAGAGATGAAGGCTGTAAGGTTTGCTCACTAATTTTCTGTGCACTGGAGAGTGGTCAGGTTTGAAGAGCACCTCTGCTGTGCTGCAGACAGCACGGCCTCATGGGAAGGAGCAAACTCCAGTGAGCCTGTTGTCACAGGCTCACTGTGACACACACTCACTAACTTGCCCTGCTAGTCAGGCTTAGAAATGGGATGTTCTTCTCTATGAGTAATGCCCTGCCCAAAAATTTACAGCATTGCCTCTTGCCATGCTCACTGAATTTTCTGCAAGGGAAATGAGAAAATCCATAGCTTGGTTTACGAGCCCCAATCAGTGTAAAACAGGGCCTTTTAGAAATTTATCTTTTGCTGAGTCTACCTTTTTCTCCAGCACCTTCTGGAGAATAAATTCTCGCTTTTTGAGGCTAGGGAGCTGGCTCCTAGATGGCAGCAGGTCAGGGGACTTTGGCTACAGCTGCAGCTGTCCCTGGCCCTTATTGAGAGCTACTATAGAGGTGCTGCAGGGTATGGGTGTCAGGGCTGGGCCAGGTGTGACTCTGGTATGCAGCTGAGACGTCTCACTCTCTAGAGGGATATGTCTTTGGTGTCTGATTTCAAGGTGGAGGAACTTGCTAAGGTTGGAGTGGTTTAGACTGAAAGGGAGAGACATAAACCCTGTCTCCATCACTTGCCCAGGTCACCCAGGAGGTAAATGAAGGACAAACCCATCTCACCCTATGCCCCTGCACCCTGGATTCTCTAATTCTCTCTAAATTAACTTTGCCTCATTAGTGAAAAAAAACAACAAGCCCCACAAACAAAAGAATAATAAAAAAAATACCCAAACCATACAAACAGAAACCAGAATAAAACAACAACAACAACCAAAACAGCAAGAAAACCAACAAACCAAAACCAAATCCTTGCATGATCCTTCTTGAAGAAGCTATGAGTATGAATATGATGTTCCCAGAGCATAGGGAGCATCACCTGCCTACGTATTGTCCCACTGCTGTTGTCTGCCCCCCTTCTCATTCTCACGCGTACCCAAGAACAGCCGGACAAGGGGAATCAGAGGAAAATCAAAGCTTCACCTCCTTTCCTTTCTGCAGCAACAAAACACAGCATATCCAAGCATCTAGGTTGATGGAAGGGACTGTCCCCAGCCACAGCCATGCTGCACTCTGCCTGGCAGATGGACGCTCCCCTGATCCACCTGGCAGTAGAAATGATTTATTCATCATTGTTTTCTTTGTTGTATCATACCAGCCTGCTGTACACAAACAATTTTAGAAAAACACTGTAAGATAAATAATACATCCTGCTTGCAGCCAGCAAGTGCACAGGGAAAGCATCTGTGTAGATGCCTGTGTAGATGTGAGAGGTCTACTGCTCTTGTGCACATGTGCCCACATGATCAGCACTGGCATCTCACTGTGCCCTCCAGCCTCTGGAGCTTTGCTTTTGGTCACTTGGCTGCCTTTTTACTCATTGTTTTGTACCTCCCATGTGCAAGGTCATGGCTGTGATGCCAAAGAAGTCAGTGGGCAATAATATGGAGGGTATGTTATGCACAGACAAGAGGTAGGGCAGCAGGCCTGCCATGGGTATTGGGGGGAGGCCAGGATGCAAACAGCAGGAGTCTGGCAGCAAAACATCATTGGTTCTGGGATTGTCCCTCAGCATGGGGCAGCACAGGGGTCCTGCCCATGTGCAGGCAGTCTGTGTCACAGCTGTGCACAAGCACATGCTCATTCCTTGGACCCCAGAGTCTTTGCAGGCCCAAGACTGAGATGATGAGTTATGCAGGTGATCCCAAAAGCACAATGTAGGCTCATTATCCCCCATCAGCCTAGTGCCTGAATGTGCCCTGAGTGCACCAGGAAAAAATACCTCCTACAGAAGTGTTTGAGAGGCCTCTTAAAACTTTTATTGGCACTATTTTTTGTATCCCTCCACCTGTGGAGCAAGGCATCTTTAGTACGTTCAGCCCGCAGCAGGAGAGGAAAATTATAACTGATCCATTTCAGAAACCTCTAAAAGTGACCTAAAATAACTTTTCTATATATAAAAGTGTCATGATTTTAATGTCCATTATCTCATGACCTAGCAGAGCTAGGAAAAGCTCTTGTAGATCATTTTTAGTGCATTTTAAAATGGATTGGTCACACTTTTCCTCTGCACAGTGGGACTCAAGGTACAAGGAAGACTGGGCATTTGAGATGAGAAGGGACACAAAATTCTGTGTCTATGCTGATGCATCCAGAGCTGTTTCATCCTCAAGGACCACTTGTTGTGCTCTCCCCAGCTGAGCAGAGGTGCTGGAGCTTGTCAAGGGACAGCTATTTCCAAGAAACTGGTGAGATAGAGGTTAAATGGATGCAAAGCATGAGGCACTGCATGGTTGGAAAACGAAGTCCACCCCTGCCACCAGTCTTTTGTGGGGTCTTCCGACATGATGACCCAACTTTTGCTGCCTGTTGCAGTCACAAATTTTACTGGAGATGCTAGTGTGCAGCATGCCCAGGTGGGATGCACTTGGCTCTGGTGCATCCTTTCATCCGTTCACCCTGAGCTTTTGCAACAAGGCTGGTTGCATCCCAAGCCTCTGGGAAACTGCCACAGCCAGGCATTAAACACACCAGGTTTTCAGAGAGGACATCAGCTGAGCACGTGAGAGAAGTGGCTTCCTGCCATGCTAGAGGTCAATAGACAGATTAGAGAGGGCAGGCACTGTTTGAATTGAAGGGAGAGGAGCTCTGCCTTTACAGACTTCAGCAGCTCCATGAAGCAACAGGGAAGTAAATATTTGCCAGTATTAAGGAGGCCATGTGCAGGAGCCTGGATGCCCAAGTGGCTCAACGTGTTGCTTGGGCTGGTTTTGTTGTGGGGCAGGTGCTGAGAGTTGGACATTATCTTGGGGGAGAATGGAAGACACTGAAGCAGGACACCCCACACCCAGAAGCAATGCCCAAAACTTCAGGGCATAAAAAGCCTTTAATACTGCTCCCTTGATGGCTTTGTTTTCCTCCACTGCCTTTCTTGCTCTCTGTCAGCCTGATGGGCTGGCCCACCTCCAAAGACAGCATTACAGAGCACTGGATCGATTGGAGCCTGCAATTTTATTTGCTGTTTTTAAGAGTCTTTGATGGGCAGCATGAGCTATGCCAGCAAGTGTCTTTCCTGGGAGTGGAGGGGAGAGGAACAAGGTTGCAAACTACTGTTAGCCATAGGGAGATGGCAATCCTGGCATCATCTTGGAGAAGACACTGTGACAGAGTGGGCAATGAGAGCCTCCCAATGCAAGGAGGCAGCTGAGAAGAGGTTTGCAGCCCTCTCCTTTGTGGTGCCTGGCAGTCTCGGTCATAGTCACCCATGTGGTGTCATGGCTGCAGCCCTAAGTGGCACATTGCACTGGCCCTGCACTCTTCTGTAGGATAGACTATCTGCCCATCAAGGTTGAAAATGGAGTAGTTGCATGACATCCTCCTCCCAAAACTCCTGTGACTGTGGTCCCGATGGCTTTTTGCAGAGATGCAGGAGTTTCCCTGTGAAACAGCCTGTATCTTTCCCAGAAAGAAGGATGATAGCCAGGGCCAGACAGGCTTCGTACATCAGCATCTGTTCAGATGCACCTGTACTTGAACTCTGCATCAGGAGGGCAGAGATGTGAGGGTCATTTTGTCCCTCTTCCCGAGCCTCTCCTTCCACCTCTGCCTTGCTAAAAGGCACCAGAGGATGAAAAGTGGAGAGTGTAGTGGACACAGAGGGTTGGAACTGCATTTGGGGCCCCGGTCCTGAAGTAGAGGGCAGGATTTTCAAGGCATTCAAAGCCATGAAAATGAGGCACTTCAAATGCTGCTGCAGAGTGGGGTTGGAATTGGGGCAGTTTGGGCACCCTGCTCCCCCCTCTCCTCCCCGCCCCTCACCCCCCCGCTTCTCCCAGCAAAGCGAACCTGGAGGCGTGAGCCCGCCACAGCATCCTCAGTGGAGGAATTAGCACAGATCACAAAGAGCCATATCCGCCATAATACCGGAGACAATGGAGATAAATTATCCTCAGATGGACTAATTGTGGTGCAGTAGCAGTGCAGCATCTGGGGCCGTGCAGATAGAACTGAACCCTGCAGGACTGCAGGGATGCTCGACAAAGCCCCGCCTGCTTCTGCCTGGCTTCCCGGCGGCTCCCGCTTCCGACCGGGACAGCTGAGCACATGCAGTAAGTGTCCCCGGCATCTCCAGCGTCCCCAAGCAGCACTCCCAGCCCCAGCCCTGTTCGCCGGGATCCGGGCAGGTGCTTTTAGCCCACAGTGCCACCACGCGGACACCTGGGCCCCAAAGGCTATCCCTAAACTCCCCGCACCCCTTCGACTCCCCCCCCGCGGAACACCTCCCGACCCGCATTGCACCCTGCAAAGGACAATTCTGCCTTCTCAGGGGAAGCAGCGAAAGGGTTAAGCAGCCTGCTGCGAGCAGGAGGAGGAAGAGGATGGAGCTGTAGCAGTTGTCTCTGGCCTTGCGATTAGCCAGTCTGTTTTGCTGTGGAGGGTCTGCTTGAATAATTTAACTGAGAGGCTCATTAACCAGACTCTGGCCTTCGTCTGTCGGCTGAAGGCTGAAATAGCCATTAGGAGGAACACGTGGAGCGGAGCGGCATAGCCTTCCCTCCTGCCGGCCTCCTCTACTCCCTCTCCCTGTCCTCCCTGCTCCCCGACTCTTCTACCCTTGGCTGTCTTGTCATCTAGTTGCTGACTCTCAGCCTTACCCGAGGGGCACTGGCAAGCATGCAAGCCGTGTGCCTCAGTTTCCCCTCAGCAGACTGTAGTAGACTCTGCTGACTCCAGCTGCAGCTGTTGCTCATTGCATCTCCCTCGAAATGTTTTCTAGCAAAAGCCATCATTATTTCCTGAGCCTGCAGTTCACTGTGCGATGCTGAGCCATGATCCCAGTAGCCTACCCTGGCAGTTCGTGTTCATGCAAAACAGCTTGGTTGGCCCTCTCCAGATGACATGGTCCTGCTCTGGTCCCGGATGTGTCCCTGAGTGTGTTAAGCTAGTGAGACTTGGGTTTGCATATGTGGGGCCTAAGGAACCTCTGGGAGACCCACAGCTCTACAAGGCTACACACACATTGGGGAATTGCACAGACATGGCTGCAGGGATGTTCCATTTTGTGCTGATGCTTCAGCCTTTGGCCTCCTCCTGGTACAGCAATGGCACAGACTTCTGTATCATTTCCTCCTCTGGCACAGCAGGCAGAGAAGTGTTAGGTTGGTGCACGGCTTTCCTGCGCCAACATCATAGAATCATGGAATCACAGTATGTTTGGGGTTGGAAGTACCTTAAAGACCATATTGTTCCAGCCTCCCTGCCATGGGCAGAGACACTTTCCACCAGGTTGCTCAAAGCCCTATGCAGCCTGGCCTTGGACTCTTCCATGTCAGTATGGGCAGTTCCGTATCAAGACTTGTGATTTTCCCTTTCATTCCTCGGGGAAAAGAGTTTCCTAGCCTGAGGGAGTGATGCCTGAACTATTCTATCACTGCATCTTGGTTTATGCCTCATTTTTGGTAGCAGCCATGGCTAAGGTGTCTGCCTCATCAGTCAGGAGCAGACTGGCTAGCCATGTCATGGGGAGCACTGCTGGGACCACAGTGTGGTGTTTTGGTGGTGTGGCAGTCTGCACTGAGGCTGTCAGGTCTGCTAGGTTTGTTTCAAAACCCATGCTTGGAGAGAAGACTATGTCCTGGGATGAGGGCTAACAAAGGAAGGAAAAGTAGGACCACAACAGGTTCGGAGAGCTTTTCTAAGTGGAATCCTCATATCCATCCAGCCCAGGGAATGTATTTTATGGCAACTTACTCTGCCAAGGTGCCATGGGTGGAACCAAACTCTGCTCTTAGTAGTGCAGGTACCTAGGTACTGAAAGGACTTGACTTAGGCATCAGATCGGTTAAGATTCTTACCAACAATGGCAAAATTTATCAGCTGAAAGCTATCACATCTCATCCCCTGAATGTATCAGCCCTCGACATTTTGCAGTCTTGCTGCAGCTCTGGCTGTGTTCCTGCAAAGAGCAGAGTGCATGGATGTCCAGGAAAGCTCAGTGCAGTGTGAACACTTCACTGGGTTTAAAATCTTCTTCTGCCTCTAACCCCTAGGACCTGCTGGCAAGGCCAGAGGATGGCTACGCACACTGGGTGCTCTCATCCTGTCTCCAGCCGCCTCTTGGGATGCAGAGCCCTGGGATGGGCCCTGCCCCTTGCAAAAGCATTAACACTGCTAATCCTCCCACAGAGCTGAATTTTCTCTGCTGCTTTCACGTTGTACCTCCTCATCTTGCAGAGGAAGCGGTCCTTCTTCCTCCCTTTGAGGACCTCTGGTCTTTTGGAGGAGCATCCCTCAATAAGTTTATCGTTCCCCAGGGATGTGGCAGAGAAAGCTGAGAATGGTGTAGCTTAATGGGGTCAAGAGAGCAGCACCTCCTCCTCATCAGCAACATCTCTGTCACAGCCTTGAAGATAATTTCCCCTGGTACCTGCCAACCCCCTCTGTCACTTAATCTCTAATAGAGGCAGGAGCTGCCTGGGAAGAAGGTGAGCTGCTGTGCACAGCCCAGTCCAAAGCAAGGTCTCATGGGGGACCTCAGCAGCACACACGGGGCAAAGACCCCCAGATACTTCCAGCAGCTGATAAACACAGACCAGGTTTCCCTTGCAAACTCTCCCCTCCCAAGCTGGCAGCAATTGGGAGTGTAGGGTCATCCCCCTGCTCAGGACCTGGTGATAACCCCACCTCAGAAGGTAATTACCCTTTTTCTTTCCCTGGCAGCCCCACCGAAGGAGCCAGTGCTGATGTGCCGGTCTAACAACTACCCGAAGGGTTTCTACTGCAGCTGGCACCTGCCCACTCCCACCTACATCCCAAACTCCTTCAATATCTCCGTCATGTAAGTGCCTGGGAAGGAAGGGTGCAGTGTGGCAAGTTTTAGTCCTTGCAGCCTGGAGCGGGCCTCAAGTAGTGCCATGAAGTTTGGGGGCAGTGGGTCTTACCTGTGCAGAGCATATGAGATCAGTGTCCCAGAAACAGGCCTGAGGAAGGATGTTCCAGGGACATACAGACCTGATGCTTGGGACTGAGGCATTGTGCCAAGAAAGTTTTGATTTCCCTAGAGGGGACCAGGAAAGTCCCCATCTCCCAGGTCCCCTGTCCATGCCCTGCCAGACCATCCTCTCTGCATCAGTTGTTTGCAGTGGAGGTTCAGCCCATTGGTTTTTGGGACATTCGGCACATCCACACTTTTTCCTGCTGTAGGCTGGCTGTGATCAGGCAGCAGCAGTCTCTCACCTAGAAATGGCCATGGCTTGGCATCATTTCTCAACCTCTGCCTGAGTTCTGGCACAGGGCTTATTAAGGCTGGTGATGTGAATTTTCTTCTTACCTTCCTCTCATGGAAGGGTGAGACCCAATGCCTACAGAGTCCCAGTCTTTCCTTGAAGGCACTGTGAGGACATTCACTGCAGTCCCTGTTTATGCTTGGGATAAAACAGGCTCCACACAGGAGCCTACATAATTCCCTGGCAGGAGGAAAGAAGCCCTTTGGCTGAGGTAGAGGCTGGTGCATGGGGACCATGGGCTTACTGGGGACACAGGGATGCTCACTCTTCCTCCTCCCTCCAACAGCTTGGCTGCATCCATAGGTAACAGCTCTTCTCACCTCTGCTTTCCAGACACGGCACAAAAGAGATGGTTTGTGAAAAGGATGCAGTTCCCAAAAACAGGTGTCACATCAGATACCTCCAGCTCTTCTCGACAGTGAAGTACAAGGTGACTCTGACAGTCACGAATGCTCTGGGCAAAAACTTCACCACTCTCACCTTTGACGAGTTCGCCATAGGTAACTTCCACAGCAGCAACTGACATCTCCAAGGAGGTGTTGGGGTTGACTTGCTCTGCACTCAGCGTCACCCCTTTGAGAGACGGGATGGGGAAGGGACTGGCTCTCCAAACGGGGCCTCTGCCTATCCATGCATGAGATGGAGACAAGGTCTAAGCCACACTGGCACCCTCTTCATGTCCCTCTCATTCTCATGACCCCACTGTAACTGGTGCTGGCACCTGAGCATCCTGGGGGAGCCAGGCAGGATGTCTACAGGATGCCTCCATCCTGGCTGCATCATTGGCCTGGTGCCCTGTGTAGTCCCATCCCCAGTGGTCCAGATCACCTGTGGTTGCTGAGCTCCTCCCTACCCGGCAGGCTGGGGAAGCAGCTGCCTTGTACCAGGGCAGAGAACTGTTGAAATTGTGTAGTCCAAATGTTGTTGCCCATCTTACCCCTCAGAATATCCCTAAAAGAGAGGCTTGGTGTTCGTGTTGGAAGCAGTCATAAGAATTAGGATTGGAGGGGAAATAAAAATGTCGAATTCTCTTCCCTCCATCCATAGTCAGGATAAAACTCTCCTATAGTCAACCTTTCTCAGTCCTATCCTACTGTACTCTTAAAAAAATCCTGTTTCCTCTTTTGCACCCCTTCAGTGTCCCATCAGGGCATCAGATGCTGTCCAACAGGGGGCAGCAAGCAGCAGGTCCTGCAGGCTGGGATGTCCATGTCTTGGGCTGTGCCACAGGGATTCTTCCCAATCATTTCCACACCTGTAGTGGAGATGCTGGTCTAACCATGAAGGGCAGGTATGAGCCAAGTAACTGAGTTCCAAACACAGAAAAACAAGGGGCTTTTACCACCAGCCAAAGACGGATTACAACTGGTGCTGTGACATCCTCAAAGAACAGGAAAAATAGAAAAGAGTAGAGTTCAGGAATATGTTGAAAAACAATTTGCTGGTTATGTGTGGCAATTACTGGACCAGAAAAACAAATAAATGTATCATTGAAGTGCATCCAGCTGTCAGTCTTTGCCTTCATTGTGCTACACTTCTCAGTCAGGAGAAGCTGGAAGTACCAGAGAGCAAGAAGAGGAGCTCCATTGCTATTCCAAATTTTCCCCTTTCTACCCCAAATACTGAAAAATATCAAACAAGGTGTCAGCTCTGAACAGAGCAGGGAAATAATTTTGGAGCGAGGAATGCCCTGCCATGTGTCTGCAACCGTGATCCATATCTGTGCATTGTGAACATTGATAACAAGGCAGGGAGCTTAGCTGGGAAGTTGTGGAGTTTCAGTCATTTGGTTGCCTTTAAATGGAAATTAGTGTGTTTGTGGAAGATACACTCCTTAAAAATGAAGGTAACCTCCAGCCTGCATGGCCCAGGACAGCAATTAAATTGCATTTTCCAAGTTCCTTGCATTCCCTCCCTCCTCCCTCCAGGAGTTCAGGGCATCTTCTTGTAACATCTGCATCCCACCCATGCCCTGCCTGGCTTCCCAAACTCCGTCCAGCACACAAGGGCAACTCCCCTGGGAAGCACACCCAGCTTCAAGCTTCGGGCATCCCAGCACCAGCACAAGCCGGATCCAGCTCAGCATTTTGAACTCAGCCCAGGTCAGAGAAGTGATGAGCAGAGGCCAGCACTGCCCGGGGCCAGCCCTTAGCATGGGAGTACTGTTGCTGCCTCTTGCAGGAGTGCCTGAAGGGGTGCCTGGACATGTCCCACCATCTGCAGTGGGAGGAGAGACCACCCAGCATCACCTGGCAGATGCTGCAGGATGGCACTTGGGAAAGGGGTGATGGGCTGATGCTGATAGGAAGGGCAGTATCCTGCACCCTGGCACCAACCCTCTCCCGTAACCAATTCAGTATCTAGTGGCCTTAAAACCTCCTCAGGATGGTCTGGGCACCATGCATACGCAGCACAGACAGGGTGGTGATGGAGTTCTGAAGCAGACAGTTGGCAGGCTTGTCAGAGTCATAAAAGGATGAACTCAGCTGCCTCTGAATAGCAGTCACCTACCCCAAGTGGAACTTCTCCTTGTGCCATCCTAGTGTTTCCAGTTAAAACAGGAGCACTGCATTACTGCATTTTGCCATGCAGTTTTGCCCCAGGTTGCCTCCTGTCCTTGCAGAAGCTTTAGTGCTCCTCTCTGTATCTGCAACCTAGGACTATGTCCCAGTATGGTGGGTATTGGACATGTGGTAGATTCTCTGCCAGCATCAGCTTGGATGATGAGATCTCATTTTGGAAATTTTCTTGGGTTTTCTTTTGCTAGATGATGGGGTGAGAAACTTATGGTTCAGGGCAAAACTGCTGCTCCGACTCATTGGAAAAATGCTGGGTGGGAATGTTGCAACATCCGCACACATCCTGCTAAAATGAAGAGACAGTGTCAACTGACACCAGAGTGATGCTTCTCCTGAAATCCATGGGCTGGGGTTGTCAGAGTCTGCCTTCTGTTTTTCCCTTAGCCTAGACAAAACTGTTATACCTTCTGCATGGAGGTTAAACTCCAGCTGTGAAGACCTGATCTTACACCCTGCTGGAGACACAGCAATGTAGAGCCAAGGTGAGAGCAGTGCAGGGCAAGCAGATCTCCCTCGTGTCACCATCTGAGCCAGGAGCAGACCCACTGCTGGGTCAGACCACCCACCCAGCCTGGGCAAGCACAAAAAGCCCCCTGAGAAGGAGTGACCTCCTTTGGTTTTTCTTCCCCTCCCTTTGCTTCCTCCCTGGAGCCCCCAACAGAAAATCCTTTCCCCAGCCACTCAGAAGATGGTCTCTAATTGAGTGGAAAATGACTGGTACTTTCTTTTGCTGTCCTGAGCCCATGCTTTGCCAGTGGTTGTCCCTTGCTGGTTATTAGCAGCCAGCTGTGAAGGGTCACTCTGCATTGTCATTTTCAGTCTCCTATTGGTGGGAGATCTGGACTGCCTTCCTCCTCATCTTGCTCCTGGAAATTTTTTTCATAATTGCATCTTCTGCAAAAGTATTGTTTCTACTAAAGGTGATTGTATGGAGGTTCTGCAAAGCCCTACAGACATCAGGGCTCCAGCCCCAGCCTGGAGGAGATGGGATAGAGGGTGGAAAGAAGAGAGCCTGGAGGCAGAGGAAGATGCCAGGGAGAAGTCAGATAGTGTATCAGGAGTGGATACGTCCTCTGTGCTGGCTGGGAAAGCACAGGGACATTTGTGGCCCTGCAGGACACAACCCCACCTCCCTCACTTGTGTTTCAGCCCAAGAAACAGGTGACTGATTTTTGCATACCCTGGGGAAAGCCAGGACACCACCACACAGCAACACTGTTATCCCTCCTCAGCACCTTTCTCCTCACATGGTCCTGGAGGAAAATATCAGAAGATGCATAGCATTAAAAGGAGGAAAGCAGCCTTGTACAGGGTCTCGCAGACATGAGTGCCTTCCCCAGATATGCTGTCCATCCCTTGTGTGGCCTTGAGAAAATGATTTGATCCTCCCAGCTCTAGCTCTGTGGTGATGAAGTTGCAGAGCAGCTCAGAGAGGCTGCATGAGGACAAACGTGCCCATGTCTGTATGAAATCTGTAGTCTTTGTTTGAACACAGGTATACAGTTGCCTAAGCAGAAGGTCAGTTCAATTCATACTACTTAGGGAGGCAGAATTAAATTACCTAGACTGACATTTGGCTAAGACATGGAGTTTAATATCCCTCTGCTCATGGAAAATGCCAGGGGATATTTAATGGCCACAAGGGATCCATTTTAGTGCTCACTGGAGAGATGGGATGGGCGATGGGCTGCTCTGTGCCACAGGGTCTCAGCTGCCTTTCTGAACTGCCAGCTTCATTTTGAGACATGCCTGACAGGAGCCAGGGGCAATGGATAGCTAAAGACTCACGGTTAAGCATGAGCGTGCACCGCCTTAAGGAGAAGCTGCTTTCTGATGCTCTTCTTGCACTCCAAGCCCTCGCTTGGACACGGCAGACAAAAACCAAGTGGGAAGAGCTGTGAGTAGCCTCCTGGCCAAGTCCCCTTCCCAGGAATGTCTGATGATGCTCCCTTAGCTCTGAAGGATAATATTACATCTGGTTTTATAGCCGCTTAACCAGTACTCAGCCTAATGCCCATCATCCATTATTATTATTACTATTACTGCTTTTATTACGTTACTGCCTGCAGGCCCTCAGTGAGGAGAGGGCTCTATTATACTGGCTGATGTACAGCCAGACAGCCCCTGCCTCACCATGTGCAGGCTGAATGGAGGCAGACAAAGGCTGGGGAAGGAGGAGCACTCATCCCTGTCTGCAGAGCAGGGATCCAGGAGGCTGTGGGGAATAACGGACTCTTTCAAGGTCACATAGAAATCGGGGAGCTGGACACAGCCTATCTCCACTCACTCCTCAACTGGTCTCTGTGGGACTAGCCCAGGTGTTTCCCATGATGAGCAGAGTGTAATGAGGTCTGTCCTAAGAGACATAGGTCTGTCCTCTTTGCACTGGCTGCCAGTCCCCTCTCCTGGCTGTTGTGTCCCCACTGCTTTGGAGTGATCTGGCAGGAACCAATTTGGTTTTGTGCTTTTGGAGGAGCTGGCACTGCTGGGCTCTCTGGCCTGGGCAGAACTGTCATGGATGCAGGGACACAGAAGGTACTAAAGACTGCTGGTTTTCCTATTAACCCACAGTGCCACTTGTATTGCAGTTGGGAACACTTTCTTGGAGCCAGGTCAGCCTTCCACTGTGCACCAGGGGCAGTCTCCAACCACAGGTGCCAAGCTATGGGTCACATCCCTGCAAAATGGCAGATGACTCCCACCTCAGTATCAGGACACCTTTTCTTCTGACTTCCTCTAACCGTCACAGTAGGATTTCTCATTGCTGCCCAAGCACGTTTGCCTTGCCAGCACAACTGAATTTAAGCATCCTTCCAGGCTAGCGTACAAAAAACCAGAGCCAGGCTCCCTGCATTATCCCAGGGAGTATCCATTTAGGTCCATTCCTAGCCCTGCACTTTCCTTTGTACTTCCTCACTGCAGAGCTTCAGTTCACAGTCATCTGCATTCATTCAGCCAAACAGACTTTTGTTTTGCAAACCAAGCCTGCTGAGCCAGCGCTGGATTTATACTTTTCCGTATGTGTTTGGACTCCAAGTCCCCGTTGATGGAAGTTGATGTCCAGACCAAGCCCTGAGATTCAAAGCAAGTGGAGGAATTGCAGAGCCATCTGGAGTAGCTCAGCACAGTGCAGCCCCGTAAGTCCTCCTGCTGAGGATAAAGCTGTAAATGGAAAATTGTGTCCTGTCCTGCCTCAGAGAGGGATCAATAGAAGCCGGGAGGTGGCATAAGGAACCCGTGGTCAGGCCCATGGGTGCTTGCATACCAGCCACTCCTTGAACCTCTGGGAGCATACTCTGAGCACAAGGTGCCATGGGGATGGAGGAAGCAGTCCAGGTCTCCTTGCACCCCCTGTGGCAGAGGGACTGTGATGGGAGGCAGGAGAGGTTCTCAGGATGATAGTGAAGATGATCATGGAAAGGCACTGCAGCTGTGTGTGTGCCAGGGTGCTGAGCAAGAGTGCTGAGGAGGGGGATATTGTGATAGGCAATGTCTCAGGGGAGACAGATCCCACCGAGGTATTTGAGCTGTGGCTCGTTTCAGCAGCTCCCCTCTACCTCACCCATGGCCAAGAAAGTGTGTTTGAAAGCATAAGAGACTGGTTACTCCTAAGAGAAGCAAGTGGTGGTAGCGCAGAGAAAGTGTCTTCCTGGGAGCCGTTGCTGTGTGGCAATCATTCAGGAGCAGGGATAGCAGTGAGCGGCACACACGTGACTCCTCTTGCAGCAGATTGGCCCCACATCAGCGCCTGGTTCCCTGTGAGCAGAGAGCAGGGCTGCAGGCAGCAGGCAGGCAGGCTAGCAAGGGAGCAGCTTGCTCCAGGTAAGCAAAACCCTTGTATGGACATCACCTCCCACCCACAGAAGGTGAACCCTGGGGTCAGCATGGGGAAGACCTCTGAGAGCAGATCAGAAGCTCTACCGGGCAGAGAAGAGCTTCCCACAGCCACAAAAATCTTCTCTCAGCATGAGTGGAGTTTGATACTGGGATCTTCACAGACTGCTGCTCGAGGTGGTCAGAGCCAGGGCACTATTACTCAGTCCAGAGATTTTCAGGCCAGGAGTGATGCATTCATCTGCATGTGAGCTTAAAGGCATGTTAAGGGCCTTCCCAGGACACAAGGACTTACATGCATTGCTATTCTTGGTGTCCACAGTGAGCCCTATTCCACCTCTGGCAAAGCTGTGTGCTCAGCTCCCTATGTCCAACTTCTCGCTGGCCATGAGCAAAGGAGAAGCATGGATATACACAAATTTTTTTAGCTTTGCTGTTGCAATTGGGAATTGGAGCTGTCAGGAATTGATCAAAATCTTGGCAAGGAGCAAGGCTTGCTCTGCAACAGGCAGTGACATTCATCACAGACTGTCTGTGATGTGCTTCCGGCACTCTGAAAGTAGCTGCAACATCAAAGCACATTGCATAGCTCAGAGCCAATTAATATTCACTTGAAATACATCTCAGGTAGCAAGAAAATATCTTCATAACCCAAAAGCAGAGCAGGGCAGAGAGAAAGAGACTTGGGGTAGAAGGTGACATGGACAAGCCTTCCCCTTTAGCAATGCCATCTGCTAATGCTTTGAATTCCCAAAACCCCAGCTCTAAATCCATGGGCCAAACTCTTCCACATTACTGTGGGGAAGAGGGTTTGAATGTGGGTCAGACTCCCAGAAATTAGCAAGGAAAGTGCAGGATTTGGGCTTGATGGGTTCCTCACCCAATGGTTTGTGGGCTCCTCCTAACCCAATTATCCCTGTCTAAAAGGGATGCTCTCTGCCCTGGTCAGGTTGTTTCCATGTGTCCCCAGAACTGCTACCTTCTTAATGATGATATTTTGAGCCAGAACAGCCACACCACTGACCTGGACAAGAAACAGTGATTTTCGTCTAATTAGTTTTGGAAAAGGATGTTCTGCAAGTTGGCTCCTCCCCTTTGAAAGCACATGGTGCAAAGCTCAGCCAGCTGTGCCAAGAAGTATAAAAGAGGAATGCCACATCCAAAGCCTTACCCACCACCTTCTTTTCTTCCCTTCTAGTAAAGCCAGACCCACCAGAAAGTGTGGTGGCCAAACCCGTGCCCAATAACCCTCGAAGACTGGAGGTGTCATGGCAAAACCCTTCATCCTGGCCAGATCCAGAGTCTTTCCCACTCAAGTTCTTCCTGCGGTATCGGCCTCTCATCCTGGACCAGTGGCAACACGTAAGTGACGCTGCACTACCTGAGATGGAAGGGAGATGGGGGAGCTGGTGACTGGGAACAAGTTGCGCTGGGAACAAGGGTTTCGGGAACAAGGGTTTCATGAACAAAAAAATGTGTATTACTGCCAAGGCAATCTCTCTCTTCTCCCTTTTGTCTTCCTCTCCACCTTTCTTTTAGCTCACATTCTGCCTACAAATGGCTCTGCAGGCTCTCCCTGCTCCGCATTTTCATCCACGGTCTCGATCTACTTTCCATACATATGTTCTATATAAAACTTGCCAACGAGATGTAAAAGGCATTTAAAGTATAAATGTCACCACATTTAAATGCGCCGCTGCCACATTTAGATTTTGAACTAGAGATAAAATACCGCTCACCATAACTCAGAGCACAGTCATGGAGTGATTGCTGTGATGTTATCGTATTTTTTACTTTTATTTCTTGCTTCTTTAAAAAAAATAGTCAGTGAAATCTTGGCAGCTCAGAGGACAGATTTCATTTGTTACTGCAGGAAGATAACGAACAGGCTGGGGTTTTTTTCCCCTACCTCTGTGTCCTGCTTGTATGCTCAACTTGTGCAGGAAAGCACTCTGCCACTCAAGGAGAGGTGCTGCTACCTTGACATGGCTCATCCAGCATCACCTCTGCACTGAGCTGGGCCAGTCAAAAGTCAGTTAGGTGCTTTGCTTTATAAAGTATTTTGCAAAAGGAAAAAAGATAAATAGCAGGGAGCACCCAGCCCCTGGGGACATCACCTGTGTCAAGGAGCCAAGTGAGATTTTCTTCCAGCCAGCTCCTCTTGGGGAGACAAACGTGGGAGAGGGGTGAGAGGGTTTACTTGTGCCTCTGAAAGGTGTGTCTCAATGACTTTTTGTCTTGGTTGGGTTTTTTGGAGGCAGGACTGCAGGTCATATTCAGACTGCAGTGTTTCTGATGGCTTTGACAATCAGGGAAGAAAATCAGAGTGTTTTCCTGATTGTCTCTTTGCCCTTTGCTCCCCTCCTGGGAGTGGCAGAGCATCCTGGGGGGTAACAAAACAGAGGTAGACTTTGGGTATTAGTTTTCTGTAGGTACCTTTTTACACTTGGGGAAGAAATGTTCAAACTGTAGAAGCTCTGCAAAAAGGGGAAGATTTAATGGAAATTACCCAACACAACATCAGTTTTTTAAAGGTGTGAAATTCGTGTGGAAAAAGCTGATGGTGTTACCCTGGCACAACCTGATCCAGCCAAGTACCCTGATCTGCACCCAAAAATGTTGTGATAGCCAGTGAGATATCCTCCCACCTCAACACCCTTGAGATGGCTGGTCCGTCCATTACTGGGTATTGTGTATTGTATTCATGGGGTCAAGCCCTGGCAGTCCCCTTGCTGAGGGACTGAGAGCCAGTCCATCAGTTGTCTGAAGCAGGCAGTGATGGTGGGAAATACATGGAAATGTTGGTTATACTGGTGGCACAACCACTCTGATGGGAAAAGGCAGTTCTTGAGCAGTAAACACTTGATTTCCCCCATATAAAGATGCCCTGAGGTGCAGAGAGAGCTAAAGGTACAAGCTGTCACAGTGGGTGCAAGGATGGCTGGGAAGGTTTCATCTCCCAGCATTTTGGGAAGGCACAGAAGCCCTTGGTACTGCTTTTAATCAATCTCCCCTTGGAAGAGACATGTTCCTTATCACTGACGGATGAAGATGCGTGTTTGGGGAATAATTTGCTCAGTGAGCAAGTGCAAGCATGCAGTGAGTAAGGTACCAGTCTTGTTTTCTGACTCTCTGCCCTGTTGGCTAGGTAATGAAAAATCTGATTTGTGGATGATTTGAGAAAAACTGCCACTATTCATCAGATGAATTATTTGCGAAGCCTAATTCAATCAGTTCCCAAACAGGAGGGAATGGCAGCACTGCAGCAGCTGGAGCTGTTCTGACCCCAGACCCCTTGGCACATTCAGTCTGCTTAGCCCTGCTGGGCACCATGCAAAGGCAGGCATTTGCACTCAAAAATGAACCCCAGCGACGTCAGCATGCTGGAATATGCCCATGCTATACTCTTTACTTGATTATGTCCTGTTGTCATTTTGGGGGGTGCCTCTCTTCCACAAATCCAGACAGAATGGTCATGATGTGGTAGGCCCAAGCCTAGCTCAGCCGTCCAGCTACAGTATTGGTGTTGTGTCTCACCTCAAAGGGATGAGTGGTCACACATACCACACTTGCATGGAGGTGTCTTAATTCTTGTGGAGGTGTCAGTCTTCTGCCACAAGCTGCGCCCATCTTGGCTATTGCTGTCTCCCCTGGCTGTTTTCATGGAAAAGCCCTTGGTTTTTTGCCCACACCATCTGCGTGCCAACAATGGGGCAACTTGGGAACGCAGTAGGGAGTGCAGAAGTGCCTGCCAGCATCCAGGAGGAGCTGAGTAACCTCATGGTTTAGCACTTCCTGTGTGCCCAAAGTCCCCAGGCTGAGCCTTGTTCCTGCATTTTTATGGCAACCCACCCCTGCACCAGCTGTGGATTTTAAGCCAAGGTGGCAGCTCCATGGGAAGTCCAGCATCCCTGCAGGAGCAAACCCACAAAGAAGCACCAGAGGCTACCCAGAGACAGGAATATCCATCCAGGCCCCACTCACATGTGATGTTTCTTGGCAGAAGAAGCAGCTCCCCTTTCACCTCTCCACCTCCTGTTATCTTCGCAGGGCCTGATTTATGCACAGCACCTCAGCAGGCGGGACTGAATGAGCACTAATAGGATCAGATGGATGTCGAGCTGTCGAATACCATAGGGCCTGATTCAATCAGCGTCTGCTTTCTTCCAGGCTCTTCCTTTCAGGATTTTAATAATGCCAGGGCTTGGCACCAGAAGATGACACCATCAGTGGCAGGGGTGGTGGATCATATCGAGATTGTCATTGTGTGAGTGAGCCATAAATGCAGTTTCCCCCACCAGAGAAACTCAGGTGATGTTTGGCCAAGCATTCCACCCCATCAAGCAATCTCTGGGGCTGACCCAGAGGTGTCAGCCTTAGAGCTTTGCAAATTCGGTTTCAGTCCCAGCCTGCCATTTGCACTCCCTATCCCCTGCTCAGCAGTGCCTTTCCACTCAGGCCACTTAGCAGGTCTCGTGTTGCAGTTTGCTGTGGGAATTACGGTGATATGCTCTTGGAATTACTGTCGTGGAGAGATGATGATGATGATGAGTTTTCATGCGGGCATGCAGTGATCATGCCATTTCACATCAGCTCCCTCAAACCTTGGCACTGGCATTTCGTAGCTATTGAGGATGCAGCCATGTCACATGATGTGGCCAAAGACTCCCACTCCACCAGCACCAGTCTCACTCTGAAACTCAAGTTTAAAGTCATGCTCCTCCCTTTCTGGAACAGGCGCTGGTGATTTGTCTGCTGCCAGAAGAGAGATGGATATTTGTAGCCTGAACAGGTTTTTTATTCTCTCCTTTTGGCAGAATCTCTCCTTCTGTCTCCTAAATATAAAACATTAAATGTTTAGGGTATCCTTTATTTTTCTCTTGCTTTTAAGTTTGTAATTCAAGCCAGATTAGCGTGGTTTCCTCTTCTGTTTTATAGCCCCATCCTGGCCCCAAGCGAGCTCTCCTAATGCTCTCAGATGTTCCTCTAATGGCTTACCTAGGCTGGAACTGGATACCCTTTCCTAATGGATTGCTAATAGCCTGTTTCTGGTTTTACAGGCTCCTTCAGTTAACTCGCAACAGCAGCGATCGCGGCGCTCACACATGTGATCTCCCTGCAAGCACATCTGCACGTTCACCCCCAGATGCAGGCGGGTGGCCAGACACCATTCTAAGCATATTTGGGGAGCCTAGAGCAGGTCTTGCACCCAATTTGCTCCCATCAATAGCATTTTTTGTAGCAAGATCTCCTCTTTTCGCAGCTTTTGGAGGGAGATCACATGCACTGAGCACTGATCAGCTTGATGCAGATCCCGGGAATGTGGCAAGGCTCAAGAAGGTATTTCTTATGCAGCATCAGAGCTGGTGGCCAGACTGAGGGACTATTTCCACCCCTGGGTTGCCAGCAATTTGCAGATGCCGTCGTGAAGTCTAATTGAACCCATTGGCTGTGCTGACAACATGAAATGTTAACGAACCGTGAGGCGGGCTGCGCCTCAGATCTTGAGATTTGCAGTAAAAGGTCATGAGATATTTAAAGCTAATAATGTGGTTGGGTTCTCTCCTTCCTCTTATGTTTTGGAAGCATTAGAACCACGTTCATGAGTATTTGCAAAGGCTGGAAACATCCTTCTTTGGAAAAGCAAGCAGAGGTGCTCTCACCATCGCAGGATTTTAAGAGCTGGGCCAAAAATAAAAAAAAAAAACATGCAGACTTACATGCCTGTTCTGATTTGGGCAAATGATGGGATTTGAGGACAAAAATGGGAAGTTTGTGGATATTGCCAATTAATTAGTGTTGGGTTTGTTGGTGTATTGTACCCTGGACTGGCTTCCCTCACCCAGCATCAGACGTGGTTTGCCAAGGTGGGCTCAGGCTCATCTCCCAAGGCAAAGCAAGATTTTTTGGTGAAACAGGTGAATCTCACATGCTCTCTCTGGAACCTCCTGCTTTGGAGGAGCCTGAAATAACGTGGAAGCGTGAGCTGATGCATGTCCTGCCTGTGACTGGCAAGNCTCTGCCGCTTCGCCGATGCTCCCCCTCTTCACAAGGCAACCTTGTCAGGGAGGTCACCCTGAGTGAACTGGGTTACAGCTTCACGCCTGGTAGCTTTTATTGCAGCATTTCTCTCTCTTCCCCTCCTGGCTGCAAATTCAGTGATTAAAAAAGGAGAGGGGGGAAAAACCCCACAAAACCAAATTAATAGGTGGGAGCAAAATGTTGAGGCTGTAATAGTCCTGCTTGCAGCTCAGAATGGGGCAGGAAGGGCTGGAGCAGAGGGTGTTTCAGGGGACGGTAGAGGTGGGAGATGCCTAAAAGTCACCTTTTCCATCTCCCCTCCCTAGCCTCAGGGACACAGCCAGGTTCGGGACACTGGGCTGGCATTGTCTGGGTGCTCTCAGCCCCCTCGGAAATGGCTAGTGACCTAAAAGTATCACGCACCTGGCATCTGTAAAAGTGCCATTGGGCAGCAGAGCACTCATGCATGCACCGTGTGCTCATACTCACCTGCATGCTCATGCAGCTACAGGCAGGTAGGAAGATGCTGGTAAGCCTAGCTTTCCCTGCTCACATGCAGATCATGCCAGGCAGGTGCCCTTGTCCTGCCATGCCCCCAAGCACAAGCTGCTTTCACACCCACCCCACTGCATCAGCTGCTGTGAGCAGCATATGCCAGTGCTGGGCAGGGTTGGAGCTGGTGCTGAGCTCCCTCAGCGACCCTGATCATATCTTCCCTGCAATCACAAGTGAAAGCAAGTTCTGCCAGATGGGAAGAGTGACCAGCATATGCACAGAAAGTCTCCCATTACTAGTGTGGTTACAGCCTCGCTTTCAAATTCTTTATTTTGAACTAGAAGGGATCCATTCAGCAGCATCTGATGTGACAGGTTGCAGGGGAGCCCTAACACAGTTGTCCTCCCAGACCCACAGCAGGGCTGAGCTATGTGCAGCAGCACCACAGCAGCCTTTTCAGGAGGGGGTGACAGCAGGAAGCACAGCTGAGATCATGCTGGGCTGCACCACTTCTTGGCTGGCAAAGAATAAGAGGGGGTCATTCACTTTTCCCAACCTTTTAATTATTCCAGAGTCTAGGTAGAAAGTTTTATCTGTGATTAGCTCAACTGATTTCTGCAGCACTGCGGAAGGAGGAGGTATTTGGAGGCTCCTTTGTTAGTAATGAATATCAGATCTATTTGCTCTCCAGACATGGCTTTGAAAAGGAAAAAGCAAAACTTTTCTTTTCCATATGGCGCAGGCCACATCGGATGTTTGCAGTGACCCTCCTGTGCTTCTCAGCAGTGGGGCAGCTTGCTTGTGGTTTACTCCTGGTTTTGGTTTAGCTTGTTCCCCAGGGCAGATGAGAGCCTGCTGGGATCCCCCTGAACTCACAGGGACTGAAGGCACCTGAAACAGCAATTGTTTGTGTAGCTGAGTCCCTGCAAAGCTCACTGAAAACCAGGAGCAGGATCTGGCTCTTTGCTGTGGGGAAAAGCGTCTGTGAAATTGAGCCTACTGTGATGTCCCGTCCCTATCCCAGCTCCCATTTCCTCCATCATCCAGAACAACTTGAGGAGCATCCAGAGGAGGAGGAGACTTCAAGAATGCCAGATGCATAACACACCCAGGCTGTGTTCTCACAAGGGGTTTCCTTCCATGTTCTCATGCATGCTGTGGGTAGCATAGGCTGTGTGAGCACATCCACTTCACCCTACAATAGCCAGAGTGCTCCTTTTATTTTTAGGGAAGGCAGACTCATCCAGGTTTGATACAAGACCTGCGACAGGTGTGGCATCTCTGTCCTGGCATGCATGGGAGTGGTGCATTCCTGCCATGGGACTGAGGGTTGCTGGGCCCCATCCCCATATTGCTGGTGGAGCATCCCCTACCTGCACTAGGAGCTGTATTGGAAAGCAGGAGATGTCAAGGAATTGATAGCAGAGCCACTGCCGCCACAGAGGAGCCAGCAAACACATTTTCATGTGGGATGCAGAGGAGGCATGTGATCCCTCCTTCTCCCACTCCACCTCCTTTCAGCATGCACCAGCCCCCACCCAGTCCAGCTTCCAGGACAGGAGGGGTTGGAATTTTCTTCCCTCACAGCCCATTCCCTTCCAAAGACCATCTGGGCTTCAGACTTCCCTGAGCATCACCCTTTTCACAAGTAATTGCTACCTGGTCACAATGGACCAGGAGTAGAGCCCAGGTGGGAACAGAGCAGAGACTTTGTTTACTGCCAGGGCACCCTGGCAGGGTGGGCTGCAGTCCATGGGAACAGAGTGGGGGGATTTTGGGGGGAAAATGGCTTCCTTAACTTTTCTGAGCACTGAAAAGCAGTCTGCAGGCAGGGAGAGGAATGAAAACATACATGTATATTCTCTGTTGAAGTGTGTGACTCCTGTGGATGTTCCCCAGTCTCCAGCACATGTGCAGGAGAGACCAGCATAGACAGGGAAAAAGCTGAGTGTGGGGCAGTCCTCCTTCCAACCTGCCCTGAGTGAATGTCCCCATCCCAGCTGCGTGGCACCAGTGCCTGGGCTCATCCTGGTGCTTGCAACTGTGAGTTGCTACTCAGCAACTCCATAATCTTTCCAAACAAGCTGATTGGAGTATGTGACTACAGCATAGAATGGGATCCCAGCCCACACTGTCCTCAGCAAGCTATTTTCTGAATTACTAAGTTCAAGGGCTTTTTTACATTTCTCTCCTATCTACTCTCATTCTTTCTTTCTTTCTTTCTTCTCTTTTTCGTTTTTTGGTTTGGTTTTTTTTTTGTATTATTATTTTTTGCAATGCTAATAGCTCTGCATTGCACTGGCTACTGATCCCTCATTAATCTGGGCAGCACTTCACAGCCAGTCGGAGTGACTTTTGGCAGGTGCACAAAGCAGGCAGCGACATGCAAACCACCCACCCCCCTCTAGCCAGAAAAATTACAATGCGCAGCCTTCCTCCAACTTTTGTCTCTATGTGGCTGGGATGTGGATTAAGGAATTTCTCCCTCTGCCTTTGATGCTGTGTGTCCATCCGCCCCCCTACAGCCTCCCCGGTGTGTTTTCCCTGCCATTTCTCCCTGTCTGTATCCAGCTGGACCCAGTCTCCATGTACTTTCCATCTGCTGTGGTTCTTCTGTGTTGAACCACAGGTTTTCACACCCACCGTGGTAAATGTTGGATGTGTCGCTGGCTGCCCAGCTCAGATGTTCTGCATCCAGAGGTCATATGTGTGGGGAGAGATGGAACATGTCTACATCTCTTTTTATCTGCTGTGTAAAGTGGAGCATAGGGCAGCACCCTCCCAGAACCTCCCGGTTCTCCAGCCTGGATCCCTCCCCAGGCAAGGGACAGACTTGTGCCCTCATTGTTCCTGTTACTCCCCATCTGCAAACACATAGCTGCAGGTTGGTTCTGCATGTGCAGAGGCAGGAATTGCTCCCAAGGGGAAAAACTCAGCTGGCAGGGCTGGAATGATGGAAAAACAGCGTGGCCAAGCCAGGGGACCTCAGTGAGGCTGGCCTGCCTACAACCTGCTTGCTGCAGGTCTCAGGGAGAAGCCAGCAGGGCTCAGAAAAAGACTCACAGAGAGCCACACACAGCTGGATAACCTCAGCATCTTTCAAAGCCCTGTCCTTATTCTCTAATTCCAATCCACGCCCAGCCCATCACAGAGCAATCCAGATCTGCAGGGAGCTGGCAGATCACTCAATGAGATTTAATTTAATTTAATTGTCATTAGGAATTTAATTCAACTTGATCACCTTAACACTGCCATCCACATGAGTGGGTGCCAACAAACAGCTCTCAGGTGATCCCCTCTGGGTGAGTCCTCACTGTGTGCCATGCACATTGCTGAATGTGCACCCTGTGCCCATAAGCAGCATGGCTGTGAGCAGTGACGGAGCTGCTGGCAGAGGCATGAATTCCAAGGTCTGCGTGGCAGACACAGCCTCACTGTGCCACAAGACTTCAGGGAGCTGCCCTGCCAAACAGACCAGATGATCCACAACTCAGTGGGTCTCCTGTCCTGCCTACCCTAGGTGCCTGGGCCATGAAGATGTGTTCCTATGAGAAGAGGGTACAGAAGTTGCTTCCTCAGCTCTGCTGGGTGCAGCGGTGGGTGTTGCGTCCATCCTTTGGTCCAGCTTGGACCTTGGTCCTGGCCTAGAGAGCTGGAGCTTGGTGGGGCTGGTGGGTTGAATCTTAGCCAAGACTCTCCCCATGTTGGGATGTACAGTCGTGTCCTGAAGGAGGAACCAGAATCCGCCGTATCTTTTCCCCATCCTCCCTTCTGCCTAAACTTCACAAGATTTCAGTTTTTGCCAATCCCACAAGTGAAATGGTCCAAAGCCATTTTCCCACAGGTTGGACTGTGCCTAGCCCCAGGATGGCAGCAGCCACCCCGCCCCGGTATAGACTGCTGGGAACCTGTGACCTGACCCTGTTACCTGGTCAAGAGGCATCACCTGTGAACCTACAGCTGGCTCTCAGCCTTTTCAGCTTGCTGGAAACTCAGGGAGACACTTCATGAAGCCCCAACAGGGCCACTGTGTTCATCTGCCCTCCATGTCAGTCTCCCTCCAGCCTGGCTGTGATCTTGGATTGCCTTGGCAGGCCCCCATGCCAACACATCAGACTCGGTGGTGAGACCCATGTCACGATAGAAAGGCATTTCCTGGATGGTAGGGGTGGACTCTGGCTAATGGTTGTTTAGTGCTTAGGCACATCTCAGCTTGGCACAAGCCTGCAGTGAAACCACCAGCACCCCATTTGCATCCCACCAGTACTGTAGGTGTCAGCCATGGGTGTCAAGTTGGTGATGTGAAGAGAGGCAGGACTCCCATCCAGACCGAAAATCTGCAGCAGTGAGATGGATAGAAGGCTTTCTCCGTGCTTCTGAGGTTTGGTAGCACTTCAGGCCTTGCCAGCAGCAAGAGGCTCTTTGCTCCCCAGGGGCTGTGGGGGAGACAAGTTGGACCTGCCTCCGGATGTGCTTCAGATGTGGGGCTCCTGTGAGCTGGGGTGCAGGAGCAGCTGGGAGTGCAGAGCCCAAGGGCCCTGATGTACTGAGTGGAAGGCTGGATGCAGCCCTAGAAGTGGGAATAGGAACAAAAGGTTCTCACCTGGAGCACAAAAGCAAAAATGTCCCTCTGCCTGGTGAAGGATCTCCTAGAGAAACTATAGAAGCCCAGGGCAGGGAGAAGGAAGGCTGCAGTTTGCATGCCAAAGGATTAAATCTGTGCCAGGTTGTTGCATATGCTGCACTGATGGCACTGTAAAACGGCTGGCTCTTTCTCACAGTGAGTTCCTGCTTTTCAGGTACCTCCTACAATCACTGGTGGTATTTAGCCACACCACCCACTGGTGTGCACACCATCCCTGTATGTATAAAGCCACAATGGCAGGGCAACCTCATCCCACAGTCACTTTGGTCTTGGACACCTCAGTGGTGCAGCTTTTCTTTCTTTGGGTTTCAAGGACCAGGTAGATGTTTTCATCTTTCTCCTGTAGCTGAACTGTGTTCTTAGTAAAACTCAGCTGTTGGTGCACACTGGGGCAGTGACATCCTGCCCCTGACCTTCTGGATGGCTGGGAAGGTGTGGAGACCCCAACGTGGCTTGCACCATGAAGTTCCCCCACCTACAAAGTGCTGCTAATTCTTCTTGAGCTTGAGCTCCTGGCTGGTCACTAGTTCTCACAGATGGGCTGGGTCAGACCCATAGCACCCCATTATCTGTCCAGAATTTNGCACATTGGAGTAATGAAGCTGGGAGCATATTGGTCCTTAGTCTCAGAGATGGGGTGGAAGGCAATCTCCGTGTAGCCTCTGCAGGATGCTCCTGCCCTGATCCCCTCCACAACCTCAAAACCCCAAGGCCAAATCTGGCTTCATCCCTGGAAGGTCACTTGGGTGCTGAGCCCTCCCACTCTGTTAGCCAGGTATGTTTTTCACTGGTGTCTCTGCCATGAGTGTGCATTTCTGCTGAGCATCTGCATCTCTCTCCTTAAACCAAGCTCCAGTGGGTCAGAGATCCTTGGAAAGTGTGGACACAGTCTGGGGTTAAATCATTGCACCTTGCAGCAGAAAGGACAGCAGAACCTCCTATGGCACAGGCGGCAGTGACAACAGGACAGAGGGAGTGTTTTCCAGGACAGACAGCTGGAAAGACACCTGATCCTTGTCCAATGGGAAGCCAGAGGGATGCAAGCCGAGACAGTGGGATGCCACGAGGCACAGGAGCAGGGTGGCCAGAGATGTTGCTAGTGGGGAAGCCTCCTCCCACCTCTGGCAGTGATACCGAGAAAGCATGTTGCATACCCCCATCCATTGCCTGCAGTATCAAAGTCCCAGATGCCCTAAAATGTCCGAGGGAGCCTGCACACACATCTGCTTGTTTCTGGTGACCTCTAGAGGAAGCTGCTCCACGCCGGCACCGCGAGATTGAGAGTGGGATCGGCTGTCTAGACCTTTGTGTAGTTGCACACATGGAGCATCTCCCCTTGTATCCCTGTCCTGGCCTCATGCCTCTGCCCACAACCTTCCAGTATTTCCCAAAGCGCTGCAAAAACCTTGCTACCATCCTCTAGCCAAGCTCAACAGGCTAATCATCTTACACCTCCAATCTTGGGGGTTGCTCTGACCATCCTCCCCTCCACTGCTGTCCTCAGGTCGAGCTGTCGGATGGGACGTCGCACACGATCACAGATGCCTACGCTGGCAAGGAGTACATCATCCAGGTGGCAGCCAAAGACAATGACATTGGCACGTGGAGTGACTGGAGTGTGGCTGTTCATGCCACTCCCTGGACAGAGGAGCCCAAACATCTCACCACAGAGGCCCAGATCACAGGTGAGAGCCTCTCCCAGTACAAGCAAGCTGTGGCTGGAGCTGGGAGGAGCCTAAGAATCCTGGCTGAGGGACCTGCTTTCTGGCTCTGTGCAAGTTTTGTCCCTGGACAAAGCTATATATAAGCACCCTGGGAGCTGCAGCCCTTCACCCTTAACTTTCCCTATCATGGCCTGAGGAATGCTGACTCAGCTCATCTGAGTCCAGCATGCTCCTCATCAGGATGCTTGGGGCAGAACAACGAAGCTGGGGATTATTTTATTATTGTTGTTGTTATCATTATTCCCTTTTAGTGCTGTTCCCCTCCGATCCCCTCTCCCATCTCCAGTCCTACCCCCATCACACCTCCAACCTCTCACAATGGCTCGGAGTGATGCCAATTCAAAATAAAGGCCACAAAGTTAACAAGTCTCTGTTTCTAGGAAAGGGCTGGGACTGTGTCCAAATGAGTGTTATCAGCCCTCAGTTTCCCAGAAGGGATGGAGCAGACCGTGCACTGGATCCCCTGACTTCTATGCAGAGACACCCCTGCTTTTAGCAGAGCACCTAGAAGTTCAGGCAGCAGCAGGGATTTCCAGTACTCCATCCTAGGGAGATGAACCCTTTTGAGCAATGCAGGCACACCTCAGAGCAGTGCTGGTATCGGGGATTTAGTTTTGCTTCCATAACCCACATGAATTGTGCTAAATGCAAGTACCACTTCCAACAGCACCTGCCTGCTCCCTATGCAGGCACACGTCCGTCCTCACACACGTCTTTTGCACATGTGTCCCTGTGCATGCAGCTTGGTACAGCCATGCAGGGCTGGTGTGGGACGCTCCAGCTCCAGGGCTGAGCTCCACTTTAACACCTCAGTGGAGTCTGAAAGATGTTGAAACAGGCCCTTGTGGCTCCCATCAAGTCATCCCAGATTTTCTGGACAGGGACACTCTGGGACTCTCTGGGTGTGGCTGAAGCTGCCCAAGTCTAATTGCCCATCCATCCCTCTGCAGGGACAGATAACCCATCTGGTCCAGTACAAAGAAGGTGAAGCCCTATCAGCCAGCCCAGCGGCTGCCGCCATGTCTGGGATGTTCTGTGGGTGAGAGGTGCTTTCTGCTGAGCACTGGTGGCTCATCATATCTTCTTAGGTAAAATTCCCACAGAAATGGTACGCAAAGTAGGCCCACTGGGCAGGATGGGGTTGGGAGGGATACCCAGCTCTGACTGATTACACTAGCATCTCCAGGCAGTACATCCACTGCCACAGCTGGGAAAGTCTCATGGATCACACCATCCCTTGGATCATCCTAGCCCCACAGCTAGTGTGGCATAGCAATGACAAGGGCAGCAGGGGACAGGAGAGTGCCTGATCCCTACCCTCAGGAGAGCAGGGCTGCCTTTAAGGGATGCATCCCAGCTCTCCTCACCATCCATTTCCCTCCTTGCAGAGACAACAAGTGCCAGCACCTCCTCTTTCATGGCGCCACCCACCACTAAGATCTGCGACAAGGGGGCCATGGTGGGCAGTGGGGCCGTGGCAGTGTGTTGGACAGCTGGACTGGTCATGGCTGCCTATAGTGTCCTCTTTATTTAGTGAGTATGTCCTAAATTGGAGGTGTAAGATGCAGAATGTGGGTGTGGGTGTATGGGGACCCCAGGGTCCATAAGGTGGTTCAGAAGGTGATACTCCAATCAGGCTGTGGGGAAAGGGTATTGAGAACACGTCATTTAGGGTTTTCTTGCAGTTTTTTGTAAATGCACCAAGTCTGATTGCTTTTCTAGAGGAATGTGGTGGAGATCTAGAAAATGGCTTTTCAAACAAAACTAGCAAAGGGATCGATATTTGGTGTCTTGTTCTCAGCAGCCCTCCCACCTCCCCACTGCTGATTTTTAAAGACGCAAAGGAACCATGTGAAAATCTAAGGCCTTTGTGTAATGATGGAATAAAAATTGTCTGAGATCAGAAAATTCACAGATTCATCTCAAAAATGTCCTTGTTTTGGCTTAGAGTGGTTCTGGCAGCCTGGAGAGCCAGAAATGCCCTGTTCCCCTGCAGATCAGGGCTTCTGTATCATGGGTGTCCCATTCAAATGCCATTTCACTGTACCCATGCTGCCCAAAGACTGGGGGATGGATCTTGGCAGCAGCCACCTGTGCCACTTTGGGGAGATAAAGAATGTCACCCAACATGAGGTGCCCAAAGAGAAGCCCCCCATGGGCGTGGAGTCCTTTGCTCCCCTCTGGCTATGTCATCTCACATGTTACATTTTTGCGGTGGCACAAGGAGAGGCAGTGGCATGCAGGCAGGGGAGGATGGGCAGAATCCAGCCCTGGGAGGAGGTGGTGGAAGTAATGTGTTTGGGCACCTGGGTTCTGGGAAGGGGTGAGTCTCCTCTGTGGAAAAAGATCGAATTCTCCTCAGTGTGTCCCATCAGTGACTGGGCACAGCCAAGCTCAGAGTGGGACTGTGACCATTCTCCTCCCTGCTTTCAGATCTCCATCTGTCCATCCATCGCAGCCCAGCGCAGATGCCTTCCCATCGCCCACCACCACCCCCGACCCTGCTGCCCCATCCCGGGTTGAGTCTCTTATCTCTTCGATTTTGCACACATTGAGGACGTATCACGCTTCTCGCCATCACTTCGGAGGAGGACAGAGCTGCTGCCGTCCCCTGGGGAGCCACAAAATCCACTCCCAGCCAGGAGCAGGGACACACATCCCCATCCTGTTTTCCCCAGCAAAGTGAAGCGAGCCTGGGCCCCGCGCCGCAGCTAAGGGTCCCACTCATACAGCTAACCCCCCCACGCCAAAGACGTGCCCGCCGCCCCACGTGGCAGTGCACTGAGAAAAGGGGATATGAAAATGGGGGGGTGGTGAGGGGAATGATGCTCCAAGCTGTGTACCCCCTTATGGCAAAAGGGGGTCCCCCAAGGACCGGACTGGCTCTACTGGGCTCTCAACCGTGTGGTGAAGCTGGAGTGGTGCACGGGTCGGGAGGGGGTCTTCATCCCATCCAAGGGGATCATGGAGGGGAGAACTGGTGGCTTTCACAAGTGTGATGGGGAGCAGGGAGCTGGCAGGGTTTTAAGGGGAAAAAAAAGAGGAAATGAAACACCAATAAAACCCGTCTGCCCCTTGCCAAGCACCTGGGAGAGCTGTCCCCTGACCTTCTCCCTCCACAGCACCCTGCAGGAGCCTTTGCCACCCTCAACCCCATCCCAACCCCTCCCCCAGATTTTTAACCATGTTGGATACAGGGAATCACCACCACTGATGTCTTTGTCTCATTCTCCAACAAAAGCAGAATAGCTCTGCTGTTGCCTTTAGAGCTGGAGCCCTGCAGACCTGTCCCCCGCTGTCTCCTGCTGTCCCCAGCTGTCCCCATGCCTGCTCTGCTCTCCTCCCCATCCTGCCCGAAGTCCTGTTTTGTAAAGACACCTTCTCTTGCCCCTGCCTGGACCCGAGCGCAGTATTTAATACCATACGTCCTAGTATTCCCACTGTTGACATGCTGTATTTGAATTTTTTATAGATGTATATATATAAAAAAAAAATTAAAAAAAAGTAATAGAGGGGATAAAACTAAGCTCACACAGAGACAATGCACACACGCGCACACACACACACATACACACACACACGCACACCAGGAGAGACTGTCTTCATTAAATGTTCATTTCATGATGACTGGTGACTCTGAATGTTATTTCCTCTCTCTCTGGAGTGGGTCGTTTTGGCTTCCTGCTTCCGTACGTGGTGCTGGTTGAGATGGGGAGGATGTGGGGATAGCAGTGAGGGGGACACCGACACCACAGAGACTGCTCTGGGGCTTGAGACTGTCTTCACAACGGGATGGGAGACCTAGAAACTGTCCTTCAGGACATCCTGATAAGGTGCAAGGGGGATGCCCACTCTGGAAACACCTAGTGATGGGAAGGGGATGCTTGTCACCACCTTGTATGACACCCATGCTGTGATGGGAAGGTGCCATATCTCCCTGTTCATGGGCCCTTGAGGATCCCATGTGCTCCTGAGCTCTGGCTGCACCCTGATAACTCTTAGGCAGGATGGAGGATGGAGGCCTGCCTGTATTCCACTGTAGCCTGGAGGCTGGGGGTGGCACATAGTCACAATTAATGCACTTTCCTTGTCAGATTAATACTTTCATGTTAGGAAAATGTCACTGTTGCAGATGCTCTGAATTAAATTTCCATCAAGGCAGGGCTCACAGGGACCCAGGGTGAAGGCAATGGATGCAGCAAGGCACATTTTTGGAGTCTGTCCTCTCCCCATGTGCCATGTTTGTGAGCACCACCTGGAGGAGAGATCCCATCAAGTTGCAGTTCATCCGAGAGGAAAAGGCTCAATTTTTTAGCACATACTTGTCCAGTGCCCCAGTAGAGTGTCTCTGGGAGATGGGTGTGTGGATGGATGGTGCATGCATACATGGGGTGGATGGCTGGGTGAATGGGTGGGAGGAAGAAAGGATGGAGGTGAAGGAGCCGTAGCCTTGGCTCTGCAAAGCCTGAAGGCAGCACCAAGCTGGTTGCTAGCTCCCAGCAGGCACTTGCTGTGATTGTAACCATGCTGGAGCTTTATTAAGGGAGAGATCAGTCCAGTGCTGCTCTGTCTCTGGCTCGGCTGTGCTGGCGGCAGTACTGCCCTACGTGCTGGCTTGGTTCACTGGTTAATGTTCCATTACCAGACAACATGCCTCCGTCATTTATTAATCTTTCATTAGTGTTAAAAACATGTGGTAATTAATTATGCACTAATTATGGATTCACAGTGCTAAAAGCTGGGGTAATCTACCATAGCAGATGGCTCTTTGGGGCAGGGGTAAGGGACAGCTCTTAGTAGAGATAAAAATGTTAGGCCCAGCCCTTGCCCGGGGGAAGTATCCCAGACAGACAGATTGCCTTCATCTCCTTTCAGGACCTTCATGCCTGGTCCAGAGGCATGCTGTCTCAGATTATTAAGCAGAGGAAACCTGTCCTCGTCAAGCTGTTTCAGGGACCAAGGGAGCACTGCATCCAAGAGTGGTGGCTTACACGTACAGCCCTGGTCACCCTCTGGCAGCTGGAGCAGGTGCATAGCTTGCTGCTGGCCCTGGGATGACGTTCCTCAGCCCCTCCGTGATGCCTGGCCATGTTAACCAGCAGTCCATAAAGAAAGGGGTGTTGTAAAAGCCCACTCGTTAAGTGCCCCAGGAATATTACGTACAGATGTGCAGAGATGTTTCAAACTGGGGAAGATCCCAGGGGAGCATCCCTGCCAAGCAGAAAATCCATCCACTTAGCAGTATAAATCCATACAGGAAGAAAGAGGGAATTACAACACTCAGAGACCTGTGCATCACATAACCTGAAATCCAATACATCACCCAGGCGCAATGGGTCCCTGCATCTTCCCAGCACATATGTGGCAGTAAATTCCACCTTAGGTGGTGTTTTCAACCATTGCTGATGTGAGAGCTGCCTTGCATAGAGCTCCCCAAGCTCTGCAAGAGGGGTTGGAAGTGTGAGTGGAAAGCAGGAGCTATTTCCTGGATGTGAGGTCTCACAGGAAGCAGAAAGCCCCCTTGCCTGAGCAAGGGGAACAGGGCTGAATCAGTGCACCTTCTGCATCCTTCACTGAAGTGGGTGCTAACAGAGACTGCATCCTCCCTGACCCAATAGTCAGATTATCTACCTTCTCCCACATCAGCCTCCCAGGAGCCTGGAGCCCAAGGGGATAAAAACCAGCCTATCTGTCACAAATTAGGCTGACAGGGATGAATTGAGTAGCCTTTGATGGGACAACATACAGTGGGCGCTGTGCTGTGGCAGAGCACTACAGTCACAGGTGAGAGCAGGGACTGAACATAAGCTCAGCTATTGAGAAAGCACACCAATAATTGCATGGCCAGATCTGAGCGTGAGAACTTGCTGAGACACGTGGAGATGCCAGATGGAATCTGTTGAGCCAGCTGGCAGAGGAGGGCTGCTGCTTGTTCGGACGGGGGTAGATCTGGTCCTCAAGGGGCAAGCCACTGCCTTCCTCACATCAAAAGGGAAAGCTGGGAAGTGGAGATGAAAGTAGCAGGAGCTGGCGGAAAGGCTGTCCTCAGGTTGAAAGGGTGAAGAGCAGCATCTGAGAGGAGTGAGGATGTAAATAGAGTCAGCTTGACTTGAAGGAGCCTAGACTCATCCCAGTCCTCAACCAGTAATGTTGTGAAGTCCAGCAAAACACAAGAGCGCACCCCAAACAACAGGATATCGATTCTGAAAAAGCCAGTCTCCTGCACAGAGGTGTAGCACTGGATGCCTTTGGCAGCTTATAACCTTCCTCCCAGAGCTTTTTCCCACGTTGCAGAAGGGATGGCTCAAGCACCAAGACTCTCCCATGAGGAAAGGCTTCTGTCTGGTATCTGGTATCCTGTCTGTGAGTGATTCAGACACCACCACACAGAGAAGCAGATGGAGCTACAAGTGGGACCGTGGGGGTAGAAACAGCCTTGAGCATCCCCACAATACTGTAGGGCAGAGGTTTGTAGCAACAAGAGGTGACAGCTGATTACCACAGACCACAAATTAGTGTCTTGGACCATCTTATTCTTTGGTGGCTCCAAGGACATGATACATCTTCAAAAGAGAATATCTGTTATTTGAAGAATGTCCAAACAGTGACTCCTCTTCCTCATGTCCCTCCTGACCAGTTTAGCATCTGTCCTGGCACTGTGTCCCTGGTCCCCGCTGCCTCCGCCTGCAGTCTCATGCCCTCCCTCTCCACCAGACCAGCCCTGAAACCTCACTACCCAGATAGGCAGCTCCCACTATTGCCGTCTCAGTCCTACATCACCATCCCAGTGCTGCAGCCTCTCTGCTCACTTCCAGTCTGCCCCATTCCCTCTCTGCTCTGGCAAGGATGACCAGCACGGGTTGTCTGCTCACAGCATCTCAAAACTCTCTGCATGCAGACACGGCAGCCAAGCACAGCCCAGTCGGTTCAGCTGGAGCATGGAGAACAGACCACACCAGGGTCCTCTAATAAGCAATTGACTCTTTTTTCCCTCTTTCAAGAAAAAACCAAGCATTAATTTGGCTTCTGCCACTCTGTTTATCTAATAGCATCACTGATTGATTGTCTTATTTATAACCCAGATCCGGTATCTGGGCTGCTCGTGAAGACGGGGTGATTGATGGAAAGAAGACAGCCAGAAGGGGACTTAATGGAGCCATGTGGCTGAGCAGCAGCGTAGTGGCTTAGGCATGAAATTAAAGTGTCTCCCACAAGTCTGGGCTCTTCTCCTTCTTTCCTGCTTGGTTCCCAGGGAAGCTGCTAAGTGTTGGGAGAGGGCGGCATGTTCCCTTATGCCCTGCCAAACAATCAGGGACCATGCTCTGGTCTCCTCCAGGGGCCTGGAGGAGGACAGGCTAAGGGGCACAGCCAACAGGGCTGTTTCCCAAGAAGGTATCTGATAGTCTCTGGGAAGGTTTCCCCCTTCCAGGATGGAAGGGGTGGTTGAAAATAGTAAGACAGCCTGTTCCAGGCACCAGCCTGCTATCAGGATGTCTAACCTGCCAGCTGGAAAGCAGGTTTTTGCACAGGTGGTGCAGAGAGAAGCCTTCCTCATGCATGACAAGGTGCCCTCCTGTGGACTGTCATCATCTTCCAGAGGTCTCAGTTGTGTCCAAAGCTGGACTGAGATGTTTCTATATCCTAGGGAAAGTCTCTCTGTTCCTCACATCTGGTGGGCACAAACCCCAGCAATCACCAACCCACATGTGAATCACCTCATGGAGGCAATTGCTGTTATAAAGCACCAGCAAATGGTGAAGGACATTCAGTCCCAGGAGGTGACATGTCATTATTCAGGGTTATGCTGGGAACATGTGACAGTCTGGATATGTCCCAAACCTGCAGCCTGCAGACTCATCCCAGAGCAGTCCATCCCACAGCTGTAGGACCAGGTCATGGTCAAGAGATAGCTGGCTACTCCAGGTCCTCATGAAGGTATTTGGCTTTGATCTGAGCCACAACTAACCCCTCCTCTTGTCCATAAAGATAAGTTCGGGAAGAAAATAACAACATATTGGATCAGTCAAAATATTTCATTGCTGTTTAATGGTCTTTATTTCATATCTGATTTTAGCAGATAATCTAATACAAGCCTCAAGCAAAGCCAAGCACAGTTGTTTCATTATGAAGGACCCCATCAGCCAGCTTTGCTGTAATCAAGCCCCACTCCTTTCCTTTTTTTGTTTTATTCCTCTATTTTTTCTCCACATCTGAAATTTGAGCAAAACCAAAGCAGCTTCATGAACAGCCTGTGGGAAAAGCCTCCAGCTCTGGCCATAGTGGTGTTCCCACCACCAGTGCATGGTAAACACTATCCAGTGCCTTGTGATAGAGTTTTATTGCTTCCAGGAGAAACCCCACCTTGTAAAGTCCCCCTGGACTACCTGACATGACCAGGTTGATGCACGGTCCCTTTGGCTGGAATCTCCCCAGCCATGGCAGTCCCTCTGTGATACCACTACCACCTCACCATGTGCCCAGGGCTGAGGGTAGAAGGGATCAGGACAGGGTGATCCTTGCAGGATGTTGGAAGATGGAGGGGCCTCTGAGCAGTGGGAGCGGAAATGGCCTTTGATGTGGAAGCTCTCCTTTTGCAAACACAATGAGTTGCAGAGAAGTTTTATAAACATGGCTATTGTTGCTCCATCCCTTTGGTGGGAACAGATGGTCCGAGTGCTCTGTTCAGCCCCCCTTCCCTCCCCTCCCTCCCTACCCCATTAATAAAGCCCCAGCAAGTCCAACACCGCTAAGGTTTTCCCAAGGGAGATCAATAAATAAATGTAATAACAACAAAGGGGCCCATGCAGACGAGATTGGGTTACAAAGAGGCCTCAGCCCCCCTCCTCCTTTCCGTGTGAGAGTCACTGCACGCAGGCACTCTGACCATTTCGAGGAGAGGTTCCTCCATCCTCACTGTCTGTTGGAAGCAGGGACAGAATCTTCCTACTGGAAGAGCCAGGCACTACCTGGAATTCCCCACCCCACAGTCAAGGATGGCAGTGTGTGACCTTGGTGGTCACCCTGCAGCCTTGACCATGGGACACTGATGGCATATGGCTTCCAGTTCATAGTCAGCTGAGGTGGCTCTAGGAGCAGGCTCAGCCACTGAGCCTGGGTGTGCAGCAGGCAGGTGCTTTTTTCCTTTAAGATATCGTGGTTCCTCCAGGTCCTTTCCCAGCAGGATCCCACCCAACATAACACACTTGGGAGCAGGTATGAGGGCTCACTTTTTACCTTGCTCTTGCCTGAAAACAGACTGAGCAATTTTATGGCCAGCAGGAAATCATTGGTGACTCTGATCTGCTCCTCAACAGTGATGTTTTATCCAGGGCTAGGAGCTAAGGTTTGCTGAGATTAAATTAGGGCAGAGCAACTTGCAGACAGGGTATCCTTGTGGAAACCAGCAGCATACACCAAATGTTGACCATAAGGCTGCAGGGCAGGAGAGCAGCTTCTCCAGGAGGATCAGTAGGGTTTGAAAGCAGGCATCAGACTCTGGATTCTGGAAAAGGTGCTTCCACTGAGTGTCCTCTCCTTTCGGGAAGGAGGACACTAGCTCAGTAAAGCTTTCCAGAGACTCATCTACTGAGGGAGAGCCTGAGCCTGGAGAAACCTCCAGGGCAGCGACAAGAGGGTACTGGTGGTGTGTAGGAAGGACTGAGCATGACTTTGAGCCCTGATGCCACATCCCTCTTCCAGAGAGACTGGAGGCTTCAAGCTGCCACAATTGTCCAATCTCCTCCTCAGCTGGTCCCTGCTGCTTGGAGATGATGGGATGCTGGTTTTATCTGTGCAGGACTGCTGCAGCTGCGGGTCAGTGGGACGAAATGTGTCTCACACATGCACATGCATGCACCACCGCCTTCCCTCCGAGACGCCTTGGGAATCCCCTCCTCCCCCTGACCCCTCGCTCATAAAAAAATTAAAACTCTCGATATCATCTCACATAAATGTGGATTTGAGGCCCCGTCAGTCACCAGACACGTCGCACAATCTGCACTGGCTACAGACAGCTGGAGGGGTCTGCTGGAGGACCAGAATGACTTCATGCCGCCTCCCACGTTCCAGGGGGTTACCCAAAGTGCTTGATGGAAGGAGGGGAGCTGGGGGCTGGGAGCACACAGCCCCATCCCCACCATGCTGGACACAATAGGATGGGTGCTGATCTGGGGAACGACCCCATGCACCAATAAGAAAACACACCTGGGGTGGGGAGGCTATTCCTGTGGGCACGAGCGAGGCAGCTGGCCTGGGCTCCGGTGCCGGTGAGGTTTATGAGGGCTGACCCCTTGCACCAAACGCCTGGGGCAGGATAAATCCCACTCCGCCTTGGACTGCAGGTGCACGGGGCTGCTGGAGAGGGGAAGGGACTACAGATGCATGGGGGATCCAGCAAGGGGAAGCTGGGGCCAGCCTCAAGCTGTGTGTTGCTTTGGGTCCATCCCAGCAGTGGGAACGGACCTCTTTGCTCCAGAGCCTGCTGCATTGCCCTATAGGTGCTGTTGGCAGAGCTACCTGCATGAAGCCTACCATGGGGATGCTCAAGGATGCAGGAAGACCTGCACCATGCCAGCAGATGTGCCATAGGATGCCCAGAGGAGACGCGTGGCATTGTGGGTGTACAGGATCCCCTGGCTGTCACGTACTTGGGTAACTTTGTGACTCACATTCACCCCTGGTTTAAGTCCTGTCAAGGATCTCCTAGCCACTATAATGAAAGGAACAGGAGATCACCTAGTGCCTGTCCCTCGTGATGTCTCAGATGGCAGGAAAGACACTATGACAAATGCCTCAAGGCAGGGTTCTGGTGACATTCCCAGCTGTAGGAGCTCCTGCCCTTCCTCCAACACTGCTAGATGCTAAGGACTTATGCTTGGAAAGACACCTAGGAGTGACATAGCCTGCAGTCATTCCAGCACCACCCTGGGCACTGTGTCCTAGTGGGGCTGCAACGTGGGGAACATCATGAACAGGGCTGGAAGGAAGCTTTGCAAAATCAACATGGATTTCAACCCACAGCCCACCTTCCCCATTTCACATAGCACTGATCTGAATCCTTGCCTTAGGAGCCAAGCAGGGGGCTGGGAACCTTTCTCTGAGTGAATTATAATCATCTTTCAAAAAAAAATAACACAAAGCAGGTGGCTTAGCTTGAAGGTGGATAAATGCCCTTCACAGAGCACTTGACCGAAGCCAAGTGCAAGCCTGGCTTTGGACTCTTTGAAGTCAGTGCATCTTCGTGCTCTCCATGGGCTTGGGGCTCAAACCCTCTGTGCGTGCCTTCTACCAATGCTTGGGTAATTTATAGATGTGTGAGGATATCCAGAAACCTCTTCTGTGAACCTCCTGTATGAGCCCAGTCCAGCTGGCTGGATTGTGCTTGCCTCCCATGAACAGCTCAGTAGAAGCACTATAACCCATGAATCACCCCCAAAAGTAAACGCTAACACTTGGTGTCTCAATTATAGACTACATCTTCCAGTCACGCCATCCCCTTGCTGTATGGCTACTGTTTCCCGCCTGACAGCCAGCCCATTGACTAACAAATGCGTGCACCCTTTAATTACAGCACGGTGAATCCACTTAGTGCTGTTTCATTAGGTATCTTGTCTATTCGAGGAACTGGAGCGGTACTTACTCAGCTCAACAGCCAAAGTCTCTAGATTTCCAGGCCCTTAATATGCATTCTGATCTGTTCATAAGTTATTCATTGGGAGTGGGAAATGCCTTACAAGAGAACTCGCTCCAAACTGCAAGTGCTTCTGAGGCACCTCACAATCTGCTTGCACAGGGAAAGGAGGGGAAAGTAATGAATAAATGATTGTTTACAAATTATTTACTTGTCTCCACTAATTTCCACACTGTTTACCTGGCAGCATGCTGAGGTCAGGAACAGTTAGAGAAGACTATATCCTGGCGTATCAGTGGCTGGAAGTTGTGCAGCATACGGAGAAGAAAACCTGTGCAGCAGAACCGCAAGGAGCTAGCTTTGGCTGGCAAAATGGACCATCAAGTGCAGTCTTGTTTTGTCTTTACACTCTAGAAGAAATCGCTGTGCAGGGCTGTCTTTTCTGTCCTAGTTTACTAGGATGCACGGAGTTAAATCCAGGACTATCAAGGCTGCTGAGGGTTATAAAGTCCTTAAGAGAACTATGCCGTGCAGAATATGACCAGGCCTGTTAGGAGTTCCTCCTCTGTTACTAAGGAGACCGTGATTTGTGGGGAAAACCAGGAGAAGGTCCTTGCTGTGACCCATGCAGCAGAGTGAGACCTGGTGGGAAGGCTGAGATGTTTCAGTGGCAAGAGTATAGGGTCTGTGAATGAGGCTATGATGATGCTTACAGTCCACACTGTGTTGCCTCAAAAAGCAAATCAGAACTCTGCCTTGGGGCAAAGTCACTCCAGTAGATTATGGCTACCTGAGACTGGCAGCAGAAGGAGCCAGTTCCCATTTTAGGCTTCTCAGTTCTATGTCAAGCTAATTTCCCACAATAAACCAGAGACAGAAAATCACAGTGAAGAGGGACAGGGAGAAGCAAAATTATGTGTGTAGGTGTCCTTTGGGGAAGGAAGCGACAATCTGGCTATGCCAGGAGAACAGGACAGGTTGAGAACTGGTCAGTCTCAGCTGATTGGGCTAATACATCTTCCAGATTTCTCTTTGCTTCATTCCACTCCTGTTACTCAAGGGTTTGTGAAATTCCCTTTGGCTGAGCATTCAGATCCTATATCCTTCCAGACTAGGTGCTGGAGCATCCCAGGAAAGGTGGCTGTGGAAGGAGTTACAGGATGCTTCCAGAGTGGAGAGGGAAATGCCTCCTGAAGCTTGAACATGGACTGTCATTGACTCCTGACCGAGCTCATGGGAGGGTTCAGGGCTCGGATAATGCAGATGCATAGTTTGTGGTGAACACACCTTGCAGATAGGGACCCACAGCAAGCAGAGTGATGCTGTGTAGAAGGGACTGACTACATGCACAGAAAGGAGGAAGTCAGATTGACCTGGTTCTATTGACCGACATAAAAAAGGACGTACAAGATGGGACGGACTCATGTCAGCAAGACCCACAAGCAGCTTATCCCCAGTGCTCACACCCCACTGTGCCACAACCACACTTTAGGTACAGGCAATGATGTCCAAGCTCTCAGGAGACCGAGCAGGGCTGCAGGTACCCCAGGGATGGAGGGTGGGATTTGGAATACTCTCACCTGTAACATGGAGCAAGAAAGCTGTCTGCAGACCGTAGGACTCCTCTGGGATCTTATCTTCTCAATTCCTCTCCCTAGTCTCAGATGCCACTTACTCCCTCCCACCAGCCCTCACTCCTCCATGACCAAACCTGCTTGGCACTGACCCTGTTCCCTGAAGTCTCAGCTCATCACTCTCTGTGACCAGTCTGTAAATCATCCTTGTACACTTACCTCCTTTGGCCTTGAGAAGAGGGAATTTATACCCCTGTCTCAGCTGTCAGAGAGACCTTCAGCTGCCAGGAGTAATCAGCCTGCTCTTAATTCACTGTGAAGGGTGTAGGGCTCTGGTGAAGGCTTCCATGCCTGCTTCCTGGCCAAACCTTTGGTGCAGGTCTGCACCTAGGCCATGGAAACTCTCTAGGAAAATTCTCTAGCATGCCTTAATTGGTGTAGACCTTAATGAGGGCACATGAAGCTGGGTAGTCTGGTCAGGAAGCAGAGAGGCAAGAGGGGACTGCAGGCAGGAGATGCAGCTTGGGAGACACAATTATGCTCTGAATGGTAGGTACCTGCATGGTGGAGACTCTTCCAGTTCCTGTGAGTCCTTAAGCATCCAGACCAGCAGAGAGCAGACAGATGGTTCAGGCTTGTCCTAATCTTTGCCAGTCCCTTGTCAAGTCCAGCACAGAAACATGAGCAACACATCCAAATACAAGCATTTGAATGTGCAGCCTCTATTGTCATTGGCCTGAGGAAATGGTGCAGCTGAGGAGGCAAGAGGGAGAAACTCATGGAAATGCCTGTAGGTTCCTTGCCCAGGGCATGGATCCAGTGGGGAAGGGTTTGCAGCTGGGTGAACTAGCTAGGATCTGGCAGCAGTTCACTCGTTTACACCAGTCTGTTGATCTTCTTCCAAAGCCCCTCAACCCCTGAGCCTGTATCTCTGGTGTGAGATGAACACTGAGCAAATACCCCCTTTTTCCTGCCACAATTAGCTCTTTAACTTTTCAACTTATCACCTGCACAGAGGTTTATAAAATTTTAAAGCTAATGGTGTCTTCAGTAATGATACTGCAGATGTACAAGCTGCATCCTGGGATGAATAAATTATAGGAGGCTGAGTAAATTGCAATGGGAAGGACAGCAGCTGCAGGATGGAAACAGATGACTCCACTGCACGCCACAGCTTGGTCTCTGTGCAGGGTATGTTCCCAGGGCTGGCCCTTTTGTGGTGGCCTTCAAGACCACCTGGGCACACCTGAGGCTGTAGATCCCTGGAGCAGCAGCAAGTGCTGTAGCCAACATGGGGGTCTGGGCAGCTGGTCGAATGCTGCTATGGGACTGGGGGCTACAGTGGCAGTCTGTGGGTCAGTGTAGGAGATGTGTTTTCTGCTGCTCACTGGATTTTCATACAGGTGGTGCTCATAGCCTCCAGGAGCTGACACGACACTTGGGAGCTTTCTTGAGGGGATGTGGCTGTGGTTTCGTTTACTGTTGAATTTCTCCCAGCAAACACTTTCCTGCCTTTCTCCATCCCTGAACACAGACACAGATGATGTCCAGAGCAGGGTGGCGCATCCTACTTCTCTGCCCTACAGCATGAGGCACTCAAATGGATGAGGATGGACATATTGTTGTACATTAGGTACAAGCTTGTGTCCTGGTGATGTGACCAAGTGCATCACCACAGATCAGTACTTGGGGCCTTCATACTGAGGGGCAGCACAGCCCCAGCTGAAGAGCAACAGTGTCACATTTTTCAAGCTCTGTTTCCAGCAAAGCTGGAAGCACACTTGTCACATTCAGCAGGGTATCAGGACAGGGCTGTCTCTGTCCCAAACAAGGGACAGGTTAACAGAGCAGCTGTGATTCCTGGGTCAGTTAAGCCACATATCCCTTGGCTGTTCCAGTGTTTGCCTTTCCCCATGCCACAGGTCACATCCCAGAGAAACTCTAAGACAAGTAACTCCTGTCAGGGTATGTTCAGGGCTCCTCAAAAGCTGCTGCAATCATAAACTTAGATATTGACCAGGCTGGGCTGGTCCTCACTACTGGACTGGGATCTCAGCCACATCCTGAGATCCTGATGTCCCTACCAAGGTTGTCACTGGAGCAGCTCAGCCCCAGTAACATTGAAGGGATGCAAAGTAAGACACAGGTGCAAGAGGAACTGAGGACAGAGAGACATCCAGTCCCTTAGTCACTCTACTCCCTGCTTCTTCTTGTGAGAACATCCACTTTAGTACAGTGGTGAGTGTCCCCGTCTCTCATGTGGGAGACTGGGGTTCAATTCCCACCAGGGAGGCAGTGTTAGGAGTTGGGCTCGATGATCGTTGTGGGTCCCTTCCAACTCAGAATATTCTGTGAATCTGTGAACATGGTCCTCTGGCCCAAGGCATACACTATGGAGCCTACCTCTGTCATAGGTACTCCAGTGAGGGTGATAAAAGGCGGGAGCTTTGCTCCCAGAACTCTCAATGTCACCAGAGGCTCTCTGACAGAACTACAGCTCTTTAATATACAGCCAGTCAGCATGGCTCCGCCTCTGAGGGAGCCTCTGTTCGTGCAAATTCACACTTTATACACACTGCCAATGCTCATGGGGTCCAACCAATCTCAACCCTGCTGCCTGGTGGCTACACCAAGCTACTCCATCCCATTCCTCACAGGAGTCCCTGGTACTGGTCAGACATGTGCAAGAAGAATTCAACCTCCTCTGCTCCTGATGCAGGAGTGACTGAAGTGCCATAGGATCATGCTGCCATCCTGAGAGACCTTGAAAGGTTGGAGATAGAGGCCAGCAGGAACTTTATAAAGTTCAACAAGAAGTGCAAAGTCCTGAGCCTGAGGAGGAAGAACTCCATGTCCCAATAGGTTCTCAGGACCACTCAGATGGCAGGTAAAGACTTGGAAATCTTGATGGACACTAAGTTGAACATGGTCCAAGAGTCTGCCCCTGTGGAAAAGGAGTTATAGAAAGCTGCATTACAGAAAGTCTTGCCAGCAGGTCAAGGGAAAAAAATCCATGTCTTTCACTCAGCATTGGTGAAGCCACACCTGAAATCCTCTGTCCAGTTCTGGAATCTCAGTACAAGAGAGACATAGACATATTGGAGAGAGTCCAGCAAAGGGCCACAAGGATAATGAAGGGATTGTATCAGCTGTTCAGCCTTGAGAGGAGAAGACTCAGCAGAGATTTCATCAATGTATTTACTGTATTTTTTTATTTCATAAGTACCTCATAAGTACCTGAGCAAAAGATGCAAAGAGGACAGAACCAGGCACTTTTCAGCTGGTTCCAGTGACAGAACAAGAGGCAACGGATATAAACTGGAACACAGTTTTTACTGTGCAGTTGGCGAACCACAGGAGCAGGCTGACGGACAAGTTTGTGGATTCACCATCTCTGGAGTTATTCAAAAGCCTCCCAGATGTGGCCCTGGTCAACCAGATCTAGATTACCCTACTTGAGCAAAGATGAGCTCCAGACGACCCTGAAAACCTGAAACGTTCTGTGATTCTGTGAATAATTTTGTGTACATTACCATTTCTGCATTACATTACAAATTTTACATGCATTACAATTTTTGAACTGTATGTTTTTGTGTGTCTGTAGGATGGAAGCAGGCAGGGCTACACTCAGTCACACAGCCGGGAGAAAGAGGGGTACCTCTGGAGATACATCTAAGCCTTAGCAGACAGGAAGTATTTCTCAAAGCCTGTTCATACCCATGGGCTAAGGCAGCCCAACCTAAGCACAGTGAAGATGCCCTTGTGGACAGATAGGAGCAATTCCAATCCAAACCTATTCGTGCCTGGCTGGACAGGTCAACAGCTCCTGCACTCATTCTTAGCTGGGGAAGGGACCTTCTATCCATTTGCTTGGACACCAAACCTAGGTTAGGACTGTGCACAAAGGCCCTCTGGGATGGCAGGAACCCAGAAAGAGCAACACCTGGCATCAGCACTGGTGGAGCTTGCTCCTCTGTCAGCACCCAAACACTGCCTAAGCTCAGGGTCCTCAGAACACCAGGGATAGCATCCCTAGGCCTGTGGAAAGAGCAGATCTGGGAGAGGACACGACAACCATTCTCTTTTTGCTGGAGAAAGTTCTACTGCACTGAGTAACACCATCTAACTTTACTTTCTTTCACAGTTTCATTGCCTCATTTCAGACTCATTGCGCAGGCGAATGTGTCCAAAAGCAGATGGATCCACTAAGCGGCTCTTTCTTGCACATTGTCTCATACAATTTGGGTGCAATAAAACTTCCAGGCAGAACAAATCTTCAAGCTTGTGCCGTGCCTTATTTTTAGCTGCGAAGTACGTCTGTTTTAGTGCTCCTAATCCCTAGCTTGGTAGTAATTTATGGAGCAAGCTCTTGGCTCACTCGGGTCAGAAGATTTGTAGTAAAACTTTTATAAGTTGCAGAGATAAATCCCATGGACTCTTGCAGTCTCAGGGGACACTCCTCCAGAAGTGCGTTTTGCTCTGCACTCCCTCAATGTGGGAGCATGTTCAGGTGGGAAACCATCAGATGGCTGAGAATAAACTATCCTGGGTGTCCTCAGGATCTGCAAATCACCTGGAAGTGGAAAGATTTTCCAGCCTCAGACATGCCAAAATTATGAGAGTACCTGCTCAGCTTTGCCTCGGGTCAAGGTCCTTTGAAAGGTGCCTGGCAAGCCCTAAGGATGAGCCACGTTATCAGGCTGGCTGTGCCAGGAAGCAAGATGGTTGAGAGAAGCGTGACAGCCCTGACTTTAACGGTCACCTCAATAACGGGATTACTGAGGTGACAACCCACTTTCTTGTGCAGGGAACCCTGCATGTATATCACCTTGAAGCTTTTAGCATGGGCAAGGCTGTGGCTTGAGAATATGGGTCTATTCCTCTTGTCCTGGCCTCCCTCAGAGGACGGGTTTGCAGGATGGAGCACTTTATCCCTCAGTGGAGCAGGGGATTGAGAAAAGTCAAGGAGCAGGAGAGGGGAAGGGGATCGAGACATGGGATCTCACAGCAGCCTCTTCCAGACCTCAGCAGAAATCCAGGCCCATAACTGTGCTCCCTTCTCACCCATCCATAGGCCATCTGTAGCACCAGACCTGACTTTCTGGAAGCCCCAATGTCTGCTGGAGCTGGCAGCTCTCAGATGTGCCCTGTGCCCTGTCTCTGAGCCTCATCCCTGAGCCCAAGCGGGAGGTGCTTGGGTTCTGTTCAACAGCTGGGGCGGGACCCGCTGAGTAATTACCGCGGCACATCCCAGCGGGGAGGCCGGTGATTCTCCATCTGCGCTCAGCGCTCAATGGGCTGGTATTTGCTTTGCAGCCGTGTTTAGATTCACGCAGACCTGTATCCTCAGGTACTTCATATTCCCAAGAGCACTTTTTCTGAAGATAGGGAATATTTCCAGAAGCCATAAAAGAAGGAAGGTTAAATCCAGAGAGGAGACGATGCAACTTTATAACCCAAGCATGTATCAAGGTTAGCTGCGGCTGATGGGTAGATGATCTCCTCATGTGCCAACTCCTCAAAAAAAATAGAACAACCTTCTCTACTTGGCATGGAATCATAGAATTGTTTGGGTTGGAAGGGACCTTACAGATCTTGTTCCAATCCTAATGCCATGGCCAGGAACACCTACCACTGGAGCACAATACACAAACCCTGTCTAAACTGGCATTGGATACTTCCAGGGATGGAGCATTCACAACTTCTCAGGGCTTTTGAATAGGACAATGCTCTGACAGTGCTGTTCCCTGATATTACAGTGAGAAGAATGGGTCTTTCTCAAATGTTCCCAGGTAATTGAGTCAAGGATAAAATTGTACAATGCCCAAATTTAGTGCCTTTCTGTCTGTTCAGTGTTCCTTGGCAAATCTAGAGATCAGAGTCAGACCTATAAGAACTTGTTGGGGGCTCATTGGGCTGGTATCCTCCCAGAGTCCTGGCTCTCTTATCAGACATACAGTTAGTCCAGTTAAAGTGTCCACCAGGAATCTTTTCCTGGGAGGAAAGTCCTCTGGACACTATCTGAAGCTGGGAAACACTGGAAAAATCCCCTGTGCCTTCCTGTCTCTAATGAACAGCATCCACAATAAGGAATACCTGCCAGATTAGCAGCAGGATCCTGCAAAAACCCGTACCTACTTACCTTCCTGACTGCCTGCTGGTCCCAAAAGCATACTGCTCCCTCTGGCAGCTCCCAGCCTACACATACGCTCCATACTACCACCTTCTCCACCCTCTTTTCCCATCCCTTGTTGGAGAAATGCTGGTCTCCTGTTACAGTGAAGAGGCTCCTGCCATCCTGGGTATCCTCTCCTCTGCTTCACGGGACTCTGTGAGGGCACTGGGATGGACAAATCCCCTCTCCTAGCACCCACAAAATTTTTGCCAGCATGGAAATGCTTCTAGCATGGACACACTTCCAGTTCCTGTCCCCAGTATCACACAGAGATGTGGCTTGTTGGTGCACAGGGCAAAGGCACAGGGCAAATCCCCGTTCAGCTCCTAAAGACTTGACTTTCTTTTAGACTTTTCTCATTTCTTCCCCCCATTTTTCAGCCTGGTTTTCACAGTGAATGAGTAGGAGTCACACAGCCTAAGGCAGGTGACATATAACTGACCCAGAATGGTCACTGCATCTCATCTACCGCGAGGAAAGGAGATAATATTTCCTGAGCCGGCAACAGGAATTGCACCAGTTCCACTCAATCCGAAAAAACAGTGACCTGCTGGACAAGAAGCGCCAGACAAGGGTCCCCAGAGAGACTTGTGCAGCGAATTGTCAGCAAGCAGATGTGCAGGCTCTGCTCTGCTCCTGCTGCTGCTGTGCGTCAGCGGTCTGTGCTGCCCTCGCACGGCCACGCTGCGAGGGTCCTCCAAATCGACCAAATGCGCCCATAGATCCAGGCTGTGCCGTTCGGATGCGAAAAAGCCTGCGGGATGCCCAGCGATGGATTTAATAGTACGTGCTGCCCTGCTGGTGAGAGAGATGTCTGTGGGATGCCCACCTCTGTGACACTGCCTGGGAGCTGCAGCAGACGCTCTGCACCGGGGGGCTCACACGTCCCCCACAATGAGGGGTATGGAGTATGTTTCCCCCTGTCATCACCACTCTCTCAGCCTGATTTCAAGAAAGAAGCCCAGACCATCTTCCCGCAATGAGCTAAATAACCTATTCGGACAGCGAATTTCAGGGACTTATTTGAGATAGTGGTTTTACGACACAATGCATAAATCCCTCTTTTCTGATCACAAACCTCTCCATCTTCATCTGCAAGGGTGGCTGTTGCTCCCTCCCATTCTGTATGGGTGGGCTGTTCTCCTCCAAGACCTGTCCCTGCTCAAGGGATGTTTGCTAGTAAATATTAAGGTGCTTCTAACCTTGAGGTCCATCTTCTCATGATCTTGTCCCATAGAGGCAGGTGCCCTGCATCGTGCCGCTCCTTCTCACACAGGTGTGCCACTCTGCTTGGAGCAGCAGCAGCTTGGAAAAAAAGTGGTCAAACTGAACGCTTTTGCTTTTTTCCAGATTGGAAAGCTGTTGCCTGGAAGATGATCCTTGGAGAATATCCCCTCAAAATTCAAAACCCTGCTGGTCTTTTGAATGGATGTGGGATATGGCTTGGCCCTTCTCAGGAAATGTGTCTCACAGACTTCTGCTGTGCTGTCTGCCTGTCCCGGAACCCAAGCATATTCCTGTTCTGCTTGGGAAAGGGGCTGACACCTGACAGCCTCCACAGCACTGCTGGGCTTCCCAATATAGTTTTCCTGACTTTTTTTCTTCCAAAGCTTTGGCTTTTCAGAGTTGCTTCCCTGCCCCCCACCCCCCCCTCCAGCCCCCTCAGAGGAAAAACAACCTAACATATATCCCCAAAGTTCTGTCAGTTTCAGGGTCCCACTGCAACGAGGAAAGGCCCTGGACATCAGGGACCCAGGAGACATGCAGCATGTAGGAAAGATGTACCTGTAGAACAAGCCACCATGACACTACTACTTAAAGGGCGGTTGGCTTCTAACAAGAGGGACTTTTGGTAATGAGTTTAAACTGAAAGATGAGATATTTACATTAGATGTTACGAAGAAGTTTTTTGCCGTGAATGTAGTGAGGCACTGGAACTGATGGCCTAAGAAGTTGTGGGTGCCCCATACCTGGATGTGTTTTGATCTCTTAGTCTACTAAAAAGTGTACCTGTTCATGGTAGGGGGCTGCAGGAGGCGAAATAAGGTGATGTTTAATTCTCTTTCAACCCAAACCATTCTGTGACATCCCTGGTATTAGGAATCCCAATGCTCTTTCTCATCCAGGGGGAAGGAGCAGTGTTTGGTGGAGGAACAGTGATTTGCAGCCTGATGCTGTCCTCTTCCCTTCCGTCATTTTCTCAGCAGTGAAACTGGGGACACAAAATGCTAAGCTCCAGGCTGATGGGCCGGAGTTGTTCGGCGCTACTGGTCCTGTGGAGCAGGGAAAGGCGACAGAGTGGTGCGAGCCGCGGATCTGCAGCAGCCCAGGATCCCGGAGGAGGCGGATGCCGTCCGGGGAGCGAAGCTCAGTCCTAGTCGGTAGCCGGGAGAGGGCAGCAGGAGCCCAAGCAGCGGAGCAGGGAAGGCTGCCTGCATCCCGGGCCTGGGCGGGAATAGCAGTGCACGCACAGGTCCAATCTGCCTGCTGCTGCTGCCCTCGGGATGGGCACACACCGGTCCCACGCACGTCTCCAGGGTAAACCCCCACCCTCAGCAAAATCACTACGGGATGGAGCTGGGGATCCAGCAGGACAGAAGGGTTTGAGCACTGGACTCTGAGTTTCCCCGCCTCTCTCCCATTTTCCAGCTCTGCTCCATGTTGTCACATCACCCAGAGCCCAAAGGCACGGATCTAGGCTTAGGGGGGCAGGAGCAATGGGACTTCTCACGAAAGCATAAAGACTTTTCCTATCCTAGGTGGGTCACAAACCAGGAGCAGCCTTCAGGAGCAGATGCTTAAAAGGAGAGCTCATGCTGCTCTGATTCACAGCCATAGCCAGTTCCAGGGATGGCTCTCCTCAAATTCTACACAAGCTGTATTTGGTAGTGGGGCAGGACTATAGGGGTGGCTTCTTTGAGAAGCGGCTGGAAGCTTCCTCCATGTCCAGCAGAGCCAATGCTCCTGGCTGGACCCACCACTGGCCAAGGCCGGGGCAATCAGGAGTGAGAGCAACACCTCTGTGTGACCATTCTAAAGAAGGACGGAAAAGAAAGTTGTGGGATAGATGAAGATCGGAGCCAGAGAAGAGCAGTGAGAATATGTGAACAACAGTGCAGAAACAAAGGTCAGTGGAGAAGGAAGGACAGGAGGTGCTCCAGGCACCAGAGCTGAGGTTCCCCTGCAACCTGTGGTGAAGACCATGGCAGAGCAGCTGTGCCCCTGCAGCCCATGGAGGACCATAGGGGTGCAGAGATCCACCTGCAGCCTGTGGAGGAGCCCTCATTGGGGCAGCTGGATGCTGGAAGGAGGCTGTGACCCCGTGGGAGGTCCATGTTGGAACAAGGTCCTGCCAGGGACCTACAGCCTATGGGGAGAGCAGCCCACGCTGGAGCAGGATTTTCCTGGTAGGACCTGTGGCCTGTTGGGGACTCACACTGGAGCAGCCTGTGTATGAAGAACTGCACCTCATAGAAAAGTGATCCATGTGGCAGCAGTGTCTGAAGAACTGCTGCCCATGGGATGGACATGCTGGAGCAGCTCACGGGACTGTCTCCCGTGAGAGGGACCACAGGAGATGTAGGGGAAGGGCTCCTCTCTCTGAGCAGCAGCAGAAACAACAACTCATAACCCTCATTTCCTCTCTTCCTGCAGCACTGGGAGTGAGGAGGTAGGAAGCGGAGTGGGGTGAAGGAATCTTTTAGATTTATTTTACTTCTGTTCTTAAGCTCTGGTCCTGCTAGTAATAAATTCAATTAATATCCCCACTTGGTGTCTCTTTTGCCTGTGATGGTGATCATCAAGGGATCTCTTATGGTCCTTAACTCATGATACTCTTCATTATATTTTCTCTCCTCTGTCCATTAGCAGAGGGGAATGAGAGAGCGGGTTTAGTGGGTACCTGGTACCTGGCATCCAGCCAAATCTGGAATCCTGGCATCCTGGCATCCAACCTATGGGGATCCAGCTGCCTACAACCAGAAGCAGGGCCAGGGCTATTAGTGGAGCTGGTCCAGCAGGAAGAGCAGAAATGTCTCCAGCCAGAGAAGTTAGGTGTCCCAGGAAAAGCAGTATCTCAGGTCTGCTGAGATTTGCTGGGGAGACAAAGAGTTATTCTGCCATAAAACTGAGGAGCAGGAACATAACTGGTATATCTCTGGGTCTGAAAAACCTAAAGCCAGCCTGTAGTCAGTCACTAATGGCTTTGGAAAGCAGCCAAGCCTTGTCCATGAGCAGGGTCTCCTTGTGCAGTGCCTTGGAGGCATCTCCATGAGCAGTATGCAGATGCTGAGGACTGACACCAAGGAGATGCTGCCCAGAACCAGAAGAGAAATCCACTCTCCAGAATATTCCTGGTTTTCCTTTGTAAATACATAAATTATCACGTTCCATGTGCCTGGGTTGATTTTGGTTGGGTAGTTGGTTTTTTGCTTGCTATTTCACCCTATAAATTTAATGTCTTCAGAAAGTCAAGCTTAAACAGTCCTTCAGTGAATCTCTGCTTGGACTTTCTTTTGGTGAAAAACACATTACTTAAGATGCCTAAATATAACAAAACTTGTATCAAGCTCTTAAAATCCTCCTTAACAAGCAACTCCCTCTTCCCTTCACAGATTTAACTCTCTGTGACACAAACAACCCATTTCAGACCAAGCAATTAGTCCTGCCCAGTAGGCTTCAGCACTTGGCTGCTTGCTCTGGGAGGAGAGCTGCCAAACTGCCCAGGCTGTCAGGAGCTGGCTAACCTCCCCCTGTTTATCAGCTCACTAGCATTTTCTCCCTTTAATAGCAATGCAACCCAGCAAGCCATGTGACTCTACCAGGACCAGGAGCCCTCTGAGTGCTGAGAGGTTTTGTTTCACATCCCCAGGTTGCTGGCTGATGATTTTGGACTGAGGTCCCTAAACGCCAGCCCAGCCTTTGTTGCTGCCTGTCAAGTCCTGGCAGAAGGGCAGTCCTTATAAATAGCCATGTGTATAATGTTGCCTATTTCTGCTTCACCCTTCAGCTGCAAGTTTGCCCATGTCTCAAAGCACACAGTGCTTCATATAGTTCCTCCTGGGTGCTTGCAGTGCACAGTGGTTGGAGCTGGTATGACTCAAGGCCTCATCCAAGCCCTCTCCCCAGCCCTACATTGAGGGATTTCCAGTCCTCAGCAGCCTCTAAGCCTTCAACTCCACTCTTCAAGCAACCGCAACCACTACCCTGGTGTCCTTTCTAGGACAAGGACCTGCCACAGCAGCAGGGATGGAACAGGCTGTGTGGAGCTGCTGGCCATGGGCAGTAAACATTTGTGGTCCTGCAAGCCCAAAGAGTGATTGAGCCCAATTTGTGCATATTGAAGTGGCAGCTGCGTAGTGTTCCACATACTGCTTCGTGAGTTACAGGGAGATGGATGGAAATCCCTGGAGCAGGGATGCAGCTACAGAGACCTAGAGCAATGCTCACTACTGTTTTGCACAGCAGAAGTGAAGAGCGTGGGAACATGCAACCAGACTGAAACGTCCAGGTGTTGGTGAACGGTGGTGTGGCATTGGGCAGGGCACCCACCACCAATTTCTTTTGCCATGGTGTTGCTGGACACCTCTGTGACAAGACACCCAGCTCTTGGATATGATGATGACTGCATGGCACCAAGCATCCTGCCATCTCACTCCAGGACAACACTGCTCCAAGGCTCAGATAGCAGCGTGAATCAGAGCAGAGCAGGGTTGGCGGGGCGGTTGTTTGGGGTTTTTGCTACCTTCATTTCACAGCGTGGGCAGCCCAAGCTGTGACCATAATAAATAAAGTGACAGCCAGAGAGCAGAGCTCTCTGGTTTCCTGTACACCTCAGGCTGGCCAGGGTAAACACACAACAAGCCTGCACTTCAGACGAGGCCATGCCCACAGCACGTCAGTCAGAGCCCAGGCACGCGCCAAGCCAGCCAGAGCAAAGCCGCTGAGCAGAAGGCTTCACAGGATGAGTCCCACACAAGGCAAAAACAGCACAGCCCCGTTGCCCCATGATGTTCTGCACCTAGCAGGCACCTGCATCTTTGGAATGGTCACTCATGTCTCTGGGATGTCAGGGACAGTCAATGTGGCTGGCTTCCAAGGCATACGTGTGCTCTGTAATTACCTCAGCCCCATCCATGCCCTGGCTGCATGTTTGGAGAGCATTGTCAGACAGGCAGCACTGGAATGGGCACTGAGGCTTCATGCCATCAGCCAGGCCTGCATGCGAGGAGACACATCCTGTGGCAGTTCCCTCTGCAGAGAAGCCATGAGAGGACATCACAGATTTCAGATCTGCTCATCTCCAGTCCCCATCCCTCTGCTCACCTGACATCATCCAGGCAGCAACCCAGCAAGTGCTAACTCATCCAGCATGGTTGAGGACCAGTGTTCCTGTTGCTCAGCACATTACCATGAGATGGTACCTGCACACCAACTTGGCACATCTCTCTTCAAATTTAGCTCAGTTCCATCGTCCAAACTTACGAGCCCAAACCTCCCAATCTCTTCACCTAGTCCAGCACATGGCAATTCAGTTCCTGAATGTACCTCCTTCTTCCTGGCAAAAAAGCTCAACATATCTTTGAGCTCATACCAGCAGCAAGTCAGACAAAGCTATGACTGGGAGGGAGGGCAGCACACAGCTCATATGGCCCCAGTTCAGCTGGTCCTGCATGTGTTTGTGGTAGCATAATGTAACCCCCAGCCATCTGCTCATGTGTCCCAATCTTGATCTGTCTGGACAAGAGCTGGCAGCCTCCTCTCCGGCCTCTTTGCTCAGAGGAGGAGAGAGAAGAGAGACCCTATGGTCCTGAAATTCAGCCCTTGCTCTGAAAAGGGGACCAACTTCTGGACTAGGTGCTGCAGACCGCCTAGAACATGCCCTTTTGGAAGTTACTGTGCCACCGCAGAAAGGAGGAGTTGGGAGGTATGTGGAGCTCGTGATCCTCATCTGTGCCTGAGGATGGAGCTGAGGAAGAGCTGCAATGTCAGAGCTGCCCCGTGCCAGGGAAGTGTAGAGGAGTCCTGCCCACAGGGTGCACGCAGCCCCACTGAGCTCCCTGCTCACCCAGCAGACCCCACGCCACCGCAAATCTCCTCCTTCTCACCCAGCGTTACAGCTCTCTAGCTCTGCACAGGGATGGTGCCCCCACATACTCCAGATCCTCACTACATCCTTCCTCCCAGCATGCCACTGGGGTGTCCGCCAGCTCCAGCCCCCCCCCACAGAGACTCCCCCAAATCAACCTCTCTGCTCTTAATTTTCTCCCTCAAAGGTGGCCTCAGCCCTGCAAAGCTGGGGGATTCCCCGGATTCTCAGCTCGGCTCAGCTCTCCAGCACAG
>WEKX01004147.1:440-107942 GCA_013390025.1 Pitta sordida | reverse complement strand
AGCCAGCCCGGTGCGGGCGCCCCGCTCCCGGCCCCGCTCCCGCTCCTGCTCCCGCTCCGTCTAGCGCCATGGACACATAGCCGCGGCGCCACGCAGGAAGGTAGGAGACAGTCCTCNCAGCTCGGCTCAGCTCTCCAGCACAGCAGCGGCAGAGAAAGCAGCTCGTGGCTCCTCGCCAGTGCTGGCGCCAAGCAGCCCAGCTCCCGGCACCCTGCGAGCACCACGAAGTGTTGAGAAAAGCACAGGGTCTGCTCCCAGTGGAGGACCCAGGGCCAAATGCACGCTGCAGCCCGCCCAACTCTGTTCCTTAGCTGGCTAATCCTGGAAGAAGTTCAGCATCCCTCAGCTCACATGGACTGCAGAGTGCAGAGCAGTGGAAGGGGAAAGTAAGAAGCTGGATGCAGGAAACCTCTCTCTGCTCAGGAGCAGCCCCTCCTACATCCCCAGGCTCCCAAAATCCACGAGCCACTACCAGAGGGTAGATGTGGGCAGGCTGGTGGTACCAGAACCCTCCTGCAAAGCACCTGAGAAGTCATGTGAGCTGACTCAGAGAGGGACATCCACAGCCGTGGCATGGCCCCAACTCTTGTAGTGCAGGAAGGATGGATCTGGCCACATGTGGCTGCTGAGGCAGTAGCCTGGGCCACAAGCAGATGTGCTGCCCTGGGCTGTTCCCCGGGTGGTATGGGCACCAAACCTCAACCACAGCTAAGCACGACACTCAAAGTGTAGCTGGGAACCACTGCAGGTGCTGGGATGAGCATGCTCACCCTACACACAGCCTCCACCACTCCCCAAATCTGTCATGGTAGGGTTGGAAAGCTAGGACAAAGCGTTCCAACAAAAGAAAGCTAGGACAAAAGGAAACACTGCTTTTTTTAAACAGGGATATGCAGGAGGTGGGACAACTCAGGGGCTTGTTTTTGTGGGGTTGCGACACAGCATAGGACAGCCAGAAGGTTGCATTTTGTTATTGTCGGGTTCAGGGATGTGCTAGGATATGGGTAACACTCAGTTTGTTACTGTAGGTTGCAGAAGGAGTCTGTGACCCTGCTCATGCCTGCTAGAGTACAGAGCCTTTTGCTATTCCAGGGGAAGTAAAGCTTCGTGGGTGCTGCACACAGCTGGAATCCGTGGTCCTTACCTCTGCACAGACACCATGCCCAAGGGAGAGAGAAACACTGGGTCTCTCCCTGAGTTCCAGCAGCACCAGCCCAGATAGCATCACCTGGGGGAACCCTAGACCAGACTTGGCCTCATGTGCCATGAAGAGGAAAGTTTGCACTGGGTTTTCACAAGCTGGTTTCCCATCACAGACTTTGAACAAGTTTTTTTCCTCCTGAAAATTTTTACCATGACAAAATGGCAAATCAAATCCATTTCCAAGGGAAAGCAGGTCGGGTGGTGGATGAGTCCTGCAAAAGGGGGATGCAAGTAAGCACCACGAGCCATGAGCAGGGAGCCTTTTCCTCGGCTCAGGGGCACAAACCCAACAGCAGGATTTCACCCTGCACATTCCCCATCATAAACCACTACAAGAATAAACCCCAAAGAAATGCCCCGCCCAAGGGCAAGGGAAACTGAGTCACGGCCAGAACCTGCCTGACTCTGCTCCTCCGGGATGCTGGGCGGGGACAGGCACGGTCGGTAAACGCGGGAGACGCTGGACCCCGAGAGTACCGGGACGGGTTGTGCACCCCCGAGGGGGGGGTGTCCCTGAACGTCGCGGGGACCTCCACGTCCCACAGAGCCCCGCACATCACTGCGCCACGGCGATGTCCCAGCGCCCCAGCCGGAGTGGGACGGGGGGCCCTGGGGGGGACCACTCACGCCGGGAAGGTGGGGGGCAGAGGGCTCGGAGCCCTCCCGGTCCNGGGGCTGTTTGCTGTCCGGGCGGAGAAAGTCGGGGATATATGTCTGTATGTCTGTATGTCTATGTGTCCGTGTCCCCTTGCAAAGTAATTGGCAGGGATTTTCCCTCCCGGTCCCTCCCGGCTGCCTGTGGGTACCCGGTGCTGCTCCCCCTTCTCCGCCCTCCGCGCCTCTGCCTTGCCCGGAGATGCTCGGAGGATAGACGGCGTTCCCCGGGTGGGATCTCAGAGCTCCTTCCCCAAACTCCACAGACCTGCCCTCCACCCCACCCCGCGCCCCCTTCCCAATTTGGATACCCCCACTGTCTCCAAATGGAGATTTCTGGAGAAATGCTGGAATGCCCACCAAAGCGCCCCTCTGGCAGGGCCCCCTCTACTCCTGGGGGGTCCAGGGAGGGAAAAGCTGCTCCCAATTAGGAGAGGCGCTGAGAAAGGCGCTTTCCCATGCGCGGTCTCTGGCAGGGCTCTCTGCTTTCCTTGTCCTTCCTTCCCCCAGGATGCTGTCTCAGTCCCAACTTCTCTGTCTTCTGCCAGCCCCAAGGAGTGCCCAGTCTTGAGCTGTTCCCACTGCCGTCCTCACAGGCTGGCTGTGTCACCCACCAGGTCCCCTCCAAGATCTGCCTCCAGGCTGGGGAAGGATGTCTGTACTTGGTTCAGACATCACTGTCAGCCAACTGAGACCCCACTGTGATGGGGCCTGGGGATGCCTTGTGCCTAGTCCTCATGGATGGGGGGAAATCCAGAGCTGCAGCAAGTCGCTGATGTGTTGCCATACACAAAATGTTGTTGGACTGACAGTGGCATAGCTGTGTGGTGGCATAGACAGAGCTGAGACAGCCGGGGCTGACTGAGTGCCGTGGGTGCCAGGAGGTGACTGCTCCACGTCTGGCCATTGCATTTGCAGGAGGAGGTGGGGTTGTTCATGGGAGGGCAGATTACAGCGGGGTTACACGTGGGGCTATGTGGAGCACATGGCATCCCAGCCTGGCACAGGCCAGAGGAGATTTAGAGATAGCTGTGAGCTGGTGGAGGTCCTCCTGTGTCAGGGACTAGGATGAGATACGGCCATGATGTCCCTCAGCACCATGCACACTTTGGCCCACCAACCTGGCCCTTTTTTGAGGAAGTGAAAAGGGCAGTATGTCCTCTCCAGAGAGTTGAAAACTGACCTTGGCAGCCAGAGTGGGACTGGAGATGGGGGACAAGGTCTAACTGGTGACAAGAGGATCATGCACAGGCCTGGATGTCACCAGCAATGAGTGAACAGGGAATATGAGGTTCAGTAGGGTGGAAGGGAGGACTCCTTGGAGGGTGCAGCTAAAGGCAGAGGCTGCCTGAAGGAATGTGGGAGAAGAGCAGCTCTGGTTTTGCCCTTCCTACTCCAGTAACCTCACAGGGAGTGGAAAACTTGACTGATTATATCTAATAAGCCATTTTTTCCCTGTCCCAGCGAGCTGTCCTAGCAGTGGGGGGAGGAGGATGCCTGGCCAAGTGCAGGCGCTATTTGTGAAGGATGAATGAATGACTCAGGTCATGGCAAGTCTCCCCGCTGTTTTCATGTGGCGGCAGCAGCAGCAGTTCCCCTTTGTAGCTGTTGTGTTTAGCAGAAGCTTTCATGCTGGGTAGGCACCCAGGCAGCCCAAATCGTATACATGAACCTATCCTGCCCTTCTCACGTGGCTCACCTGGACCATCTTGAATGGGAAACTCCCAAGGATGGTGACAGTGCGTGGCATCCTCACCTGCCATGAACTATCTGAGCACACAGTTCAAACCCCCTCTTTCCACTCTGCTCTTGTTCAAAGGCAACTCCAGTCTCTTCCTGCTCACACAGGCCTCAACCTCCCTCCGGTTTCCTGCTGAATGCGTTCCTGGAGAGCTTATTCCCCTGTGGGTTTGTGCCAACATTGTGCTTTTAGTTCAAGATTTCTCCCTCTCCGGTGTTTACCCTGCTGTATTTATAGCTTCCTTGTTAGATTAAACAAGCCAAAGGATTCTTGCCTTCTCTTCTCCTGTGGCTGGAGGAAACCCCCTTGAGAGATGTTTCCTGCAGGAGTGTCTAGGTGCTGACTTGTGCCTCCACTCTTCTCCCTTGAGAAATCTTTGCATCTCTCACAGCTTTTTCCCCCTCTTCTTGTTCAGGCATGGGAGAGGGTGGCTCTACCGCTGCCCAAAATATAGCCAAGAACAGAGCTTGGAAGGTTATGGGAGCTCTTCCCTATAGGCAATGCACAGGGGCTTCACCAGCATTTGGGGTACTGATACAGTGTCAGGATGCAGAATTAGACCTGGGATGTCTGCGGGAACTTGCTGGAGTATTTAGAGATTTTTTGGTTTTTCAAGTGTTCCTGTGGTTACAACAGCATCACATGTGTGAAAATTACCAAATCTCTCTGGCCAGCGATGTCATGACCTTACAACCTGAGTTCTACCAGCAAATCTCTCTGTGCCTCCCGGTGATGGTTTTCTCCACCATTCTCCACCAGGCTGGGAAGGGCACAGATGCCTTGCAGCTGTGGTTGAGTCTTCTCCAACAGCCAGATTCCCAAGGACCATTTCCATAGAAAAAGGAAAATTCCTCTGAAAATTAGAAGCAGGTTTGTACTATCATGGATCAGCATGTGACTGCCTCCTAGGTCTCTGGCATGGGAGTGGGATGAGGTGAACTTTGGGGTCTTTTGAAGGGTCACAGCATTTGCAGCCCCTGGAGCATCTGTCAAACTCTCCAGTACAGGTAGATGGCTGGGCTGAAAGGTACCTTCTCTCTAATGAAGGACATGGAAATAGAAGCTGACAAATATCTCCTCCTGTGGTGTTTTGGGGTGTTTGGGCTGGGGGGAGTCCAGAAGAAGAGGGACAAGAAGTCTGTCAAGACCTGATTCGCCTCCATCCTACCAGGACTATGCACTGTGGTCACATTGGTCACATCTGATCAGAGAGCTTGGACTTGCTCCAGCAGAGATTGATCCTTTCTGAAAAAGCTTTTGAGGAATTTTGGGAATGTCTGGCCAGGGGAAGGTCACATCCACCAGTACCTTGCTTGTACATGTTTCCTAAAGGTGCTTTTGGAGAGGACAGGCAGGCTGGCCCATGCAGGTGGCAATGGTCTGCATGCAGGTAAGACCATGCATGAACCAGGAAAGCATTTTGGAAATCAGCTGCTCAGCTCTGGTCCCTTACTCTCAATATGGAGACATCTGAAATAGAAACTGCCTAATGAAAACTCTCAGACCTGCAGAGATTGCCATGTAGGGAGGAGTGGAAACATTTAGGGCTCCTTCATCTAATGAAACCCCAATGGTGGAAAGGTCATTTGGGCACCTTCTCATTTACTCCATCACCTAAAGTGAAAACAAGGGATGCCAAGTCTGGTTGAGAAGCTGGTGCTGAAGACACACCAAGGGACAGAAGGAATGGGAGAAACTTCTAGATTTGAGGTACCATCATCTCTGCAGCAGCTTGGGGGGAATCTTCTGACTCACTGACTTTGGTGGGTGTTGTGCTTAGCTGGGGTTAGGTGTCATCCTACCTTGGGGAGCCCCATAAGGGCTCAGGGCAGCTGTCTGCCATCCTGCTGGTGGCTCAAGGGGTGTGGATGTCCTCAGAGAAGTGCATGTGGGAGGCAGTGGGGCTGGCACAACATCCCTGGCACATGTCCTCCTGAGCTAATGTGGCTATGCCCATCCAGCTGTTTCCTTCATCTTCCTGTGCTTTCACCATCCCCTTCCTTTGGGGCAGAAAGCTTTCATCCTGGCCAGACCAATAGTTGCAGCTGGAGCCAGGGACCTCACCAGCTCTGCTTTGATGAAGATCAGCATGGGCATCAGTGTTTTTTGAATTCAATAACATAATGAAAGGCACAGTTCAGCCCTTACCTTCCTGCAAAAATACATAGGGAAAACCAGAAAGCACTGTCATGCTAGATCTCTGTTGTGGTCCATCCCAGTGCCGTGCCAGTGTTGCGACAATGCTCCCAGCAGCTGTGCTGAAACAGCCCCGCAAAGGTCTCCAGGGATGGCCTGCCCACAGTGGCCTGGCTTGGTTTTGCAAAAGCTGCTGTCATGAGGGGTGCCCAGGCCAGCTGGCATCTCCCCAGACTTCCTTGCAGGGACAGGGCCAGCCCCTAGCTGCTGGGGAGGTCTGCAGGAGTCTTTCCTTTGCTTTCCATGAGTTTTGCCTGAGGCCTCAAGGCTTAGGAGTTGCTGGTGGACCCAACAGCTATTGCTCCATCCCTGTCTTGCAAGGGCCAACACGCAACCCCGGGGGGTTCCTCGGTGCTTCGGCTGCTTTTGATTTTTTTTAGCTCCTCCAAGGTTCCTAGTGGCTCTTTTGCAGCTCCCTCGAGACTGCTCCACCCCATCCTGGCTTTGAGTTTTGCAGCTTCATGGCCGGAGCATGGCTGTGCCAGGGGAAGCGTCCATTTTCCCTGGCCTGCCTGATCCCGTGCCTGGCTCCATTTTCCCTCTCCAGCTGGGACTGCCCCCATGCTCCTTGCACTCCAGCATCCAAAAAACAGCTGTGCGCCTCTGTTTCCCTGGCTGCTGTATTACCCCTCCTTGCAGTGCCAGGGCACGGGGTGCACACAGCAAGGAGGATGAGGCCCCCGCCCTGTGCCTGTGCCAGCACAAAGAGGAGCCAGTGTGAGGGTCCAGTTTCCCAGTGCATCCTGATGACACAGCTCTTGATCTGCTGCACATCCCTATCCCTTCCTCCCAGTGGGAGGCTGCAGATACACACTGAGCTCTCTGGCAGCTCAGACAGCTGAGTGGTTTGCCCTGGAGGTGCCTCAGAGGGCTCTGCTGAGCGAGGCACTGAGGTTTGGACTTGGAGTGGTCCAGAAGGAGGATGATGAGATGCTGGAGTTCAGATGGAGCAGCCGTGGTGTCATGAAGGATGGATGGATGGATGGATGGATGGATGGATGGATGGATGGATGGATGGATGGATGAAGGACTTAAGTGAGGCATGTCTGTGGGGAAGATAATACTGATTTTCACCCTTGGGGCACAGCTGGAAGAATTAGTCAGTGCTGGGGTAGCTTGTCCTGCTGCATCCCCAGGCGATGTCCCAGCAAGACATATCCTCAATAAGGTGCCTAGTGGTCAGTAAGTCCAACCATGCATGGAGAGATTTTTTCCTCCCACTGCCTGAAAATGTCCCTGACAGCTTTTATTCACCAAGGGCAGAGGCACCCTGCAGCAGCATTTAACCTTCCTGGAGTATGCAGGGCATCTCACAATGCTGCTGGCAATGGTGGCCGATGCATCTCCATCAGCAGTGGCATTTCAGGGACAGCAGCAAACGCATCTCCACCATCCCTAACCACAACCAGAGGAGGGTGGAGCAGAGCCAGAGGCAGCATTTGTGGGCAGCTCTATGAATTTCCTATTACCAGCTCGCCTTGCCACTGCGTGAGAGGTTCCTGCACCTAATTTTTGGTGAAACGATCCATTTTTCTCAGTAATTTAATAGCGTGGGCAGGCTGCTTGCTGACGGAGAGCCAGCAGCCAGCACCGAGGAGCCTGTGTGCCGGGCTGCCGGCCGTAACCACCTTCCCTGGGCGACGCAGGAATGCTGACCTAATAGAAAAGACATTTAAAGAGGAGTTTTGGAGAGCAGCTCAGCTCAGATTCGGCTCACACGCACAGCTGCTGATCATGGCAGGGTCTCTCTATGCTCTGGCAGGTCCTGGAGACTGGCACAGGTGGAGGGGACATCCCCAATGGAAGCAGGATGCCAGGACATGAGCCACTCCAGCCATCAATGGGCACAGCAGTTGCCTTCTTTTCTGGGAAAAAAAGTTGCTTCGGGGAGGCCGTCACAAGTTCTGAGCTGAGACTGGGTTCAGTGCCTGGCTGTGGCTCTCTCAGGCTGGAAAAGCCGTGGTGTTTTACTCTTGACATTTTCCAAATGAGATGTTTTGATTTATTCAATTTTTAAAAAATTTATTTTATTCTCCACCCCAAGGTAATGTTTGGAAGACAAATTTAGCTCAATTTAACTCAAACCATTTAAAAAAAGTAAAACCACTGAAAACTAAACAAGGCCTATCATTTAGAACAAAATGTTTTGGTTTTCATTTTCCTTTTGGCATGAAAAACACAATTTTTTTTTTTCCATTTTCCTCTTGACTTACAAACAACTTTACCTTTTTTTTTTCTCTCCTCCTGGTTCATTCCCAAGACCGCACTGTGTAGCCCTGGTGCTGTTCCCAGTGGGATGGGGGTCCCAGAGTAGCTGCTTCTCCATGGAGACCTAAAGGAATCTTGTAAGGGCGAGCTGGAGCTGCTCTCCCTACTGCCAGCATTGACTCAGCTGTGAGCTTCTTGTGGAAAAGGGAGGCCCCCGGGTGTGCATCTGTTCTGGCTCTCCTAGGGGGATGTGAACTAGGCAGGGCAGAGCTGTGCTGTGGGTCCTGTGTTCTGCTGTTCAGCATCCCCACTGGGAAGGGCAAGCTCTGGAATTGCCTTCTCTCCTTGTTTATTCAGTTTTAAAATTAATCTGACCTTCCCCAGCTCAGACCTGTGCAAACATGGCATACCCCTGAGCAGGGAGCTCCTGCAGGCCTGAGGGGAGCCCTGTCTGTCCCCAGCTTGTCGAATCACTGTCCCATCTGGCTGAGGTCCCCACCAGGATCCGGGTGCTGGGGATGGTGGGGAATGGTGGGGCACCCACCCTCGCTGTCAGTGTGCCAGCCTCCTCCTGGCAAAGGCACCTCTGGCCGTAAATCAGTGCATGGTTAATCCAGCGATACAGGCTGCCAGAAGACTTAGTGCCTGGATCTGGCGTCTCTGGGCTGGGCAAGGGGTGGCTGCGATCCTTCCATCCCAGGCAGGAGCCAATGTCCCAGAGCCAGCAATTGTTTCCCCAGCCCTGACCTCCTCCATTGCCTGACAGCCCACCCCTGCATCCTCCACCCTTTGCCAAATCCCAGGTCTCCGCTCTGCCCCAGCCACACCAGGCTGTCAGCTGGGCAGGGAGCAGGGAAGGGACGACGGGGAGCAGCACTGCGTCCAGGCCCGGTGCAGAAGCAAGCGCCCGACTCATCCACCACCTGATTTTATTTTATTCCCCTCTCAGTGCCTCGCTGCATACCACAGCCGTGCTTTTTATAGCCCCCAGCTGCAGCCTCGGCGTGCTCCCAGCCAGCTCCCTGCCGCAGCCTTGCTTGCTCTGTGCCAGCAGCCCCAGCTGAGGGGGGATGGACGACATTCCCGGGGTCCTCGTGGCGGTTCAGCGAGAGGAGAGCACGGGCTGCGGAGGAAGGCAAATAATTAAACACTAACCCGGAGCCACGCTCCCGTGCCGGAGGAGGCATTTAAAGAGCCGCATTAGTCACCCCCACGCGTGCAGCCTGCCAGGTCAAAGGCAAGCGCCGGTGGCCTTGTCCTTCACCGTCCCTTCTGGTGCTACCCAGGGCTGTTTCCAGCCATGCCAAGCCACCAGCTCCTTCCATGAGCAGATAGCTCTGCCATGAGAGGTGCCATCACGGGGAGTAGCCCGGCCACCCCCAGTCACTCCCCCAACCTCTTGGAGGGTTTACAGAGATTAAAGGGGGATCAGAGGTTCCTGCTCACTCCCTGGCAGCACTTTTAAGAGCATCTGGGACTTGGTGCTGCGTTTCCGCATCCCAGAGCCGTTTCCGCGGCTGGAATGTTGCTACGGGATCCGGAGCGAGGAGGAGGAGATGAGATGTGGGGTTCTGCTGCAGGCTGCACGTCTGGAGCACCCCTCTGCTGGGATGTGGGGTTTGCAGAGCGGGGGCGGCCGGCCAGCGGGCGGGGAGTGAGCGTCCCCGCTGGGGAGCTGCGGGGGAGGCCCGGCGTCTCACTCCCCGGGCTTTCTCCAGACGTGATTTCACCACTGCGGGGAGGGAGCGCGGCCAAGGGACAGGCCCTGCTCGCCCCGACGGCACCCAATTCGCTTGCCGCGGCGTTAGTCATTTGGGCCGTGGCTGGGGGTGGGATGCGCCTGTGGTCCCCATGAGGCAGGGGAACGGGGGTCCTGGAGAGCCTGCGCTTTTGGAATGCTCTCAGGGTAACGAGGTAGAGATGGGGGAAGGGATGGATGAGGGGGGCTTCTGGGCTCACAGCCCACTGTCCCCTCCTTGCTGAGCTGCGGTGAGGGGGAGTAGGCAATGGTAAGGCCTGGACACCTCCAGATGAGCAGGTGGGCCAGGAGGGGAGCTACCTTTGCTGGGCTGTTGCCTGCAACTCTTTCCCAACCTCCTGGTGTGACTTTTTAAAGCTGGACATGGCAGCATGGAGCCAAAGACAATGTTGTGGAGAGGCAGCATCCTGTTTCATGGATGGGTCTGGGGAGGTGTCCCAAGGAGAGGGCTTCTACAGAGGTTCGTGAGTCCCTGGTGGGGCAGGGAGCCTGTCATGACCCCATTACTCTGTGTGGGCACAGGGGTTTTGAGTGCCAGAGGCTAATATGTAGCCCTGACCAAAATATAGTCCAGCTTGTTCTGCTTCCAGCGAGGATGCAGGGAGAGGCCAAGCAGTGGAACACTGATGATGCTGCCATATGGCTGCTGCCAAGCAGCTGGGGCCAGGCAGCCTTGGCTCCATGCAGGCAGGGCAGTGGACAGGGGAAAGCAGGGAGCCGTAGGGGCATCAAGGAGTGCAGGGGTGGGGTTTACGGAAGCACAGCTGTAACTTGGACCCAATATGAGTAGCTGTGAAGGGGTGGCCTCATAAATCCCCTCTTGAAGATGATGGATTTCACCCCGTGAGGGTTGGGTTCTCTCTAACAGCGCCTCAGTCCATGGGCAAGCTGGAGAAGCTAGAGGTGGCTTGGGAGGCTGCGGGAAGGGGGAGCTGTTTGTGCTGCCGGCCAGGTGCCGAGCATGACGGGAGAGGGGAAAGCCTCAGAGACTCGTTCTGAAACAAGGCTGCCCTTTTATTCTACTTTACGACTGCATTTTAATATCCACAAACATCTCTCCCTCCCCGGGCTGCTGCCAGCAGAGCCTGTATCGCCTGTGCTTGGCCTGCCGAGAAACCCCAGCCAAACCCTGGGCCCCAGCACAGGGGACAGAATTATTTTTCCCCCCTCATTTCTTGTAAGATATGTTTTCTATAGCTCTAATTGGACAGGCTTGAGCCCCAGCCAAGCCAAACACACCTGGGGGAACCTCACTTTACAGACCCCATCTGCTGTGTCGAGGGCTCTGCTCCCTGCACAGCCACTGCCTGGCCCCTTTATAGGGGAGGGGGCTGCTGGAGTTGGGGGGGTAGGACCAATCCCACGCCAAACCACTGAGCAACCTCCGCGGAGGAGGAGAGCCCAGTGAGACGGCGCAGGGAGATGGTGCAGAGGAAGTGGGGGCGCCCAGCAGAGCCCTGTCCGACAGCAAGATTCCACCCCGGCGTGGAGCTGAGGTAAATCCCCCCTGCCAGTGCTGCTGTGGTGGCACAGACCTCTCTGTCTACCAGGGTGGGATGCTATGGGTGGGACATGCAGCGGGTACCAGCAATGTTTTGCCTTTCTGGCGTGACAGTGTGTGTATCAAGGAGTTGCAGCCCCCAGAATCTGCATGTGCTTGTAGAGGGAGGATGTGGGGGCTCCCCAGCATGTCAGAATGTATATATTTCAGGATGCAGGACCACTCCCCTGGTGAAGCGCATCCAGGGACTGTTTGGGAAAGCAAGCAAGGGACACCAGCATGCCAGGCCACCACAATGGCTTGTATTGAGAGCCAAATGCTTGCTGGACTGAGCTTTGGTTGCTTCTTTCTGCAACTGCTGGCTTATTTTTGTGGGATTCTTTGGCTGGGCTCTTCGGCTGGGCTCTTCTCCCTCCGGTTGTTTCAAGGTCTATCTCCAGTGCCTCCATTTACCAGCAGACTGAGCAGTGCTGGCACCCCCACACCAGGGTCTTGTGCGTTTCACAGCACATCTGTGCTTAGCCAGAGACAAAAGAGCTCTTAGGAATCTCTGCTTCATCAGACTGGAGTCCTACTTCTTCTGGGAGTGGAGCCCATGTTCTAGCAGCATGATGTGGGCCAGGAAGGATCAGCATCCTGAGGTGACACTTAGCTCATCCTGGAGTATATTTCATCCCCTCCTTCCATGTGCCATCTCCCAGGGATTTGCAGGGCACAGTGCTGTGCCCACACTCCATCCTCATGGATGTATGCAGCACACCATCCCCTCCTTCTCTGCCTGCCCATGTGGTGAGCCAGCAGCACTGAGCAGGCATTGCCCCTGCAAACTGCCCTCCTGGTGCTCGAGGTGCCGCTGATCACTCTGAGAGGAGCTCTGGCACCCCCTTCATCCCCTTCCCTCTGGCTGGTGCTACGGAGATGCAAAGAGAAATACTGTGGGTTTTGGGTGCATTGCCACCCAGGTGGAGCCAGGCACTTTGCTTCAGCATCACTGTCTTGGAGCACTAAGAACCGAAGTGGCAGCTTAAAATATAAAAGTTTGGAATAAGCATCACAAGGACCTGCTGTCTCCCTTCAGGTGATGGGCTGGGCAGGGGATGTTATACAGGCTGGGACGTGCTTCTGTCCACCTTTGGCAAGTGTGCCAGGCTGGAGGATTTCCCTGTGCATGGTGGAGCTCTGGGGAACAGCCATAGCTGCATCTGTTCAGAGGGCAGCTCGAGCATTTCATGAAGGATTTTGGAGCTGGCTTGGCCTCTAGTCAGAGCAGGCTGCAATGGGAACATTTCGAAATTCTTTTGGATGAGGAAAATTCCATGGGCAGCCCCCCTCCAGGGAAAGTTTGGGATGGTTGAAATGTTTGGAGTGAGAGGCTGCTTGCTTTTGTNGGGAATCCAAAGGGGAAAAAAGACAATAGGATCATGTAAACAGAGCTGGCCCCAAGTGGGGCCAAGGCTTCTCTCCAGCACTGGGGAAGGAGATGTGTCAGCACACTTAGTGTGTTGCCCTGCTTTCCCCCACTCGGATAGGATCACACTTAATCTTTCAGGAGTACTTGGCTGAGGTTTTTTTCCCCTAGCAGAAAATGAGCTGAATGGTGTTTTTCCAACCTTCTCAACTTAGGCAGGGCTCAGCCCCCATCCCCTGGCCCTGTTGCTGCAGCCCCCAGCTTTTCTCCACCTCTTGCCACTTTTCCACCTCTTATTTTGGTTTGGGGGCTGCCATTCAATTGACTTGGTAAGAGCTTTGGGAGCATGGATGCTGTCTCAGTGAGGTGTTTCCCCAGCTTCTGTTCTTGCCATGTGGCTCACCCCCTCCTGCCTCCCCTGAGCTGACTCTGCTGAACAAACTTGTTGATCTTAGATGTCAATTATTCAAGCTTAATTATTCAATGGTTTTAAGAAAGCAGATAGGGTTGACTCCAAGCTTGGGGAAGACAGACTATGGTTATCTCACTACGTGCCAGAGATTGGCACTTGCATCTCCACATCACAAGTTGTCAGGAGTCTGCAATTTCCATTCTTCCTTCCCACTCAAAGGGACACTGCTGATGTTTTACAAAGGGTTAACGGGCCATCCTTTGCTAGTGGCTTTATTTGGGCCACCCTTTGGTCATGGCTTTACTTGACCACCCAGGTGGTCCTTAATGACTCCTGAAATCTCTCTCCAGCCCAAAAGGGATTTTGTTTCGCAAAAGGAGTGACAGCAAATTGCTAGCCGGGGGAGCATTCTGTGTAAGGTGAGCTGTTTATTTTGGCCCTGCAACGTTTTGGCTGACCCATTCGCCTTCGTGCCTCAGGGATGGAGCTGAGCCCAATGGCTCCTGGGCTCTAGCCAGTTTTGGAGCAGGGGGAGGGATGAGGGAGCACCGGGCATGGAGATTCTGTGGGGCCCCTCTCCTGGCTAGAGTTCCCAGCTCAAGGCTGGAGTTCATCAGGAGCATCAGAAGGAGCTGGATGTGCCTAGGGCATTCACATGTATGTACGTGTATGTCTATCTCCTACATTTACGGATGCATGTGCTCTTGTATCAGCTCCAGCTTATGTGGGAACTTTGTTCTGGGAGATGCAGATGATACTCAGGGTAGAGGGGAAATGCTGGGGTGCAGGCTGGTACCTGGCTGCTCTGTCGTGCTGAGCACTGCGAATTCATTGATTCTCTGCCAGGCTGGGTGGAACAGAAAAATATCCCAAATCCTAAAATGTTCCTGGGACAGGAAAAGTCTTTCCCACCCTGCTGTAATCACAGGGTGGCCCAGCTCTCTGCTGGCAGGTCCCACCCGTGTCCCCAGATCCGGTGCTGTGCCCGTCCCTGTCCTGCAACCGTGTGCCAAGGACAGTGGGGCTGCAGCATCCCGTCCCCCCCCCACTTCCATGCCTCCACCCTAAGAATAATATCCAAGCTGTAAAGAAACTCACCAGCACTACAGCTACAGTACTGGTAGGTTTCTTTACAGTCGAGAGATTATTTTTAGGAATTTCTGTGGCACGTGGCTTCGGAGAGGGGAGTGTGGGGATGGGGATAGAGAGGGGGGTGCTCCTTCTCTCCCCCTCGAATGCAATGCTGCCAGCTGGCACGGTGTTGGGGCTGCTGGCTGCTAACAGAGCCCTCCCTGTTTTGGCTCTTGCTGATGCCTCCGGTTACAACCGGGAGCCAGAGACTTTGCCACAGGACGGAGCAGAGGAGGGTGGAAATCAGGGCATTGGGGTGGGAGTTTCCCGGCTGGGTTAGGAGCAGAGCCTGACCTCCACGATGCTGCTGGCATGCTGAGGTGTGTGGTGGCCCCCTGGCCCCCAGCCCCAGGAACCGATAATAGCTGCTGGCTCCACAGAGGAAAGAGGCGACCCTCAGTCTATGGGCAGATTAGAACTTGGCTTTGAACACCAGTGGGGCTGTGGTCAGCCAGGCGTCACCAGGGGATGTTGGAGGGGGTTGGTCTAGGTTGGATGGAGACATGCATTTTACCTTGCTGTGAAGATAACTGGTTCCCTGACCAGTGCTGAGGTTATCCCTCTGTTTGTTCTGAGCAGGGATTAACTCCACTCTTGGTTAGTGTTTGGTTTAGCCCCACATTTGGGTTGTGTAAACCCATGATTTAGTTATGTTGAGGTTAACCCTGTGTTTAAGGTGAGCTGGAGTTAACCCCAGCTGTATTGAGTTTAACTCCACATTTGGGTGGTATGTATAACCCAAAGTTTGAGCTGTGCTGGGTCTAGCCTCACATTTGGGCTGAGCTGTACTGAATTTGGACTGCGACCATGTATTTGGACTGCACTGGACTGAATTCCTCTCCTGAGTGGGGCTGAGTGGGCTTTAATTCTGCTCCTGGGCTGCATGGGGTATAATCCCATGTCTAGGATTATATTGCCCAGAGTTAAGCCTCACACTGGGACTATACTGGGTTGAGTCCCACATTCAGACTGTGCACAATGCTTGTTGAACTGCACTGTCCACACAGGGAAAGAATCCAACTAGTTTTACTGGTTTAGCTGGGGTAATTCCAGTGTGCTGGGGTTGTCCTGTCTGCAGCGGTGCATGTGTGTGAGTTGGCCCAGCCCAGCATGGCATGGTAGCCACAGGAGGTATGTGGGCTTATGCACCCCACTGAAGTGGCACCTGGGAAAACAGCCCTTTTTTAGGTCCCCAAAGCTTGGGGGGGGGGGGGGGGGGGGGGGGGGGGGGGAGGCTGGAGACAGTGCAGAGAACATCACCTCAAGCAGTCCCAAGGTGGGCAAGGTGTTGCCTGAGGTGTGACTGTGCGTGGCCCCAGTGGCCGTGGAGGCCCTGGTGTCCCTCATTGCCAGCACCCACTGGTGGGCTTTCTCAGTGCGCCCAGTGGCTGGGAGGGTGCCAGCAGCATTTAGGGGGTGGCTGTTGCAGGCAACCATCCATCAGAGGGATTGTTGCTCCCCTCACGCCATAGGTGCATGTTTGTGAAATGATGATGAAAGTCATTGAGTTCTTCCATGTCTCTGGGCAGAGCAGTGGACACAGGGGTGTACTCAGACCATTCCATGGCTCCTCAGAGCGGGACGTGGTGCTTCTGCAGGGCTGGCAGTAGGAGGGGGATTACTAAGGCACTGCTCCCAACCCTCCAAGAAACAAGGAGAGAGGAATTCCTGCTGCTTTGAAATGCCACCAGTAGGATGGCCTTTCAACCTAGCTCATGTTTCCTGCAGCAGGCGCTGGCAGATAGGAGGGTTTGGAGTGCAGGGTCAGGGATGCTGCTCCAGCTCAGGAGTAGGAGTACAGAATGATCCCTTCCCTGGGGTATTACCACCACCCTTTTAATTTTTCCCATTGCAGAGTAGCATTTTACAGGTGGATGACTCTGTCAGACCAGGCATACAGCAGGCAGAACTGCCAAGTGCTTTTGGGTTATTCTCCATATCTGTATTACAACAATGCTGCCCCCAACCACCCTGAGGAGAGGTTAGGAGGCACTTCAGTCCTCTATGCGTGCTGGGGAGCATCCCACATGTTCCAGCTGCCATCTGCAGCACAGAGGCACAGTGTCATCTGTGTCTGTCCCCATCCGCTTCATCTCATCTCTGTGTGCAGCCCATTGTCTTTGAAGAGTGACTTCAAATGAGGCAAAATAGAAAGAATGAAAAAAAAAAAATCAACCACTGTCTTGTAAAGCACTGAGTGCGACGGGAAGTTGGACTAGATGATCCTGAGGGTCTCTTCCAACTCAGAATAACCTGTGAACCTGTGAAAGATGGTTTCCCCCAGGAATCCATGCCAAGCTTTGCCAGGCCATTGTAGGGCATGGCACAGAACATCTGTGTCAAGGGGGCAGTCACACATTACATGGGCATCGGTGCTGGTGAAGTTTTGGCTCACAGCATTTGATTTTGGATGCAGGAAGGGGCTTATGGCAGGATTTCTTCCTGCCACTCCCCCAAAACTTTTTTATGGGTTCAAATGGTTTCCAGTGGAACAGCAGGGTCGGTGCAGGTTGGAGAGTGTTGTATTTCTGGGTCACATCCACGGGTCACCCTGGTCATACTAGTGAAAAGAGTGTCCTGTGCTGAGGGAGCAGGGTCTGGCACCACTGCCTTTTCTCCCAGGACCAAACCACACCCCCAGTCTGGGCTGGGTCCCTCTGCCCTGAGAATGGCATTGGGAGGTCATCCAGCCCCAGGCGGGAGGCAGACGTCTCTCTTGGGCCAGGATTAGCATGCAGGGAGGAAGAAAAGCTCTGATTGTTCACTCTGTCCCGGCTCAGCTCCAGGACCACTGTGCTGGGACTCTGTGTCCCCAGAATGTGTCACCACTGGTGCAAGCATCAAGGGATGTTTTTTCTGACTGTGTACCCTTCTGTGGGGCTGCAAAGCCCCACCACCAAGGAAGGTGGTCTGGCCACGCACACACATGTGTTCACTTGTACGCCTGTTTTTCCCTTGGCCAGGGAGTTTGGTGGCAGAAAATAAAGGGATCCTTTCTGGGCAGACTGTTTTGCAGCACCTGGCCCCTTGCCATGCCACTACACTCGAGACGGATGAGGGCCCTGGTTCTTCCCTGGCTCTCTGGCTCGTTCTCCTTTTGTTTGTGGCCTTTGAGCAGGCAAGAAGGATTTGCCCTGCTGCTTTTCTCTTCAGTGATGCTGTGTTGCAGATAGGTTTTGTCAATGCTTGTGTGGATAATTTACTAAGCCAATGTGTGTCTGAAGGGCCTTCCCCCACACCATGCTGGCAAGGGAGCTGACGAGGTGATGAGGATGGGGAGTGCTGAGGAGGCTCTGGGACAAAGGGTGATTAAGGGTGGAGGATGTGGAGTGGCCCTCAGAATAAGTGATGTTAGAGTTAGGTTTAGGATTACGGTTAGAGTTAGGGACCACTGGAGTTAGGATCTAGGTTAATAGTCCCTAATTAGCCACTGCATGAGGGTTTGGGGTGCCTCTAGGTCCACTGGCATTACCACACTCTGCCAGGCAGGCTGGGCATGGCTTACCCTGCTGCCTCGGGACATGAGCAGTGTCTGGCTGCAAATTGTGACATGCTCCCAGCTCTTTACTTGTCCATGCAGGAAAAGGGGCCTTTCAGTGTTGCAGCTGCAGGGTCATTTTTCCAGACTGGCCTTGAACCAATCACTGGCCCTAAGACCAAGCAAACTCGTGTCAGCAGTGAGCCAGTCCCTGTACCATATTCCTCCGCCACAGAGCAGCATGCTGAGGGTGAGTAATGGGTGCAGTAGCTCTGTCTTCACCCTCCAGAGAGTTTGAACGGAAAAAATAGAGCAGCTAGAAGAAATTATTTTATTTTAAAACTATTTTTCTCTCTTCACACTAACGCACTCTCCCTTCTTCCTGACATCTCACTCTACTTCCTACAGAACCAGCCCTTCACTCTGACCCGTGTGGTGTTTGGAGTTATTTTTAGTATTGCTGCTCTTAAGACAGAATATACTCTTTTTTGTCTTCTTTTTTTTTTTCCATCACCAAAATATTTTACTTTCAGGCCATGTTCCCAGTTACTTACCAGCATAGTTTTGGCAGAGACGTTTTAACTGATGTTTCTTGGGAACATTTCTGCTGGTGGTTTGGTAGGAAAAGCTTATGACAGTCTCATGAAATTATTTACATTTGAGGCTTGTGTTTGAGGCTGCCTGGCATGTTCAGGACAGGGTTGATGTGGGGTGCCACACGCCTTCCCCCCTGCAGCAGATTGCCTTGTAGCTCTCATTTCCTTCGCCAAGCGGTTTGGTCTGTGGCCATGGGAGCCCGACCACAGGAGGGGAACCAGCAACTGCTCTGGGGTTCTTTTGCTGGGCTGCAGCATCCCTCCACCCAGTCTGTCAGCTGTTCAAACTGGGGGAACACAGATTTATGCCTGGACTTGGGGCTGGCAGGGAGCTCACTGCTTCCCATGCCCTCAGCCCCTGCCTGCTTGCACTTGGGACCAGAGCCCAGCAGTGTGAGTGTAAATAAGCAGGCCTGTCCATTCACGAGGAGTGCGCAGGGGGTCTGCTAGGGAGAAATTATTAATTTCTAACCGATACAGTGTAACAGTACTGATAGGGGTAGCGAGATACTGTACTGGTGAGGATGTTTGCCCTGGGGTAATGCTGGCTGGCTCAGGTGGATGATGTAGCTGGTCTGGGATCGCGTTGACAGAGTGACACTGGCTGTTACGTGAAGGACTGTGGAGGCAGGACCAGATGTAAGGTGGTACTGGCTTGCACGGAGAGGGTGATGCTGGCTGGGATGGGTGCTTTAGAGCAATGCTGGGTGTGATGCACAGGGGGATGCTGGTAGGGTGGTCAGTGCTGGCTATGTTGGCCAGAGTGACGCTGGCTGACATGCGTAGGTTGAGATGGAAAGGGTGATGTTGGTAGGGAGATTCCAGCCTGCAACAGGGGTTGATCCATGAAGACCTGGATGCACATCCCTGACTCAGCATCCCCTGCACTTCTCACCCACTGGTGACCTCTGAGTGTGAGGAAGGGATCTCTGGGCCTGTCGTGGTTTGACCCTGGCTGGATGCCAGAGACCCACCCAACTTCTCCTGAAGGAGAAAACTAAAAAAACAAACTGGAAAATAAAACTGGAAAATAAAATAAAACTGATCACAGGCAAAANGTCCAATTCACAAGCAGCAGCGGGATGCCTGGAAGAACATCTCTACCCCTTCTCTCGTGGGCCTGGGGGCCTTCAAATCTCTCAGCCTCCCGACGCAGGTTCTGAGCTGGCACGCTACATCTTACTACCAAACTTTTTTTTTCTTCTCTCCCCAAGTATGTTATTTGCAGAGACGCCTTTATCTGTAACCTTGAAGGCCATGGCAGCACGGAGAGCTCAGGCAAGAACTGAGCTGTTAACCCCCTCGCTACCAGAGCAGCAGAAAAACCCCTAAACCATAACAGGGCCATTCTGCCACAAAGGGTGTAGACCGACGTGGACCAGCCTCACAGTGAGTGAGTGAGCCTTGCAATGATGTGGGACTTGGTACAGCCTGAACTTTCATAGACCTGCTCTCCCTGGCAGTGTGAGCATGTTTAGATCTAACTGCTGACTCCTGCCATGTGAATACAGGCCAGAGTTTCTGTTTCATCCCTTCTCACTCCAGCTGCAAATGCACAGGTCTCTGGACCACCCTGGGACTGGGAGCCAGCCAAGGCTCCCAGCACAGGATTGCAATGGCAAAGAACCCTTAATCCTGCCAACCCATACATCCTCAAGCTCCTGGTCAATGTGTGTTCTTTGCGTCTTCCCTCCAGGCACAAGGACTGCTCAGCAGCCAGGAACCAGCTGTAACTGTGGCACAGACCCTGCCAGATGTCCAGGCTGGGGTCCCAGGATTCAGTCCCTGTGTTTTTCCCCACAAGATGGGATGAGATGAGGAGATGCAGGGTTCATGGTCCTGCAGGAATGCTCTGAACTATGGACCCTACCAGCTGCCCCATTACAAGGAGTAACACCTTCTCTCTTCCTGCTCTGTCTCCTCCAGATGCACATTTCCATCCCAGGCCTGGGCAGGGTGATGGTGTTTCTCGTAGCAGCCCTGGCATCAGCCTCCCTCACTGTCCCCGAGGGCTGGGGAGAAGAAGGTGAGCCCCAAAACAAGTCCCACCATGTCTCAGACATGAGGATCCTGAGGGCACCGTATTCCCCCTGAGACACGAACAAATCCACGAGAATCATGGCACACATAAACCGCAGCCCTACACTGATGTGTGTCCTCTAGCCAGCTCCCCTCTGCATCTGCTCATTAACCAACCCTAACTGAGACTAGTCCTTACTAGTCCCCCATGGTGGTACCTGCTGTGAAGCAAGACCCCACAGCTGCTGCCCACCTCCACCTCCTGCTCTGGCATGGTGTGGCATGGAGTTCTAACACCCTCCTGGGAATATGTGTCCCTCCAGGTGTGCAGTATGGACAGCTGGGGACAGATGTGACCCTGCCATGCGTTGGTGCCCTTGCTGGGTAGGTCCCTTCTATGTACTCTGGGGAATTTTTCTGACGGGGTGGTTTACAGGGTGGGACTGGGGTGATCTGCTGTCCCTGTCCTCTGATGCAGCCTACCTGGTCTCTCCTCTCCAGCTCGCCAGTGCAATGGAGACGGGCAGGTGCTGCAGCCCTGCCAGAGGGCTCAGCCACCCAGCAGGGAGCCCTGGTGCTGCCAAGTGCCAGCTTGGCCTCCATGGGAACATACAGCTGCCATCGAGAGGACGGTGGCCTCCTGCACACTGTGTCCCTGCGCCTGGGGCGTGAGTAGCATGTCTGCAGGCTGGGCTGTTTTGGCGGGGGGGGGTAGGTGTGTCACCCCACCAGGATGGGTCAGTGCTGCCTGCACCCCTGCCAGAGGCTTGCAAAAGGGGATTTTGTGGTGACATAGCATCCCTGTGTACTGGATGAGCTGTGGCATCTCTGACTGTCACTTCCCTCTGGACTGCAGACCTGCCGGGAGTCCCCTTTGTGTCCTGCAGAGCGTCTGACTATGAGAATTTCTCTTGCTGCTGGACCTCCAGTGTGGAGACCTTCCTCCCCACCAGATACATTACTACATACAGGTGATATATCTCCACAGTGCATGAACTTAGTGGGGTTATGAGGTGAGCTCTGCGTCCCAGCCAAGATTAGCCAGCAAATCTAGCTGGCCATGCCACTCACACCCTGAGTTCACCTCCTACCTCAAGAACCATGGTATGCCTCTGAACAGGTCATGGTTGGGGTAAGCAAAGCACCGTGCATTTACTTGCTACAGGTGGAGGCCTCAGCAGCATTAGGGGGCTGGCACAGACAGGCTCCCTCCCTGCTGACAGCTCTGCCAGGACCAGAGGGGCTATAAAAGAGAAGCAGGTCATCTGCAAGCTGCCACGCTCCAGCATGCTTTGGGATGAAAGGAGCCCTGACAGCATCACTGTGTCTAATTATCCCTGCAAGCCAAATAACGGGCTGCTTTGAAGTCCAGCGGAGCTCATAAAGCACAGTCCTGCTGAAAGCTGCAGGAGCCAGGGGCTTGAGGAGGAGGAGACTGTGTGCAGCATCAGGGGCTCCGCAGGGAGGGGGTAGTGAGAAGCAAGGGATTTGGGAGGCTGTAGAGGGAGGGTGAATCCAGCCACCAGGGAGCTGCTTTTTTCAGTGTCTTTGTAACTTTGCTGTGGTGTGATAAAACCCCAGGAAGGAAGGGGGTCCTCTGGGGAAGATCCTCTTGGGCACCCCACCATCTCTTTTCCTTGAGACCCCCAGCTCTGGCTACCATGCTGCTTACTGGCAGGGCTGGACATGGTTCCAGCTCTGTCCACCATGCTGTCAACATGTGTATGTCAGTGTGGGAGTGGGAGGCTGGTCTGCAGTATGGACCGCAGTCCCTTCTCTGGGTCATAGTGGGTTTGGCTTCATGCTGCCCCCTCATCTTCATCATCTGCTTTTGCATCTCTCTCCATTGCAGGAAGAAATCGCTGACAGGAGAAGAAAAGCGGAGGTAGGACTGACTCCCACCCTGCTCCCTGGAGACTGGCTACCATCCCAAAGGTTCTGCTGCTGTCTTCAGCAGGGACCCCAAAGCACGGGCTGGGGGTCCCCACTGGGGAGCCAGCTCCCTAAGCCTGGAACCTGGAAGAAGGGCTTGCCCCAGGGAGGGACCTTGGCAGGGGCATTGTGGTGCTTGTATGGGAATCCCTTCCATCCAGCTTAGAGGGACATGGTGAACTCTGGAAGGATAAGTGCAGCTGAGCCAGAGGTGCTGCCTCCTCCCCCAGGGTCTTGGCAGGGGGGTCGCCTTGGCAACCTTGGGAAACAATGTGTTGTCGGTGGGTAGGACATCTCACCACCCAGCCTCCCTGTCTGCAGGAACAAGAATGGGCACATGGGGCTATGCCTGCAGGACCCATCCCGCCCCGGCACCTGCACCGTCCACAGGTCAGAGTTCTGGAGCTCCTACCGCCTGAATATCACTGAGGTGAACCCCCTGGGCTTCAGCTATCGCCTCCTTGATGTCACCATGCAGGCCATCAGTGAGTCTCCATCCTTCCATCTGTTTGTCTCTCCCAGTGTTTGTCCATGCCCTGGGCAATTATCTCTTGGGGACACTGGGGAACCCAACAGCTCTCTGCATGGCAGTGTGGCGTGACAAGGGCTTCCTGTCCTCTCCTGCACAGTTAAGCCAGATCCTCCGGAGGGCTTGGTGGTGGAACCCATACCCCTGGCCCCACGGCGGCTCTATGTGAGCTGGAAGTATCCCTCCTCCTGGCCCAAGGAACCCCACTTCCAGCTAAGGTTTCGGCTCCAGTACCGACCTGTCATCCACCGTTCCTGGTCTGTGGTAAGTGGTATACAAAGAAAGACAAAGCCAATATAGCAGCAGGGTGTGCATGGGGATGGGGAGGGCAGTGAGGGATGCTCCTGCCTGCCCCATAGCTCCCCTCTGTCTGACACAGGTAGAGACAGTGAACCTATCTGAGGTTATCACGGATGCCTTTGCCGGGCTGGAGCATGTGGTCCAAGTCAGTGCCAAGGATTTCCTGGATGCAGGGAATTGGAGCGAGTGGAGTGCTGAGGCCCGTGCAACACCAGTCAGAGGTGAGGGGGAACAGGTTGCAGCCCCCGTCATCCCTATCATGCCATCCCTCCTCGAAGTCCCTCCAGCACCCTGAGCTGGCCTTCTCCAGTCCCTTCACCATGGAACCCATTCCCCCAAGTATCAACCAGATCAACTCTCAGTTCCTGGGCCCCTTAAAGTTGGGAGGCAGAACTGCAGGATGAGAACAAAACATCTCCCAGTTCAAAGCAGTCTCTAAATGTGCACCTGCCATTTGGGGATTGCCCCCCTACAGACTGAGTGGGGCTCCTAGAGCACCACTAGCACCTTGGGGGCCCCTTGGGCTCATGGGACCTCTGGGATACAAGGGTACCTTCTTTGCTCCTTGATGTGGGCCTCTGGGGTGCTGCAAATGCTTTTGGGTGAGTGTTTCCATCCTCTCTGTCCTTGCAGAACTGGCCACCACAGCAAGTGAACAAACCACTACAGATGCCAGACTGGAAAGCCTGGCTGAGGAGCCCTCCCATGCTCCCAACCCTGAGCCCATCAGTAAGTCGAGATGGGGGTGGCGTCAGACATGCCAGGGTGGGCATATGTGTGGCTGAGTGCAATGGGAAGGGTCTCTTGCCCCATGACTCTGTGTGACTGGGCTGCTGGGGTGTTCAGGAGCTTGCAGTAAGGTCGCCCAGGTGCTAGGGACTGTGGCATTCCTTGGCCATGACAGTCTCTCTGTCCCAGACCGCAGTGACCCCTTGGAGAAGATGACTGTCCTGGTGTCCCTTGGGATCTTTGCCTTTTTTGTCCTGGCTGCAGTTCTTGTCATCACGATCCTCATCTGGTAGGTTGGGTTTTGAGAAGGAGAGGTCTGCATGATTGCTGTCCCTATCTGATTCTGGCCCCTGAAGCCTAAGCATGTATGCTGTGTCCTGCCAGCCCTACTCTAGGGTCCCTGCCAAAACAGGCTTGTTGTCCCATAGGGTGGTTTATGTTCCCCTGGCACCCCTGCCACATCAATGCCTCTTCCCAGCACACTCAGTACTGCCTGGCACACCTGGTACTGCCCAGCCTGACTGGATCTTTCTAATGAGCCCAGATCCATGGTACCTTTCTTTGTATTCCCTGAAGATGCTGCTGTTACTAACATCCTCCTAAAGGCTGCTGCCTTGCTGTGGACTCTTCGTGCTCCAGAGTCAGCGTAGATACCCCTCCATATGCCTTTGCTTCCTAGGAGTTCTGCTACTGGGCATTGCCCACTGGTCCTGTCCCCAGGTCCCCTCTCATCCTGCTGCCACTGGACTCTCCCTGCTATGCTGTGGCTCTGCTGTCAGTCCCTGTTCCCATCCCAGTCCTCCTCTGTCTCATGACAAGCTCTTGCTGTAGTCTGGGATATGCACAACTGGGCACAGCTGGATGGGAATGCAGAGCAGGACCACTGGGGATGTGAGCAATCCTGATTCTCAGGGAAGCTGTGTGGGGTTTTCAGCCACCATTGCTCTTGTCCACAGGCTCCGGGTGAAGAAACATGGCAAGGACAAGACCAAACCTAACTTCTTGGTTGCTGCCACCCACTTGAAGGCACTACCAAGTGAGTTGGGGTGCAGGGTGGGTAATGAGGGGAATGCAGGGCGGGGCGTGCAAAGCAGGGGGCAGGTCTGTGCCCCCCTTAACCCTCTCTCCTCTCTCTTGCCAGAAGCCCAGATCCTGTAGTGAGCCCTGGCCGATCCCTGCACCTGCTTGCCCATGCGTGGGACTTGATGCCACTGCTGGCCCCCAAGGACCCCATACCTCCTGGGTTGCCCCACAGCTGTGGACATTGCTGAATCTACAACACTCTTGGGTTGCAGGATGGATCCTAAAGAGAGAAGCTCTGCTGCCAGGAGCGTTGGACTGCCCAAGCCCACCAGGAGCTGGCTGGAGTCACTTTAGGCTCAGGGTGACAGGCCAGCTCCACCTCTGAGCGCTGCTAAATGAATGGGGATAAGACACTGAGCCAGCCCCACTTCACTGTCTAGTGAAGCTGTGAAGCCTATGAGAACCATGGTTGTAGGCTCCCAGGGGTGCTGGGCATCAGTGAGCAAGGGGTGCTGAGCCTTGCCCATCACCCCCCATCAGCCTCCAGCAAGTAGAAGAGAATCCCCCCACCCCTCACCTTTGCCCCTCTTCCCCATGCTGTGGCTGTATGGAGCAGTGATACCAATAAAAGATTTATGCCAATGTCCCCAGTAAAGGGGATATGCCATTGGCACTGCCCATGCAAGACCCTCTTGCAGATGATGCTGGGCCAAGGGAGAGGGGAGTGTCATTGGGTGAGATGCCAGCTCAGGGACAGTCCTTACAGGAGGTGCACAGGCACCAGGGCTGATCCCCCAACTGGTCATCCCCCTCCCAAGGTTCTTGAAGGGACTGAGAGAGACCTTTGTCCAGGCCAGTCCTTGCAAAGTGCTACAGGAGTATGAAGGCAGCTGTGTGGATATCTCCCCTGGCCTCACCAGCCTGGCAGCAGGGACAGGGCCCTCTGCACAGCCCCCCTCACTCTGCATGTGGCCCCCTTGCCGCATATCAACCTGGCCCCTCTAATATCTTCCATGTGTTGGCACCTCTCAACCCCAGTACTCAGTGCCAGCAGCCCAATGAGATCCAGATGGAGCTGGGTGGAAATTAAGACAGCAGCAATCTATGGAGCATGGAGAGTAAAGCCAGTATAGAGTGGATCCCTCCCAGTTTGGTCCTGGAGCTCCTCATGAACCTGGGATGCAGAGGGAGCCTGAAATAGGGGACCCCTCCAAAAGGGTCCTTTTGGGAGTGGGCTAGGGCAGGCTGTGCCTTGTGTGCCCACAGACCCCTTGCTGCCCTCACTGGGTGTGCAGGGTGGGGAGTCATAAGGGTTGTCCATGCTTGACTTTGTGGTTTCCCAGCCCCTCACTGTTCCTTGCAAGCATAGTCATCCTGGGTAGGAGAGATGGGGGTCAGCCCTCCATCTAGAGTATGCTGCTGGGGTGGCACTATCCTTGTCTAGAGCAGGGCTCTGCCAAGAGCAAGTAAGGCAGGTCACCAAGCTGAGGAGGGATAAAAAGCTGGATCGTGCCTGGACTTCTGGGCTCAGCAGCCACATCCCCTTTCCCAAGCGTATCTCAGAACTTGACAGCTCCAGCTGTGTCACACTGGTGTCATCTGCTGGACTCTGGTCCGCAGTATCCAATCCAGCCAGCACACATTTTGATGTGTCACAGTAACGCTTGTTTGTTCTCAGTCCCCAGCATGGCATGCAAGGCCTTTACAATTTGAAATCCTCCTCGTTTCACCACCAGCTCCCACTCCTCTGCCACTATTGAAGGTGTCAGAGCAGTGGTTGTCCAGAGACTCTGTGGAGCACAGGTGATGTGCATCCCATAGGTGTGGCTCCAGTGTTTACAAACAGCTTGGTAGGTTCTCAGCATCTCTTGCTGTTTTGGAGGCTGATTGTCTGCATGAGATGTAGTAGTGCAGCAGCCAGAAAACGGAAGGGAGCGAGACAGCATTTTTGGACACTGTAATCTGTCAGTTTATAAACTCCAGAAAGTCCAGGCATGCTCCAAGTAAGAGTGGGTCACTGCAGGCTAGGGGAAGCAGAGACCACCAGAGGCCAGAGCTTCATGTGTCTGAGAGGGAATGTGTACATGTATTGTGCAGGCAAGCTCAGGTGCATAGATGAGAATTGACAGGCAGAGGGGACTCAAAGATCTGCTGTCCCCATGTGCCAAGCCCTGTGTCACCTCCTTTAGCTCAGACTTGCCTGGCCAGGTGGTGGAGACACCCAGTTCTAATGACCAGGGCAGCCTGAGGGTAGGAGATTCACATCTGCTGCATCCTGCTGCCCATAATCCTGGAGGGTGACCCCTTTCCTCTTTGATGGAAACTTTGGAGTCAGGATGTGCTAACCCTTGGGAGCTGGAGATATCAAGAGCAGGCAAGGGGTCTGGATACCACTGCAAACTCCTGCCTGCCACACTGTGACTGCCTGCTGGGATGCCTCCTGATGCAGCTCCCCGCACCAGCAGCCTGTAAATGTGACATACAGGCCTTGCAGACTTGAAGGAAGCAGCCAATTCTGTGCTTTGGGGAATAGAGATGCTTGGTGCTGGGTGCTGCACTCCCAGGTGCCCAAGGGGAAGATGCACTGGTTCTGGACATGGGCAAACATGGCTTTTCACTGGACCAGGGAAGGTACAAGGAGAGGGCTGGGGTGAACAGCAATGTGGAATAAAGGAGAGGGATCCAGATGCCAAAATCAACTTTGCCTTCAAGCTGTGGAGAAGAAAAACAGGAAGGGATCATGAGACCAGTCCCAGTGCCGGCACCTCCCTGTCCCACTGTGAGGCCAGGACACTTCCTCCAAGGCTTGGGCTCTCTGGTGGTTCACACAGCCACTGAGTGAGCAGGAGTCTTCCTGCTGCAGGCTGGAGGCCTGCCTGGACCCACCCTGCCTGAAGCAGGCAGAGCACATCCAAACTTGCCTTGCTGCTGTATCCCACTCTCCCCAAGGCAGATGCTGTGCCAAGATCATTGAGGGAGCTGGTACAAGCCAGGCCTGGGGCTTTGCCAGGTCAAAGCAGCCTGTGGGCTGCATCCACAGGGAGTAGCGATGAGTCCAGCTTGCTAGCATGGAACTGGGACCAACCCAAGGCTAGCAGGAGCTCAGTGCAGGAGAACATGGTCTGGGAACTTCTGGGTGTAAAAAAATTCCATCAGGCAATGCCACATGGTAATGTCCCCAGCACCAAGATGTAGACAGGTCTTCGCTGTGTCTCCATCCAGCACAGAGTGGCCCCATCCAGATCATGTCTCAGGAAGGGGGCTTATTTGGGAAAACTATAGCCTTGGCAAAAGCCGTTGCAGCAGGGCACTGGTTGTGGGGGCTTATACATTGGTGCCTGGGCTGTTTGACTGCCACCAACCCTGCCAAATTTCCAAGTTGGCCCTCAGAACTAGCCTCCTCCTCTCCCTGCCTTGCTGCCAGGATCAGCTTGCATTTTGCAGGGGAGGAGGCAAGTTGCACAGGACTGTGAAGCAAAACATTCTCAACTTACCTTTCATGGCTGCTTCTGCTTTCTTCTCCACCAAATCCTGAGCCAAGGAAAGAAGTAAAAGCAGCTTTGGCAGATTGTGGAAAACACGTGGCCATGAAACATCTCTCTCTCTCTAAATATATATATATGTATATATGTGTGTGTGTGTCTTTGTGTATGAACATGTGTGTAGAGATACACGTTAAAAGGTGATGTAGAAAGCAAACAGTGGTTCAGCAGCGAGGGAAAGATGCATGTGTTGAGTGAAGGAGATGTGCAGATGTGTAGATGGATCAATGGATCATGGGGCAGAGGGAGGAAGGGGTGGATGGACGTATAGATGAATGTAGGGATAGGCAGTCTGCACAACCAGTTACCATCCTAAGCATCAAAGATTCTTGCTATGCAGGGGCCGATTTGTGAAGATGGGTGAGAGGCTCGTGAGCAGAGCAAGGACAGTGCTTGGGAACAAGCCTTTTGTGTGACCCATGCACCCAGTCTCCATATTGGTGCTATCACAGCCGATACGAGGAGACAGAGCCTGGATTCTAACCAGTGCAGATTCTGAGAGTACTGCAGAGAATGCAGGACACTTGCAGAGGAATTGCATCCCCCTCAGAAGCCACTTCCATCTTACACTCCTCAGGCACTGAGAGAGTAGGAACAGCAGGGACACAGTGAATCCAAACTTTAAAATGCTTTAAAAACGCAGTGCTGAGCATACAGCCTGACAATGGCTTTCATCTCACCTACATGTGGGATACCTCTGACTGGGAACTTGCTAAGGGTCCAAGTGCTTCAGAGATTCTGGAGATCCCCCATACTCCTTCTTCTTCTGCCTCGCTGTCTAGCTGCCACAGGCCTGAAAATTTCTTGCCTATCAATGACTCTTTCCTGAAAGAGAAAATAGGGACACATCACCTGCCAGGCCAGGTGTGCTGGCATCCAAACACATGTGGAGAGGGGAGAGGCCTGAGACAACTCTTGCTGCTGTGTTGTTGGCTTCTTCCTCCAGAAGTGGGTTGTTTCTTTCTTTGCTTGCTGGGACTGGCCCCTTCCTTGCCTCTAGGATACTTTTGGTCTTCATAGATGGGAAATGGCAAGCACGTGGTCACAGAGATGCTGGGAGGAAAAGGCCAAGCACTGCTGCCTGTGATGCTCTCAGGAAATGGCTCCTCCCTCCTCAGAGCAGCAACAACAGCCCTTTGGATGAGCTCAGTGATCCCACAACTTTACCTGCCAGGTTTTGGCGGGGAGAGTTGTGGTGGTTTTTGCATGGGAAACAATCCTGGTGTCTAAGCAAGAGTTCCCAGTGTTTCATGTGCCTGAAATGAAGTGTGGTGACACTAGAGGACCGATGCAATCACTCTGCTTTTCACAACAGTGCCCTCTGCATGTTCACTGTGCACACATTCCTCCTGTATATGAGGAACATACTTCATTGATGCTGCCATGTCATTTGCTCTGAGGAGATGATCTCCCCCCTTCCTCATGGCAGAAACTCCATCTTCTCCTCCAGCTGCCTCTAGAGCTGCAGAGCAGCTAAAACAGAACAGGACACACTGTGGGGAGGAACAGGGAGCTTCTCTATGTGCTCTCCTCCCACCACCTTCACCTTGTGGTCTTCTTCATCCACTGCCACATCAACTGCTTTGTCTGCATGGGCAGAACAAGTAAATAGAGGTTATAGACAGCATGGCCAGTCCTATATAGGAGCTTCTCAACCAGCTGGGGCACTCAGGTGTTCCTCGTCTTCCCAGGACTGCACAGACCAGGTGCTGGGCAGACAGAGCACTGTACAGCAGGGATTTTCTAGGCTTCCTGAAAATGATGGGCTGAAGTTAAGTGTGCCTCTGGTAGTCTCAGGTGGCTTTGCAGGGTTACAACACATAGGCCTTCCAAGCATGCAAGTAACTCCGAGCCTTAGTTCTACACAGGAAGAACCACCAGGCATGGCAGCAGCTGAGCTCCACATGCATCCTGAGCACTGACACTGGCCTAGTCATCTCTGTGCTGATTGATCTGGAGATGGTAAGGTGCCAAAAGTCCAAGATCTCTGTGGACACATGGCATCCCATCCAGAGATAATAATTGATCCCCAGGAGGATCTGCAGACCTTGTAGGGACTGTATCCCAGGAGAAAACTAATCTAGAAAACACTGGTGACCATAAGTCTGCTAACCTGGAAGACACAAATACTCAGGGAGTTGCTGATCTGGAAGGCACTAATGCCAGAGAGGATGCTGACTTGGAAGGTGCTAATTGCTAGTGCCAACCTAGAACCTGGAAGACAGTGCTGCCTTGGAGGATGCCAACCTGGAAGGCACAAATCCCCAGGGATCTGATGACCTAAAAGGCACGATTTATCCAGAACATAGTGCTTTTTTTCCTACTCCAGAGCACTTCTTTGAGTTCCCCATTTATGCTGGGCACCAGCTCAGCCAGGGACCACTCCAAGGGCTTGGGCCAGAGATCCATACTCATGCAGGCATCTCCAGCAGGTGGCCAAGAGCCTGGAGACCTGTCTGCAAGAAGCTGAGCCAGAACTACTTCTCACAATTTCCGTCCTCCCCAGAACTCCCCACTGGGGCTGGGAGCTGTTGCCCAGCTATGGGTGAGGGGGAGTGTGGCCCCAAACTACTGCCAAAACAACCCCGAAACCCCATCCTTCTGCAGGCAAGTGAGATACACAGACTCTGTTTTCCCACTAGATGGCAAACACTGCCTTCAGAACAGCCTTTGGACAGCTCGCCTCCACCCCTGTGAAAGTAGGCTGAGAAAAACCTCAGAGCAAAGCTCTTGGGGAGAAGGGCCCGAGGCTGCTTCAGAGCAGGGCTGGGGGTGGTACGGATCCCGGCATGATCTTCATCCTGGGCTTTTTGTCATTTCTTAAATTGTTTTCTTTCCTGCCTGCCTGGCTTCTCCGTGGTCCTGGAAGATCATTCCGTTGCCTTGTCTTGTGGGACAGAGCACTCGAGGTGTGCAGGAGGAGCAACTGGTTAACCCTGGATAGCACCCTGAACTTCCACAGCCAGAGAGTGAAGCCCAGAATCTTTGCTGGGAATTAATTTCGCTGTGGTTTGCAAACCAAATGTATGCTCATTACTCTTTGCAAGCCCTCAGGCCCACAGGCAAGCCATTATGCTGGGTGTAAATAAAGGAGGCAGGGATGAAGGTTGTGCATGTGGATGTGTGTATTTGTCTAAGACCTTCTGCCAGCTCAGATGTATTTCTAGGCTTGTTTTTGTTTGTTTGAATTCAGACCCATATTTTCCCATGGTCTCTGTATTAACCTCATGCAGAAGTTTCCTGAGCATTTGCTGCTTGTCCTGGCAGTGCTGCAATATTACTGTGCAGCTAAACATGATGTGTCATAGCTAATGAAGAAGCCAACTGTGGATAGTAAATGCTTAATATGGACAAATCAAGCCAATTAGACAATGTCCAGAGAAAAGTGTGTCATCTCAGCCGTGTCTGTCCTGTGTGGATGAGAGTTTCTGAGGAAGGGTAAAACCCCAGCTGCTGCAGGATCAGCAGCTCCTAACACCAGCCAAGGGTAAAGACACTGAATGAAGAACTTGCTGCAGACCCCCTAGTCCATCATGTAGGGGGGATGAGCATAATCTCTTGAGAGAAAAATTTTGTTTCTGAAACAAAGACCTCTGGATGGCTGGAAGGGAAAGTGGCCATCTCCAGAGCAGAATCAGAAGTAAATTATCCCACTCACAGCACTCCTTGTGGGATTCTTGGCCATTCACAGCATGCTGCCTGTTTTTGTGGCAAGCTTGTGGCCACAGAGCTCAGCACTGCTCAGACAGGAGGACCAGGGAACCCCTTTGGTGGGGTTCCAAATGGCAGTCACCCACCAACCATTAATTAATGGCAGCGGGTGTATTCTCTCCACAAAATACTCTGGAAACCTGCTCCTGGCACTTTCCTCTGCCCTTGCTGCCTCAGTTTCCTGCCGTGGCATATTGTTTGGTATCATTTAGACTTTGGTGAGAAGGGTCCTTCAGGTGTCCTGTCCATTTCATTCAGGTAGAGATTATTATGTCTTCTTCCATGAGGTCTGGGAGGTCCCTCACAGGGCTGTTTATAGTCAAAGAGAAAAATCTAGAAAATGAAAGGAAGAGAGTGATTGTGAAAGAGAAACTGAGGGAGCTGTCAGGAGCTAGCCTGCAGCTTGTGGCTCAGGGCAGCAGGCCAGTGACCCGTCATGACAACCACTGATTCAGGATCCAAGCAGATACAAAGCCCTTCTGGCCATTTTCAGCTGGATTCCCTGCCAGGCCTTGTGGTAGTATGTGTTGATGTCCGGGGGCATGGGATCAGGGCAGAGGCAGTGACAATATGGATGGTGTGGGCTCTGATGCATCTCTGTGGCTTACGGCTTCCCCATCTCTCTGCCAAACTCAGCCTCTGATGGCATGAGAGCAGCACTTAAGCACAGACATGGCTGTTTGACTCCTGAAATTCAGATTTACCAGTCCAGGAAAGTTTGATCCCTGCTCTTGACGCAAGAACAACAAGGTACTGACAAGTCCCCTAGCCTGAGGATGTCCCTTATTTGTCTTGATATGTGCCTGATACCAGCTTTCTAGTCCAAGTCCTGGGAGAGGTTCTGGCCCTTTCCTGTAGGCTCAAGGACCTGGAGGTGTGACCAGAGAAATTCTTCCTGTCCCTGCATGGCATTTCCAGTTGATGACAGGCTGCCATAGGCAGCAGGCACCCTCCCACCCTCCAGCCTTATTTTAGGCTCTGTCTCAGGTCGCTGGAGACTGGACCCTGTCAGTGCCAAGAGGTCTCAAGAAAACCAGCAAACCAGGGACTCTGGAACACGGTAGGAGCCATGTCCTCTCCTGCCTGCAACAGAGTGACACCATCCAGATCCTCCATTTAGCACTGCTAGGTGAGAACATCCTCTAAATCTGAAGCTGCCAGTACTTCTGAAATTCTGGTAGATCTGCACCAATCTACTCTGGAAAAGGACCTGCACCTCTCTCCCAGTGGTCTTTCATGGAGTTTTGGCAACATGCATGGTGGCAGAGTCAAAGGAGTATGCTGGGGCTGATGGGGACTGTGGGGCTGGGCATCCCCTTTGTGCTGGTTCAGATACCCCAGCAGGTGATGGATGAGAGGCATGAGCAAGCAAGGTAACTGAAGGAGTTCGGGTAATGCTTCTGTTGTGTGCAAAGTTGAAGGATGAGCCCGTTCATACCCATCTGGTCTTGCTCTTCATGGGAGTAAACCATGACACAATGAGAGACCCAGCAGAAGCATTGTGCAGAAACCAACACCCAGGTCTGCACAGAGGAGAGCGGGGACACTCTAGCTATATCCATTCTAGAAAATCAGCTCTTCCAAGGTGCCTTCTGGTTGGGAATGATGCCTTCGCTTTGTGTCTGGCTAGATGACCTGGCCAAAACCTTTCAGAAATGATGCTCAGCATGTTCCAGCACAAGAGCGCATTTGCTTCAGTTACTGTCACCTGTGCAGCCCTGATGCCGAGCAGTGGGCATCACTATGTCTTCAGGACACTGTGGCAGTCGAGAAGTTCAGACCCCTGCCTACAGCCTAGTTAAAGAAAACTACTGAATTCAGGGGCCCATTGGGAGGATACATTCATGAAAGGAAGCGCGGTACAATTTGTGTGCCACCATTGCCAGGATGGCAGCCTGCTGCAGCCTGACAAGAGGGGAACACAGCAGAAACCAAAGCCTCAGATGGAGGAAAAAGGAAGAAGTCTGCATTGTTGGTGGCTCAGATCCTGTGGTGGGTTAGTGGCCTCCGCTTCCTGTGGGATTTTGGGTGTTTACTTATTGCGTAATTATAGCAACTTGGCTCTGTATCAGGGCCCAGTTTTGCAGACAGTAATCTCTTTCTTTAACTTTATGCATCACAATCCTTTAAAAGCAGCAGTTCCTAAAGCTGTAGCCTGAGGATCCATGGCGAAGACCTGACAGGTGATCTACAGACCTGCTTCAACTCTGTAGTGTTCTCTGCTCTGTAGGGATGGAGACATATAGAAGACTTAGAACTGGGACCTGGAGTCTGGAGGAAGTGTATTAATGCCTGAAACATCATGCTTTCATTTCTTCAGGAGAGCAGCCACTTCGAAGAAAAAAAGAAAAGGACCTGCTACTTTTCCTGGGACATCAGCTTCAAAGGGAAGTGCAAGTTCCCTTTGTACAGGCCCCAGCACAACCCTTGGTGACTGCTTCTGTTATTGCCTTGGCATAATAAGCCCTATACCCTTCCTCAAAGCGCAGGTGGGATCCTGAAAGTAAGAAAAACAAAAACAAGGACAAGAGGCTGGTTGTTGGGATGATGGGCAGCAGAAGCTCCATGAGGTGCCAGAAAGGAGTGCTGCCCTCTCGTCAGTCAGGTCTCACTCCTGACACACCAAGGGAAGCCTAGCCTCTTGGTATCTCTAGGATCTGGACTTTGGATTTCTCACATCTCTCCAGTGCTTCTCAGCTTTGCCAAGAGTGACAAGGAGACAATGTAACCCCCACTGCCCCTTTGCTCAAGGCTCATGCCAGGAGTGACAGTACCTCTCTAGCCACACAATCCGTCAGCAAAGGACAAATTAGCATTGCTAATGCAAGAAGAGAGAGGGCAAGACTGAGACATGGGGGTTGCAAGTGTCCCTGCAAGGATATGGATTTGCATCCTACCACTGTGAGCATTTACAAAAATGTGTCCAGGACTGTGTAATCCTAAACCTGAGCAGACTGTAAAAAGGAGAAAGAGACACCAAGTTCTCCCTTGATCATTCAGATTTATATTCACCTCTTTACTCTTTGAAGACAGTTACTAGGCAAAGTTTCTGTATCTTGTACCCAATAAAGATATTGAAAGCCCTTTAATCTACTGCTGCAAAATCAGCTCCTTATTTCACTGCGGAGGTAAATGGTGCCGGTATGACACATTAGCTGTGCATGGCTCAGAGCTCAGTGGAAAATACCCTTGATTAGCTGGGAAGTAGTCACTGGCATACACTTGGGGCAGGTTGTGCAGGCCAGCATTCCCCCATCTCTGGCTGCAAACCAGGGGGGCTTCTGTGGGCCACACACAGTCTTGTGACAACCATTCAAGTACACCAGGAAGGTGGGATGTATTTTTATGGTGCCAGGAGGGCTGAACCCAGTGAGTGACAGTAGGGAATGTGTCTAGAGCACTAATGTGATGTCAGCTCTGAACTGATACCAGTTTATATGTACCAGCATGTGACCTTAGAAAGGAGTAGAAAAGACCCACCAGAATGGAGATTTTGGCTTCCTCCCATGCTTGCTGTGTCCTGTGCAAGCTTTTTTTTGCCATGAACACCAGGGCACATGTGGATGTCACTCATGGTCAGCTCCCTCTCCCTCCCTGCAAACACTGAGGGTGCTGATGGAGGCTTGAGAGATGTTTTTTCTTTGATCTGTGCTTGTGAGAGGAGGAAGCTATGGGGAGGCAAAGCTTGTGGACCATTCCTAGCACAGCACAGACTCCTTGAGATGGTGTTTCCAGGAAAGACAACCATTATGTGACAAAAGCACAGCTCCCCTGTTCTTGGAGGATTGTAACAGTGTTTTCCTGGGATTTTGAGACAGTAGAGAGAGAAAGAGAGCACTGAAGCATTTGCCATGGCCAGCACCAGCACTCAACCCCATGTTTTTAGTTTCTGCATACCAAAAGGAGCATCAGCCCTCAGACCACAGAGAGTGCCAGCCATGTGCACCTGTCCAAGCCACACAGGAGCTGTTACTCTTATGAGTGCTGTGCAGAGTCAGACCTACGCTAGACCCTGAGGGCCCTTACAGTCTACCCTAAACAGACCAGGCAGGCAATGAGTGGCAGAGCTCATCTGTCACTCTATTACACAGGGAAGGAGGAGAGGGACAGTGAGTGGCACACACAGACCATAGCAGGGCCACAGTAGAAGGATGAGCCTATTGTCACTGAGTAACAGAGCTCTGCACAACTGAGGTGCTCCTGGGCTCAGAAGCTGCAGCCATATCTGCCCGATAACCCCTCTGACACAGGCAGGTAGCAATCTCGTCTGCTAGGGCTGCTCCTCCACCCTGGGACATGTCAGTGACTAAGGGTGTCTTCCCACAAACCTCCTTGCTCCTCCAGAGATGGTGTTTGAGATGCAACGACAGCAGCTGCAAGAAATTTAGATGGAGGACAGGCATATCTTAGAGCAGCCTCTTTCTTTGTGCCAATCTCAGCTGGTCATGTTCACCCCTAGCACCTCTGTCCTCCAAAATCTCTCTCTTTTCAAGTACTAAAAAGTCCAAACCCAAAAGAAACAAACAAAATGAAACCAAACCACAAAACCCCAAATGAACAAACAACCGAAACAAAACCCCCAAACACTAACAATAATCAAACCACAAAATGCTTAAAAGTGTGTTGGAGCAAGTTATTGGCATTTTCAGTCCACAGTCGGCACCAGATGTTATCCAGGATGAAAGAGAGCCCAACTTCATGTGTCGTGACCTGACCCATTCACCCCTTGATACCCTCAGGCAAAGTCCTCTCCAGCTTTTTTATCTCTGCTGCCAGTTCCTGTGGATATCCAGAATATGCTGGTACACACCCATGGCCTGGAATGGCTCTGTGTGACAGCTAACCTTGGACTTTGCTTGCCTGAACAAAAACAAGAAGAGGATCAGCGGTGCCTTCCTTCTTCCCAGTGGGTAGCTGCCTTTTTCTGCTGGCAGGGATTTTACACAGAGTCAGGGACATTGGGTTAAGCATTGCTAGAGCAGGGCAAGGAGCCAGAAGAACTCTTGTTCCCGTAGGACAGAAGGTCAAAGCACAAGCACGTTCGCCCCCGGACAGCGCTCATGACTCCTCCATTTGCAACCATTTCCTCAGGATGTCAGAAGTGCTGGGTAGGTGAAGAACCTCCTGGAGATGAAGGGCAGGGAAAAGCCTCTGCTGGTACCACTCATCCCGGCTTCCTGTGAGGTGAGGGGTGGCTCAGCAATCAGAGTGTTGGGAAAGGGCAGCACCTATGGGTCCCACCACAGGACCCTGTGAGGCTGCTCACAGGACACCTACAAAAACAGTGAGAGCAGGTTAATGACACTCTCTGATGATTCAGAAGAGCAGCAATATATGTCTCTTACACAAATAAGTGGATATAAAAGATACCAAGTGAAATTTCTTAGTGCAAAGGGCCGAGGAAACAGTCTAAGAACAGCAATGCTGGGTCAAAACAGAGACCCTATCACTCTGTCTCTCTCTCCAGCTGACACCACTACTAGGAGCATAAGAGAGAGCAGAGAACACAGCAGAAACTTCAGTTATCCTTCCCTGCCACCCCCTCCCAGCACCCAGGAGTCACCAGATCAGGAGCTTCCCCAAGTGGGGCTTGTGTGGGAACCAAGTGCACCCACCTGTGGTGGGTTTGTCCAGCCCCTGGCTATGCCTTAGCAGCACCCTGAGCCAAGAATTCAGTGGATTATCTACAGGGAGTGTGAAGAGAGCACTGCTGTTGGCTTTAAACTTCAACCTGAGCACTTCAGGGAGGAACACGGAACAGGAGCTTCTGGGCTGGCCCCAGTAGTGCTGCAGTGGGTTTTGGAAAGGATGTTTCTAACCAAATTTGACAGGGTGTCCTGGGTCAGCCTAACCGAAGAAGGAGGATTTTAGTGACCTTCAGGGATTCTAGGGTGTCAGTACACTTCTAAGGAAATCATGGTAGCACTCTGAGAAGGGAGAGGCACCCAGGGTAGGCTTCAATGCTGCCCAGTTTCTGACAGTTCCTTTCCAACAGTTTAGGGGTCTGGCTGATATTAGGATTGTGCTTGGAGTTGGATACCTTTTCTGTTCCCATCCTTCTGACGGCTGTCCTGATAACTCCCTGCTCTGTTTCCAGTAAGAAAGGATGCACAAGCAAGTCCTTCCTTGGCAGGGCATGGAGCCAGCCTGCCTTATCAGTCACAGAAGAGACAGCCAGGGACTTTCCACTCCTTGCTGCTGTGCCCTGTTAGGAATACCAACTTGGTACATTTTACATGCTTCAGAGATTTCCCCTGTGCACTTTTGGCAGCTCTGGTCCAGCAGACTTCATCTTGACCCTCTTGGATAGCTTTTTCCTGGCCCTGATCATTCTCTGCCTGGAAATCCTTGGATAGGGGTATCCCACAGGAAAACTGGGAAGGATGATGCTGTTCTGAGGCAATGCAGCCCCTGTGCTCCACAGGGAAAAATCCTTAAAAACCCAGCAGCTGAGAAAAAGTCTTACTTTGGAATTTCAGTCTTCAGCTCTTTGCTCATGCTGTCTCCAATGGCTCATGCAAGGGTGGCATGGAGCCACAGACTCTTTACACCAGAGCGGTACCAAGACTAGATCTGGCTGTCAAAAAGAACTCCGTTGCAGCAGATCCATATCAAATCCCTGCAGAACTACACGCCCTCCATGTTCACACACACTGCTCACAACAGGAGAGCAACTTCAGGAAGAGAAGGAGAAATGCAGTGCAGATTGGGGCAGTTCAGACTGTAAAGTACTAACCCAGAAGGCTTTTGTATAAGTGCAATTAGACACAGTCAACAAAAGGCAAGATTGAGACCGGGAGGAATTTCTTCCCAGAGTGTGCTCAAAGGAAGAGAGCAATGACCTTCCCAAAGCCCAGCCAGCGTCCTTAAAGAAAAGCATCTCAGGATCATATTTGCAGGAGTTAATGCCCTGCTGAAAGAATTTGTACTCTCCCTACCTTTGCCTACATGCAGCACAGGAATGGCTGCAGCCTGAAAATCAGTGATGCAAGTGAGGCAGAGCCCCTCTGGATAACTGGAAGCTTCTGCGCATCCAGGACTTGTTTCAACTGCCAGCCTGTGATGAATGGCCTCAGCATGTTATGGCACACCACAGCCCCCCAGCATTTACTTTAGACAGCTGTAGCACCAGGAAGACAAATGAGAGCCAGAGAAACCCAACCTTTTGCTGGCCCCCTCTGTCTCCATTTACATGTCTGTTTTCTCTTCCCAGGCCACGTATTTCCCTTGTTTAAGAGAGTGTCTGGCTTCTGATCTTGTTCCAGATGTTTTCTGCTTAAGCCGTTCCTCATTCTGTTAGAGCACTGAGAGCAGGCACTTGAGGGCCTACTTTGGTTAGAACTCCCTTGACTACAATGCTTCTGACATAGCAAGAACCCAAAACCACAGCCTTCTTTTGACACTACCCAGTGGGGCAGGCAGTGCACATCTCCTGCCAGCCAAACTCTCACAGCTGCCTCCCACTCAAAAGTCCTCAAAATGTCACATGAGTGAGGATAAACCAGCAAGTGGAATGGTCTTCATCTTTCTAAGCTCTCCAGAGAGAGAAAAGATACCTCAAGGGCTTCCCCCTCCCCATTATACCCTGACCCTTGCCCTTGCTTTAAGCCTAAGCTGAGCCTGAGGATGCTGGTGATACACCCATCCACTCCACTGGAGCATGCAGCAACGGTGACAGCCCTGAGGGGTTCCAGCCCTACAAGGACAGGTGGACTGGGAAGTGTTTGGCAAGATGGGAACAGTGTGTCCTGCCAGATAGCTCTCCAGCTTCAAACCACCCTTTATTTATCTCAGAGCAAGGCTCCACAGCTGCTTTCAAAAGGCATTTGATGCTAAAGCACTCAGCTTCATGTTCACACTGAAGAGCCCTTTTCTTTTATCTCTTTGGGTTGCTTTCTTTTTTCCTCAAGCCCAAACTCAAATTATGCTGGTGAAATAGAGCCAAGTCTGCCAAGACCCTTGCCAGGAGCACCCTCGCATGTGGCCGAGAGGGTGACAGTGAGAACATTGGTTTTTGCTGCTGATGGTTTGCACTCAACTATTAGCACTGCACATCCTGCTCTGCTTCAAAGGGAGCTCATAGATAACACACAAGATCTAATTCTTTCAGGCTGGCTTGGCAAGCTCTCCCCATGCTCCCACATCACCTTCACTACATGGGCAGCCTCAAGTCAAGCATTCAACAAATAAGCAGGGGTTTCAGATTGTAACTCCATCCTCCCATCTTCACCTTCTGCAGAGGTTCTCAGGGTCAAGGGAAGTGAAGGGGTTCATGTAGCCCTTAGAAGAACAGCATAAGACAAAGGAAGTCCACCTCACCCACCAGGAACCTAGTAGAACAATGAGGCAGGGGAAAGAAAAAGGATAAGGAAGGACTGCCCAAGATCATCTAATTCATCCGTGCTGAGCCAGGGCCAGCACTACTTCCAGCTTTCTGACAAGCTCTGGTCTAACTGTAAGAGTTTCTGGCAGTGTTTCTTCGGCTGCCTCTTCCTGCTAAATGGAATTTCCCCCTAAAATCTGACCGCAGAGAGCCCTGTGGTTTCTTGACCTATCAAAAGTAAAGTCAGAGAGTACTTCTTTTCACTTTCTCTTTGCTTCATCCTTCTGTGCACTTGGAGACCATTTAATCCATTCCTGGAAGCAAGATGAACCCAAGTTCCTTGAGCCTGTTCTTGCAGGCCAGGTCATCTACAACTCTGAACAAACTCACTGCTGTCACCCACATCTTCCCTCGTGTGTGCACACCTTTCCAGAGTCCAGCTGTCCCATTTGTGTCCACCTCTCCCAGCAAGACTGATTTATCTACCTTGTGCACTACAGGACCATTCATAAGTTATGTCCAAAATCCTCACTAAAGAAACTTCAGAGATAAATGAAACAGCTGTCCCTGCTAGGAGGGAAGAGAACAGCGCCTGGATGTAGTAACAGCAAGTTGCAGAACATGCACCCCCTTGTACTCATCCCAACAGCTGCAATACAACCCCCATTTCTTTCATTACCACTGCACCAGCTGCCAAGTTGGGCTGGAGACATTTCTTGGTGTGAGGCTAACTCATAAATGGCCCTTTGTGGTGATTTTTTTGCTTCAGTCTGCAGTAACACAGTTTTAAACACCAGTTCTACAGCACACGGGCATGCCAGGAGATGCTATTTTTTGCAACAAGCCACCTGTGTTAGATTTGCTAGCAGCAGGGCTAGTGAGCAGTTTAGTTTGAAACCAGGCCAAGGTAAAGAGAGTAGGCCTCCTACGATCCCCCATCAAGCTGCAAAATATCTGCTACTCCAAGCATCTGTACAGAGATGTGGGGGCAAGTAGTGAAAACAGGGCAGAGCCTCCCTCCCTGCCCAAAGCGAAAAGCGCCGAGCTGAGTGACAGCATCTCCAGGACCTGCTGCCCTCCTGAAGCCAGCTGAATCCCACAGCAAAGCATAGCATGGACACAGCCTTCAGAAACAGCAGGAATCAGCACAGCAAGCTTCAGCCCTTCTTTCACCCCAGGCAGGCGATGAAACCCACAGTCCTCTTGGCTCTGACACTGGGAATTCCCTGGAGTATCTTGCCTTGTGAGGGTCAGAGGACAATGCTGGAGCATTGCGCAGTAGCCAGGAAATGAAACCAAGCGCTGTGAGAAGAGGCTGAATCTGTAGCTGTAGCATATCTGGGACACTTCTGCTTTTGTTCTTTCCAATACAGTAGCTGCCATCCATCACAATAAATGCTTACTAGTGCTTTTCCAAAGGCCACGTCAGCTAAATAGAGGATGGGAAACTACATGTTGTAGGTACTTTCAAGGAAAGCAGTTGATTTATTCACCAAAAGACCACCTCGACAGCTCACATTTCTGGAACGTCATCCCTCCCACAGACAGCAGAGAGTCATGGCTTGGTAATTTAAACAGGATTAAGGAGCATGCGTGTAAACACAGTTGTGTGCTTGCAGTGAGGGGACAGTCAGTGCACATCCTAGAAAAAGAGGGGCTTTCCCAGCCAAAACATCTGCAAGAAAGGAAATGTTGCTTTCTGTGGGGAAAGTGGAGAAGAATGAGATATGTTTGGAGAAGTATCTGACCAAAGGCTGCAGTGGACCAACTTCCCAAGCCAAGAAGCCACACCACACCTCACAAATCTGCAGTGACGGAACACAGCTGCTGAATCCTCTGGACAAGCATAGAATAGTTACCATGTCAGTAAAATCTAGGGCAGAAGGATCCAGAAACTGGGAAGCACAGAACCAAGCAGAGAGAGTGAGACAGCAGGATTAGAGGTTTGCACTTGTGTGATCTAAATGAAGATCACAGGATGATCCTCTGAATCTGCCTTATTTCCAGCAATCTTCTGGCTCTCCCTTTCCACCATGGACAAGGAAAGGTTTCTCATGCTTACAAGTATAACCCTTGGGCTGCACATCAATTTCCCAAATTCATGAGACGCTCCAAAGTTTTCTCTTCTTTGCTTGCCTAGTTCTTGCCCCATGGCTGTCCCAGATCTTCACTACATCCTTTCAAGTCCCATCCCTGCAGCCTGAGCTGGTAGTGACCCCTTGCCTCGTTCTTCTACAGAACCAGCTCTGTTTTTTCCATGTACCCACGCAATTTTGATGTGGTTGCGAAGCAACTGAGAAAATAAGGGAGGATAGGTTCCCCCCTGTCTTCTGTCCAAGGGACACAGTATTGAGAGCAGTAAAAAAACTTTACCTAGATGCGTAGCTAAGCAGGGAGACAAGAGGGGGAGGTGGGGAGGGTCACAGAAATGGCACTAAGCCTCCCATCATTGCCTACTGTTTCATCAGAAAAGACAGGTAAGAGGTACTTTCCGGAGTCTTCTGTCAGCAGGATAATTTTTATTGCTTGTCCTCCTGATTTTGTCTTTATCTCCAGTTTTTACAGCTACTGTGCATAAAGAGAAGATGGGTGCATGTAAGGGCAGAGAAGATGGATCGTCCCTCCCTTTCCAAAGGGTGAGCTGAGCCCTAAGACCTGGGGAAAGGTGTGCTTGGCTCATGGCTGAGCCCACACTGCAATGAGCTGTAGTACCTGCTACTTCTAAAAATAGAAAGCTGAACCCTGCAGAGGCACAGGGGTCTCCATGTCAGAAAACTGCTGGGCTCAATTTGACTCCAGGGGCAAGGGTCAGGAAAAACGCCTTAGTCCCATGCTCTAGTCCTGAGGATCAGACCATGGAGGTGCAGGCTGGGCAATACCACCAAGGGCACTTCTGCTACAGGAGGAGCATGGTAGGGGTGACACCAGCTACTTCTTGGAACCCCACCACCTGGTTAAGAGTTTTGGCATCTTCCCACAGGACAAATTTCAACAGAAGTGTCCAGACAAGCAGCACTGGTGATGATACCCTGTGAATGAGAAGGGAGCAAGCAGGGGCCTGAGGATGACAGATGCCAGATCTGGATCCTCTCCATTACCCACACGTGTTGTTTAAGCAAGAGTAAACAGCAGAAGGGAACAAGACTAAAGGGGCTTTTTCTCACCGGGCTTCCCACTCTTCCTGATCATTCACATGTCCCATGTCCTCTCAAAAACCCAGGCACGTCCTTGAGCTCATGCCAGCTAGATCTGCATTGGTGCCACGGAATCTGTGCTTATGGAGTGCAGCCCCTTACTTTGGCTCTAAGTAGAGGAGACCAACAGCACGGGGAGCAACTGGCCCTGATAGTATTAGCAAATGTGCCCAGAACAGGTTCACAGCTCTTGCGAACTCTTCTGCATCAGGGAGTGACGTAAAGAAGGCGTGTGAAGGTTATAAGATGGAACAGCTTTTACCCGTCATAGTGCTTCTCACCTTGCCTGCAGGTGCATGTGAGGAGAATGCAGCTGGTTCCTCCCCAGTCAGTCTGGGAACAGCATGTGTAACACGAGGGATGCTGGTGACAGAAAAAGCCCCTGTACACTGTCTTTTTGGAAGCAAGGGATGAAACCTGTTCCAATAAACGCTCTGGAAGTGTCCAAGTGAGCACCAAGTGAGACCAGCATAGGAGTTCCCTCTAGTGCCTTGTTCTTGCTGCAGAGAATCAGAAGGATGTTTTTGCTATGGACCTTCAACCGTAGTTCTTGGATGGGTATGCCCATGCTGTGTCTGGTATCCCTTGAATGCAACCTGGGAAATATCCAGGACTGCTTTCGCCATGTCAGGAATGTGCTCTCATGATCCCAGCTGTGAGTCCTGGCATCTGGGGAAAAACCCAAAGCCTGCTCATCTTGCTTGGACGGACACAGTCCTTGTCTCTTGGCCTTGTGAACAGTCACCAAGAAAGTAGCTATTTTGTCAGCTCCATATGAAAACTCTTCAGCTATAGTATATTGCTACTCCACAACATGTGAACTACCAGGTTTGGATAAAGGACTACAGGTGCTTCAGCTTATGTTCCAGAATACCTAATACCAAAGTGATCCTTGCATATAGCCCCAGAGCTACTGAGGATGTGTCTGCATTGTACTGAAATGAGTCCTGGTCCTGCCCCATTGACCTCCCAGGATGCAGTAAGGGTAGGAAAAGAACAGGAAAAACATGCCTAAGAAGACAGAAACGGGTGGACTTTTTTAACTGAAACTAGCTTTTGGATGAGATTCAAGGATTTTGACATGGCAGTGACTAGCAGCTTTCCCTAAGGAAAGTGGCTGCTTCCCTCTCAAGAGATTGTTGACATTTTGTATCAGAAAAACTCACTCCCTAGTTTAATAAGCACTGAACTCAGCTTGTTTTTTTGACAGATTTCCAGCAGTTAGTCTCTGAAGTAAGGACAACTGCTGTAGGGCTGCAGAAGGGACAGAAACCAGGACAACCTACTTGGTCCTGGACAGCAACTCTGCTTGTCTTTCCCTGGGGAATAAGAACAGCTTGTTGGCAGAGCTGGAACTGGGATCACCACTCGAGTGCCATGGCATCCAAGGACTGGCAGGGATCTGTGGTGAACAGCTGCATTGGTCAGAGGAGGAAATGTTTACTGCTCCCAGGAGAGATGGGAGCCATGGGCTTTGCAGCCATGTTCTTACAGACAGGTTGGTCAAGCCATTCCTCCGACTCTGACATAAGTAGAAAAGCCTGCTTCCATCAATGCAAGCCCCTTCTCCCTCACCTTCCGTGGTCCAAGACACTGTTCTCCTTATCAGGGTAATCTGCAGGCAAGGATGAGTCTGATCTGCCTCAAGCTAAGCCTCTCTGGCAATTCCTATTCTTCACAGGGACCCACTCCAGCTGCAGCAGTTTGGCCTAGGTACAGATCTATGCCAAGCATCCCTCCCCTCCCCACAGTCCCCTCATGGGTCACTGAGCAAGCAGCAGGGAAGGCTCCTGTCCAAACAAGCTCCAGTTATCTTAATTTCTCACTCCAGCTGTTTGTCTTGGCCTCTCTACCCATACCAGCCTTCCTTGTCTTCCTTCTCCCCAGGATTGAATTGCTGTGACTGTCACTATATCTAATGAGCTGGAACAGAGCTGGTGCTCTGCGAAAGTCACACAAAGAGACACCTGAGCTCAGAGTATTGCATGTGCACAGATAGCAGGCAGGAGGGTCCCAGGGGGGAGAACATCTGAAAAATAAGCAACCCATCAAACAAGTAAGCGAAGTGACCAAGGCAGGAGAAAGGATAGGGCTAAGCTAGCATTCAAGAGATCTCAGCAAAAGTGCCTGAACACTCCCTGGCTTGAATCACCCAGTCAGTGGACCACTGTGGATGCCATACCCTGGAGGCCTGGTGTACATCTCCCAACCCGGGTCCAGGCAAGCTGGTAGGCACCAAATCTGACTAAATTACATGATGAGAACAGTCACATTTGGCACCGTGGTGCTTGGGAGGAGAGGATGGTCCCTGGTTGTTGGTCACGCAAATCCCAGCTGTGTATATTCAGCCCATGCTTCAGCTGGACAGAGCAGCTTTGTTCGAACATTACATGGCCTGGGCAAAAGGGAATAAATGGACACTTTGAGGCAGCAAGACCATAGTCACAGTGGGCTGGAAGCCCAAGGCTCAGGAGGAAAATGGCCAGGGACAGGAGCTGGTGGGCTGTCACCTGTGCATTATGCATGGATGTGCCCAGAAGCAGGTGTTTTCAGCAACCTCCATTTCCCCCAGAACTCTTTCTCCTCACCTGCACCCCAGCTACTACCAAGCACCAACCTGCAAGGGCAATCAACAACACTCTTTCTCAGTTTCCCTTTACCACATAGACAAAACTCCGCCTCCTGCAGCGCTTTTTCCATGTCCCATGCTTCCGTGGGAGCTGAGAGCTTGAGAGCTCCAGCCCAGCGACTGCACTGGCAGGACTGAGGTGGTTTGTGCTGGATGGTGCAATACTGACATGGTCCTTCCCACCCCATATCTGCCCAAGTTTGCGCAGAGACCTGTTACAGCAGCCTGACTGAGCAGCACGGAGCAGGTTGCCTGCTTTGCCACGGTGCTGAGAGACTCCCAGGAGAGACTTGCAGCCCACCTGTTGGAGAATGTGTTCTTTACCCCTATGAAACCCTTTTTCCACTTCCCACCCCTCAGCACAGCCCACTTGCCACTGCAGTATGGCAGGCAGGCAGTGCAGGCTGCATACCCCATGCTCTATGTTGGCTTTCAGACTCAAACACAAGGTACATAAATTTTCTGCTGGCTTTTCTTTTTATTTAACAAAATCACAGCACAATAAAAAAGAGAGAAAAGAAGCAGCATACACATGGAATTGTTGCGATGAACAGATCTAGCAGCAGAACACCTGAGAGTGGCATGAGCTCCAGGACTGGGTGCAGTCCAGGGTTTGAAGGTGATGTCAGGCTGGGGCACTGAAAAGGGGGTCAATGTCCCTGAGGGAGCAGGGGCTAAAAGCCACATCATTGCCTGCTCTGCAGCTGCCTTGTTACTGGCTCTATTTCTGTCCTTGCAAGGCAGGTCAGGAAACAGTGCCGGAAAGTCAGGAGTGAGAGAGGAATCACACTGGCCATGCATTGTTCAAGAGCATCTAGGTTGTGCTCAGCAAGGATCAGCACAGTGCATGGCCATTGAGGAGTAACTATATCACTCCTCTCTATCCCCACACTCTCTCATCCTGGCAGCCCTTCCCAGGGATGCCAAAGGACTTGGGGCTGACAATGGAGCTTTAGGTCATAGCTGCTATACTGAAGGGAAGTGTGACACTCCTCAAAATTTCCTCACAGATCATTCCACAAATCAGCTTCCAAGCTGCCAAGCCGATGGAGTCGAGCAGCCCCTGGCTTAGCCTGACACAGGTTATTTGGTCACATCGGAGACAGAGGGAAAAACAGAGAGCAGACAGGGCTCTGCTCAGCTCCACACACTGGCATGAGACCCAGTGAGGGTCAGCCCTGAGGCTGGAAGTGGAAGCAGGCTGGCTCTATTATCATCAGATTCACAGCTGAGAGCTGGTCCCACTCCAGGTATCCGGACCAGACATGGGCTTCCTCAGAGACTAGTTGCCCTGGGGGTTGGCCTGGGAAAGTGAAAAATCCAGCTGTTACTAGTGTGCTCCTTGGGACAGGAGCCTGCCCAGAGTCCCTCCCGCCACTGGCCAAGCCATGGTAGTGCCAGACCTGACAGGGCTTTCAAAGTGCCCACCAAACTCATAGCAAGCCCTCCCTGTGAAGATGCACAAACAGCAGACTCCAAGCTTGCAGGGCAGAACCGGGGAGGGCCTTGCTTCCAGTGCCACTTGCCATGGCACCTGTCAGACTCAGCCAAGAGTAGCACTGGGTAGACAACAGCCACAGGGCTGCATTTTTTTTGTGATGGAAGAGGTACTACAGACTAGTTCCAGTTGGAGGGAGGAGGGATGAAGACCAAAAAAAGTATCCCCGCTGCAATAGACTATGTCCCTACTATTTCCAGCAGCCCAGTCACACTGTGAAAAGGCTCTTTGGCAGTGGATAAACCAACCCCCAGGCTGGTCCCATGCCTGGCTGAGAACAGTGATGGTTCTTACCTTTCTGCCAAAGCTGGCATCCAGCTTCTGTTGGAGACGAATCACCCATGGGGATTGAAGGGGGGCACAGAGGAGCTTGCCCTTTGTGGTGATGAATCTGCCAGACCCATGAGGGGAAAAACCAAGATGTAGTGAGCAGGACACCCTAGGGATGCTCAAGAACAACTCAAGGTCTCACCCGTGGCCTCCCTCACTGCCCTCCTCCATCTCTTCCTTTAGATGACCTTCTTCCCTGACTTTTGCCCCATGGTTTCCCCTCTAACTGAGCCCCTTGATCTCCAGGATGTCTTCCACAACCTTCCCTATTCCTTTATTTTCAAACCCAGCCCAAGATCTCTATTCCTGCTTTGTCTTCATCCCTGCTTCCCTCCAAAGTCCATCCCTTGGCCATCACAACCTCTTTTCCCTCAGCCATCACTACTTGGGCTCTTACACAGTAGCAGGGATATTACAGCCATCTTGCACCAGCTGAAGCCGGTAATCGTGCACTATCCACCGTGGAATGGGCGTCTCACGTGTCCGTAGGCAGCAGTCAAGGACGTTGTTCCCACCGTGCACTGGAATAGGAACAATCCATAAAGGCTGAGGTCAGCTGCAGCTCTCTTACCCTCTCCAAAGGGTGAAGGGACTGCAGTGGAGCCAGACAGGACGGTGCATGCCAGGAATGCTCCCGCACACTGCCCCTGCTGGGCACACAGGCACCAGCTTTATGGGTCTCATCTCCATGCCAGGAGCCCTTTGCCTCCTTACAATGGAAAGCAAAGGAGATGAGGAACAGCAGAAAGGCATGACTAGGTCCCTCCTGCACCTCTTTCCTGCACTCTAGCAAGCAAGGTAGGAGTGGATGTTGCAATACAGACACCCACTCCCTAGGGGCTGGGGGTGACTTCATTTATTTACTTCAGCAATCACAGGTTTAGCAGTCACCCTGTCACCAGCCTGCTCCACGTAGACCACTCCTATGAAAGCTCAGGGACACAACTGTCTGCGCTTCTCTGCGGGGAAGGGGATCCCAGTCACCCTCCCAGCAATTGCTGTATTCACTGCTAATGCCCAGCAAGGCTGGCTGTGCCAAGGGATGTCTGCAACTCCTCGCAGTGAGATGTGGCCCAACACCATAAGGTATCTGGACCTCCCCAGCTTCCCATCACAGAGCAGAGGTTCTGGTGTCACTCACCCAGACAGCTGTGACCTGTGCAAACTCCGTTTCAAACACGTGCCGTCCCTCAAACATAGGTCTCGTGCAAACACATACCTTCCCTCCAGCTCTCAGCCCTGCCACTTGCCTCAGAGTTGCCTGTTGCAACAGGGTGACAGGGATGCTCCCAACACGTTCTGGGGAGAATGCGACCAAGGGAATCCCAACCTAATGTGTGGAAGCTGTGCTAGGGCAGTGGGAGGCAGGGTTGTTCTACAGCCTTTCCCAAACCCAACTTCCCAGTCCCAGAGCCCTGCTGACCCCTGCCTGGACTTTGGGTAGGACAAAGTCCCTCTGAGACAGGTTACAAAAAGAGTATTCAGAAGGGCTGTGACAGAGCCCTGTCCCTCTAAAACTCTGATGGAAATGTAAAAGATAGGAAGAAACTGAGGAAAGGCAGTCAGAGAGGTTCCCTCTTACCATTCAGGATACATCCCAGCACCAGAAGACTGAGGCATAGAAGGTGCAGCCGCTGCATTTTGCTGCTAAATCTGGCAGAAGATGGGCTGGAAGTGATGGAGCTCCAAGGAGGAGAGGTGAGCTCTGCACAGCTTCCCTGCACTCTGCTGCTGCTTCTTCCCACTGCCTATATATCCTTCCAGCCCCTGGCTTTCACTTTCTTTTGGGGAAGAGGGTTGGGAAGTTCCAACAAGTCTTGCCACAGTCTGGATTTAATCTTCTAGCATTCCCAAATATCCCAGCTGTTTTCCCTGCAGCCAGCTGCTCTGTGATCCCAGAGCCAAACACTCTCTTGCCCTCTCTTCTGCCAGCACTCAGGCCACAGGAGTTGCTGGTTAGGGCCAGGCAGTTCCAGGGTCCTTTTACCCTGTGAAACCACACCAGGGCCCTGGGATTTCACATGGGGGCTCTCACCCCATACATTTCCCAGTCTCTTTTCCAAGACACCTCTGGAACATTCATATTGGATAGCACATAGGCTCAACATTTTGATGCTATGGGTGTAGAATGTGCCTCAGCCTCCTTTTTGGGGTATATATTGGTACTGGGTGATGTCTGTTGCCCCCTGAACTCCCCTATCTGGCTGCAGGAGCCTGGCTGTCTCCCTCTGCCCTCCCCAGTTCTTGTGTGGGGGGAACATCCGAAGCTGGCAGAGAGAGGAAAGCCCGGACAGCATGCTCCACTCCGAGCATGCCAAGAGACAACCTGACTTCCAGGTGTCCCAGCAAATGGGCTTATGGCCAAACGCAGCTACAGAGCTTCCTGTAAACAGCTTATCTTTGAGCAAGAGCAGAAATCCCCCACAGAGACTGTGCACATGGCGCAGGGTGCCAGCAGCTCACCTGCTGCGTGGGCACTGCTGAGAGTGAAGACCAGCACTCCCGCTTCAAATCTTCACAAGAACACAGGGACGGGGGCTGTTTCTCCTTGGGATGGTGACTCACTGTCGTGCCAGTGCCAGTGCCATCTGCAGGGGTGTCCCTTAAACCAAGCTGATTCAGCCCCGGTACATAGCATGTGGGAAGCGGAGAGCACTGGGGTTGTGCAGCCCAGGGAAGGGATGATGGAGGGGCTTCACTACTGTCAGCAGCTGCCTTGTAGGGCTTTGGAGAACCGCCTGTCCTACGGTCTTCTTTGAGGGGGCTCAGGGACAGGACAATGCATAAGGGCACCAGCTACACCCAGATAAATTCCCACTGACAGTGGGAAAAATATTTCCCAACACAGGTGAACAAATCCTGGAGTGGAGCCTTCATGCCTCCACTTTCTCCCTTGCGCAAGTTTTGTCCTCTCCTTGCACCTTTGTGTATAGGGCTGTACAGCCCTTTTCCATGTGGACAGATATCCACTTGAGTGCAAAACACAGAGCTGGGATCGAGAGACTTCAGTAGGTCACTCTGCTCCTCTCAGAAGCAAGAGGTATCTGGCTCTGCCCCTGCCTCATGCCCCTCACTCCATGGTAAGAGGCAAGTGGAGACTCCAGTCATGTCATGAGACAATGTGCTGCATCCCTGCATTGACACCATCCTTGTGTAGGGAGTGATATCCTCCATCAGGAGTTCATTGGCTCTGGCTGCTCCTCTGCCCTAACAAGTCAGCACTGTGGTGAAGGGATTAGGTAGGGGCTGGTGGGAAGGATGAGTAGCACAAACAGGATGTGCCAGCTTAACTTCAGTCAGCACCTGCCTTCTAATACTCACAAACCAGCAGAAGGCAAATTTAGAGGGTGCAGGATCAGTGTCAGTCACCAGACCAGGCTCCCTGCAGGTTTGGGCATGCAGGCTGGCTCTGGGACCTGGTCTCCACTTGATCTCCTTGGAGCTGCCAAAGAGATGCCGCAGCAGGGAGAATGACAGCTCCTGGTTGCAAGTGGTCAGACCTTCAGGAGCAGCTGCTCCTAACACAGAGCCAGTTCTTCACTGGGCGTTGGTCTGACAGCATAAAGACCTCTGCAAAAAGGGGGTTCCAAGAGCTGAGCCTTGACCCATTGGCCCAGATGCACTAGCCCACAGTAATGCATTAGTTTGGGTTTTTTCTGGCAACGGAATACCAATATCAGCCACCTTTCCTTGCCAGTCAATGCTGCTTTTATTGAGGAGTTGCCTAGACAAGGGCAAGGCAGGGAAGGATTGACATAATAAATGCTTCTAAACTGCTTGCAGCCTTTCAGCTTTTTGAACTCTTTTCCTCTGTTAAACTCTGAGTGAAACATCAGGAGAGATATGGCCTCTGATCACTTCAGATGCACAGAGCTCTTAAATTATGAGTTTGCAGAGGAGACAGTGCAGTGAATAATTACTCCTTGCTTTGGTGCGTGAGGGTTGCAAACTGATCTGGCTCAATCAAGTTTAGCTAATTTGGAAATTACGAATAAAATAGAGCAAGCTGCAAGGCAGTGTAAGCAGGTCCCAAAATGGGAAACCTTGATCCCCTGGCAGCTGGGAGTGCTACCTGACAGCAAACCCTCAGTTCCTTGAACATTCGGTGGGCTTGACAGATCCGGGAGCATCACCAAGGGCTGGGAAAGAGTGCTGGGAATCCCATGCTGTGGGACTCCCCTGCAGGCATGCTGGATCCTGGTCCCCATGGCAAGCAGGAGGGTCTGCAGTCACTTTCCAGGTGCAAGGGGCTGCCATCTGCTGCTGGCTTCCAATTGGCTGTACACTAAAAGAAGCGTGTTGTGTTGGGAATATATCCCTCTGTAAATAAACCCCTTAACCACCTTTGGCTGAGAGGGATCACCTGACCCTCAAGTTGCCCACAGCCCCTGCCAACACAAAGGCAGGAAAGGGAGGCTCTGCCTTCTCCTGGTAGCTGTCTGGGAGTCGAGTTGGTGAAAACACAGCTGCTTCCCATGCCTCTAGTCTCCAGGAGGAGCACCAGATAGTGAGGAAAGGGGCTTTCCGCTCTCATTGTGAAAGGGGAATGTGATGGGTTTCCCGACTCTGCTGGGGTCAGTGAGATTTCTAAGAAGAGTGGTCATCTCTAAAGTGCATCCCTATGGCATGCAGGGAGTCATCCCCTCCCCCTTGCAGTGCTGAGCCTCGGAGACCAGAGGAGATGGTGCAGATGGGGAAGAGGGGATGTTTCAGTGTCCCCAGAGTCACACACAAGCAGGGAATTTGAGATGAGGGAAGAGCATCGTGTGCACTGACCCATTCAAGCCTCTTTCAGGGCAATTAGGGAGTACTGGAGCTCCAGTCAGTAGGACACCACAGGCAGCATGAAGCATCCATGAGCACTCACCGCTGCAGAAACCTTGATAATACAGTTCTTAGCTGAAGTGAAAATAGGAGGGAACAAATGATCCCTGTGGGAAATCCAACCCACCAAAACGTAAACAGACCATATGAGTTATCACCTTCTTCACTGGGCTTTTCTCGGGGGATACCTCCTATGCTGTAGCCATAACAGCTGTAGGAGACCCCAGGACAGCTTCCCCCCAGGCTGTCTGGTGGTGGTCTGCTTTCCACCTCCAAGCTATAGAGCTGGAAAGAGCAAAGGGGGAATTTCAGTGAATTCCAGGCACAGCCAGTCACTGGAGTAGGATCTAGCCTGGCTACATTCACCTCATTGAGAAATACTGGGCAGACATTGCAGCTGCTTTTATTTCCCTTCAAAGGTCTGGCTCAAGACATCCCCACACATGGCTCCCATTTCATTCCCAGTCCTGGTGTAGCACAGGTATTGGTGCCACAACCAGCCTATGGGGCTCAGGGACCCACTGGATCTCCTTTCACTGAGTGAATCCGGTCAATCTGATTTAAATAGAGCTAAAGGGGAAAAAAGAGCAAGTCATACCTTTGCCCAGAGCAAAGAAGAGCAAAGACGGACCAAAGAAGATTATGAGAATCTTGCTCTGAGGGATCCAAATAGTGCCAATTCCTGCTCTGTCCCTAACACTCATTGCCTTCAGTGTCACTGGCATTGAGGTGATGGTGAGTGAGGCCCATCAGCTGTGTCTTGTTCAACATTCCCAGGTGAACAACTTTCTCCCAGGATCCCTGCAACACACATGTCCCTCAGCATCACCTTTAGACTGCACAGTTTCCCAGTCAGGTGCTTCCTGCAAGTGTCCCCAGGGATGCTGTGAACACATTGAGATGGCAGTGGACAGCCCCCAGCCCTGACTCCCTGCCTAATGCTGCCTGTTCTCCCTGCAGCCTCTCCAGGGATTCTGGGAGGGAGTGCCTGGGGAACTGCTTGAAGACATGTACTAAAAGCAGCCCAATAGCAATTTCCGTGCCATCTCCTGTGTAGCTTGGTAGGAAGGATGCCAAGTGAGGCTGCACACCAAACTTATTTGTGGAAAGATCTACAAGTTCATGCGACAGAACAAGACCTTGAGGGCTGCTCTCACTGCTCCATTGGCTCTCACACTGGCACTGGGCAGGGCAAGCTGTGGGGGTCTTGGCTCACATTGGCCCCACCACAAGACATCCTCAGAGAAGGGCAGGTGCTCTTCCACAGCACATTGGAGAGATGCAGCCCGGAGGCAGGTCAGCAACGCCCAGCAGAATGGGAAGGAAGCAAAGAGACCTTGGGGTCTAAGGAGTTGGAAGGAAGACTGGGGGTATGAGACACCCCAAAGCCAAGGATCTTCAAACAGCAAAATGGACGATGGGAGAAGAAAGGCATTTGGGAGCTGCACATAGGTGATGAAAGGGTTGAGAGGAAGTCCTGGGCTATGCTCTCTAGGACAGGATGTGTGCCAAGGGATGAGCAGGACTAGGAAATACTTTGTGGCAGGAAGGGTGAGAATCTCTTTTGCCCACTAGCCACTTTCCCACCTCCTCTCTGCTCTCAAGGTCCCAGGATGGCAGTGTTGGTGGAGTGAGCACCAAAAAGCACCTTGAAACTTCACTTGGAAACCACAGCCCCTCTAGCACCCATGCAACCCCAAAACCAGCCCTTGGGCCCCACAGGGCTGCTGTAACAGCCTGTTCCTGCTTCTGGAGAAGGGCATGGTATGGAGAGACAGAGGCAGTGTGCCTGTCTCCAGTCTTCCTAGAGCTCAGCCCAGCATCCCAGCCCAGCATACTCCACTGCTGGCACAACCCCAGAGCGCTGTCTGCATCAGCTAATGACTTGAACTAATAATTTGGCCTGGGCTCAAGACTTTCTTGGCTGGACTCTGCTTTCTGTCTTGCCTGGCTACTCCCTGCTATCACTGAAACCTTTCTGCTCCAGGGTGGCTGAGCTTTCTTAACTTTTTGTTCTTCTTGACGTAATTACAACTTTCTTTCTTTCCCTGCAAACTGATTTGTGTTCACGTGGGCTTTTACAGCTCTTGCACACCCACTGCCCCAGAAGGTGTTGCATCAATGCTGTCTTGCCTTTGCAAGGTAAGCTGCTGCACGGGGTTACAACTGTGTAAATCCTTTTCTGCTGCTTCACTGCAATGTCACCATAGACCATCTTCTTCACATCCCTTGTCCAAGCTGGGGTTCATGGCTTCAGCCCCATCGTGGAGAAAGGACTTTGGCCCCTGCTGAGTGCTCCAGATCCCAGCTCATCAACTCTCACAAGCATTCTCCTCAAAGGTGTATCCCCGATCCCATCTCACCATGTCAGCACTGTGGTGATCTGCCCCACAAGCAAGAGGCTCCCAATAACCCTGCCACCTTATTTTTCTTGAAAGCAGCATTCAGCAGTAAAGCTGGAAGAGGGGTGCAAACACCTATATGTGTGTGCAGGCACAGACATGTGGAGTGTGCATGGAGTTGCACTTGTGCACCTGTGTCCATGCTCACATGGGCCTTCCTGAGCAGGTGTTTGTGCCTGAGCATGGGGCAAACACTGGTACTCTTCCACAAACTTTGTTCTTCGGGTAAATTTTAGGGTAAATTAAAGCACCACCAGGGGCACATCTTTTTCATATGCTTTAGCCTAATACCCACCTAGCACTTAAAGGTACAAACCCAACCCTTTTCAGTGTGTGAAAAGTGTTTTCAGAAACACATTTCACACACTGGATCACTCCTGCCATCTGCTCATGCTTAGCTGTCCGTGGTTTCAGATGTATTCAGCTGAACCTCATTTCTAAGGGGGTGTTGCAATCATTTCACAATCCCCTGACATCACAACCAGCACAAAGAGTCCTTCAGAAGGCAGGGCCAGACTCAGAGGGCTGGATGCAGTGTGTCCCTGGCAAACACAGGTTTGCCTCTGCCCTCCCAATAGCACCGAGTGCCTTGTCATGCACAGGTGTCAGTTCCCAAGCTCCCAGCAAAGCCCAGGCCAGAGCACAGCCTCAATAATTACTTGGTTTATTGCTGTTTTCCCAAAGCAGAAGGGAACACATAATTTCTGCTTTGAACAAGCAGTCCATGTCTGGGACGGGTCAGAGTCAGAGGGACAAGCCATGAGCAAAGATGCTGTGTAAAAACTTGTGTAATGTCCCACGTTTGCTGTCAAATCAGAACCCCTCTGTGGGGGCAGATAAACAACCAGGATGTCTTCACCTTGCTCAGCAACACAGCTGCGAGCAAGGAGACTTCAGCTCCTCTCTCCTGTGCCAACAGCGCCCAGCCCATGCACCCCAGGGGGACTGCAAAAGCCAGGACCTGGGGAATGATGGTGTGTAGAGCAGGAGAGCATCCAACCATGCAGGCCTTCCCACCCCACCAAAACAGCAGTTGGAACAAGTGAGTTTGGTTATAAAGAATATGTTTTATTACCACGCATCCTGTCCAAAAGTTAGTCTGGCAGACAGCCTCAGGCTCCCACATGGAGGATAAGGCAGCATGGAGACAGCTCAGCACCTGGCCTGTACCCAGGGCTGGTATCTTGGACTTCACAGTTACTTTACACAGCCTTAAAATAATATACCTAAATGCGTGCTTAATAAAGCAATCAAGCCAGATAAACGTGCTTGATAGAAGCACTCAGCCTCAAGCTTTACTCCAGCAAACATATAGCCCTTGCTGATACTGTTGAGGTCTACAAATTCTATTATTGCATTTACATGACTTAATCGACCTTTACTGACCAAAGTCCATGTCAAAAGTCTCTGCAAGCAGATAGCACTGTTGTACAACCTTTCAACTTGCTCCTTCTTGGCATGCTAGTGCTGGGGTGGGTGGGGGGTATGGATTAAAAGCATAGTGAGATGCCATTTACCTTCCAGCTCTGTCCCAGGGGTCTGTTTCCCCCTCCATATATATCTAGTAGGGTCCTCTGCATAGTGACTTCTCTCACTAGAGGTTTGGAACAGACCTGGTTTCAAACTGCAGAGTGTCTACAAGTCTTCTATTCCTCCACCTTCTCAGCCTCACATGAACTTTTCACCACATGGGCTTTTCAGATTTGGTAAGAAAGTATATGAGGGTTTATGGCTTTTTATTTTTTTCCCTCAGAAAATGAAGCATTTGGCTTAATAGTGTCTGAATTCCTCATACAAGAAAAGACAGGGGACATAAAAGGGTAAAATACCACTAAACTGAATAATTTGTTCTGATTTCATTGCAATTTTGTAACCAGGGGAGCTAAAAGGGTATAATTCCACCAAAATGAACAATCTGTTCTGACTTCACATAAATTTTGTATGTAAAAAAGAAAATAAAAAATTGAAGGGACAAATTGTGGCTATCTGTATTCAAACTACACTGCAACAGTGCACCATAAGCTGAAGGGAAAGACTAGAACAGCCTAGACATAGAGTCACACTGTCACCCACAAATTTTCCATCTCCTTCACTCACTGTTAACTGCACTGCAAGGAACCACTCAGCAAGCAGGTCAAGCAGGGCCACGGGACTTGGGACCTGCCTGGCACCCCACAGCCCTGCAAACCAAAAAGGAGCAAACGGTGAAAAGGAAGTAAAGTGCAGCCATCATTTTTTAGAAATATAAAAATATAAGACCAATATTTCAGAAAAGTCAGCCTGAAGCATAAAGGATATGCTGTGAAGCACAAGGAGCCAGAAGGAAAGCCTTCCAGGAAGACTGAATCAAAGTACAGTTTTTCAAATATAAATACAAACATATATAATCCCCCCAAAAAGTCACAGGAAAAGCTGCCATCCTGCTAAGCTAAAGAAATCCCCTTCAGTGGGAAGGCTGTGCACTTTCCCCTTGAGGCCATGGCTCAGCTCCCACAGGAGTCCAGGTCTCCACCTGTGTGGCTGCGGAGTGAGCAAAGACCTGGGTGCCCCCCTTTGCTGAGAGGACCCAGCTGGTGCAGAGCATCCCAGCAGGGGGATCTCTGTGTCAGGCTCAGCAGCATAAGGAGGCTGTGGGGCAGAAGGTAGACCACTCAGACAGCCCTGTCCTCACCCCCGGGCCAGTGGGTAGGTGGGCATGTGGTCTGTGGATGTCCATTGCCGGGCTGTGGGTCAGTCATCAGTGGGAAGGCATCCGTCCTAAGGAAGGCAAGGAGGAGGTGGTGAGATGGAGAGGACCACAACAAGAGCACCCACTCCAGCTAGGGACCATTCCATTCTGTGTCTTGTCTTGCCAGACCTCAAGCATTGCCTTGTCCCAGCTGCTCCAGAAACAAACTTACAGAGCTTACAAAAGCAAGCACAAGCCAGAACAGAGCCATGCCCTCAGTGCCTTGACACTTCAGCCATGGTTTGGGCAGCTCTCAGGCTTGGCACTCACCAGGAGCTGAATGCCCACCCTCCTATGTAGAAGGATCTGTGACAGGGTGCAGCGTCCTTACCCTGATGTCTCCTCTTACCTACCTCGTCAGGCCTGACTTAGATCCGCTGCCGCCTCCGTGGCTTGGGTCTGCCTCCGGAATTCTGGAACTGTCCCTTATTCTTGACTTTCTTCTCCAGGTTCTGTATTATTCCCTGGACAGTTGGGTCTGTGGGAGAGGCGCAGATTTGCCTGCCCTTCTTGGTGGTGAGCCTGTGGGTGCAGCAGAAATGTTTGCTTGGGAGTGAGCAGCAGGAGGACACGGAGAGGCAGGGTTTGTCTGGAGCCAATCCGCTCCGGGTGTTCCTGAGTGCCTCGGTACTTACACGACAGCGTGCAGCATACATCCTGACTCAGGTCCTTGGTGTCTGTAGGATATCACCCGGGCTCGAGGAACAACATTTTTGCTGTGCTTCAGGCAGCAGTCTGTGGCTGAGCCTCCAAAGCCTGCAAGCAAGGAGGGAATGTGGGATTTTAGACAATCAGTGAGTCAGGGTAGCTTCAGCTGGCTGACAGCACATGGCTTGCTTGGTGTCACACATGGGAGACATGCTGAGCAGCAAGTGAAAGCAGGAGATCTCAGACCCAGTGCTTAGTCGCAGGTCAAACCCTGCCCCAGGAATATGAGACACCATATCAGAGGGTGGAAGAGGACAAACTGAGACAAGCTCCTTGAAGAGGGACTGAACCTCTTTCTCCTGCCTGTGCTTTTCAGCTCCAGCTGCTGCTGACCCACCAGCCACATGCACACACATACGCTCTCAAGTCATGCAAGCACTGCAAGGTATACACACAACCTCACCCTTACACAGAACGGCAAATCCCACACTCAAATGCACTGCAAACATCCCCACACACCACCCAGAGCCCTATGCAGACCCNCCTGTAAGTTGCAAGCCCCCCTTTACAGACACGTCCTGTCTTGTTCCCAGCTGCCCATCACAGCGTGGGGTGCCAGGTGGGGGACATACTGCAGATACAGCTCCCATCACCACTGGATGAGTTTGTGGGCTCCAGTTTCCTACCCAGCCTCAGAACCTGCCACTACCTGTTCTCAGAGGGTCAGGTGTTGCTTCTTGCCTGTTTATTCCCAGGACAGGGGCCCTGATAGGTGGCCAAGCCATTAAAGAAACTAGAGTTAACCTGCTTTGCTCCCCTACTTCATGCTTTGCTCCCATTCACACAAAGAGGTGAGAAGTGGCTCAGGGTGAGCCCACATCCCAGCCCCTAGAGCCCCCATCCCTGTCTGGCTTCTTTGGGGACCTCCTCAAACAGCTGAACACAGCTGTAGGGCTGGGACGTGCAAGGGCCAGACTGCAATGAGGCTGGGGTGACTGGCACAGCCACCTTACTTAGGTAATGATACCAAATTTTGGGGAGCTGAGGATGAGTGGGGACCCTGACCAGCTTGAAGAACGAGCTGATGAGAACTTCCTGAGGTGTAACAAATACATGATGTGAAGTCCCACGTGCAAGTCCCACAGGTTGAGCATAGCTGGACAGATGGGGACTATGTAGATATGGATCCAGACATCTGAACACAATCCTGCAGAAAGTCCCTGTGGTGGCAAAGGCTACCCAAACAGAGGGCCATGTAACTGGAGCAAGTCCTGAGCAACTCAATATGACACCAGTCCTGCTCTGTGGAATGGATGGACAGACACCTTCACATTTTCACAATGGAGGCTGCACAACCGCTTTGAAAAACCTGTTCCAGTGCTTGAAATATTCTCAAGCTGAAAACGCTTTCCCTGATATTTAATTGGAATTTCCTTTGATGCATCAGGTGTCACTGCCTCTCATCCTCCCAGCTCCAGTCCCATTGCTCATGCCACTTATGTCCTTGAGCCCCCAATGAGATGTGCAGCCTGTATGGGGTCTACCCAATGATGGTGGGGCCAAGCCCCTTCCTGAGCCCCATTCCCTTTGAGCTGGGTTGCAACCCCAGGACTTTCCACCAGTTTCTGATAACGACCCTCAGAAACAGTCATCAAGGGCAATAAGTAATCCAGGAGGAGACCAAAGTCCTGGATGCTGTAGCAAGCAGAGCTGTGATAAGAAGCCCAGACTCTTGCCCACCTCAGGAGAGAGTGGGCAATGCTGGAGTCATGGTGGGGGGGTCTCACCAATAACTGCCCTGCAGCCCTGCAAGGGGATTGACAAGTTGCCTTCCACTGGAACAAGCTGGGTGCCTGGGGGCAGTGTGGGAACCAGGTCTAGATTTATGGAACTTTCTCCATCACTTGGGAGCTCCCATTCTGTGAGATTCCTATGTGCCTAGCACGCATACAGGGAGAGGCAGATCCCCACACATTTGTGCCACAGGAAGGTTGGTGTGGACTTGGACAGCAGACCTTGGAGCACACAGCAGACACGGGACATGGGTAGCTGGCATGGAACATGGGCAGAAGTAAGTTTCCTGTGGTTACATCTCCCCAGGATGCCTGACAGAACAGAAAAGGGGTCCCTGGATGTATTCTATGTGCTCTCAGCCATCCACCCAATCTCAAAGCATCAGGAGAGGGCAGGAAAAGGAGAGCCATGCTGGCACTTAGTGCCTTTCCAGCTCTTACTTGTGCAACCTCTCCAGTGAGCAGTGTCCACATCCTGCGCCTCTACCCCTGGTACAGCTGGAGCACTATCTCTTTGCTGAGGAGCTGAGGGAGCTCTGATCCTGTAGCTGGTCACTTTAGTCAAGTCTCTATGACAGCCTATCAAGTGAAACTATGTGAAGGGAGGAACGAGATGTCACAGGTTGTCTCCAACACAGACCAATCTTCCCCAGGACTCCTTCTGCTCCCAGAGGAGCCCAGGAGAGCTTTGTGGTCCCAGCATAGCACTCATGAGGATGCCTTCTTTGCCCAGTCCATGTCCCAGACGCAGCAGCAGGCTCCTGGAAAGTCCCTGGCTCCCAGAGTGTTTTCAAGACACCACAGCAGGATCCTCTGGCCAAGAGCCATCCCCAAATACAGTCTGAGCTGCTAAGTAGTGTCAGGGCACACATTTCCCTTCACAGGCATCACTCTTTGGCAATTCCATGACATTTCTGTCTTGCACCTCAAAGAAGGCATCTGGATGAGAAGACCCTCACTCCAGTCCTTCCAGGGAAAGTGGCTGGAGAGATCCTAAGAGCAGAAGGGTCACTGCAGATGTCTTTGCATGCCTGAGCAGCAGGGCCCCATGGAAAACAGCCTGAAATGCTGACCAGCCTGGGGATCCATGTCCCATCTCCCCTCCTGCCTCCTTTCCCTCAGGGCATCCTCCTTCACTCCGTAGTCTCTGTAGACCTTGCTCCATCACCTTTCCCACCAGCCTGAGGAGAAAATAGGGAGTGTCTAGCCATGACAGAGAAGTGAGTATCCCTATTTGTAGGGGGGGTTGCAAGACCCAACAACAAAGGAGTGGCCAGTGTTGGGGTGGAAGCAAAGCTTTTTAGGGCTCTCGTACACCAGCGACTTCCAGCAGCTAATCTGTCCAGGTAGTATTGCTTGCACACAACCACATAAGCCCATTTCACACCAGCTTGGGCTCCTGCAGCCACCAGGCTTTTCCCATAGCTCAGAGGTGCAGGATGGAGACAGACACATGGAGGGCTGTAAATAGGGAGATGCAGACATGTAACCAGGCAAGGTGTTCTTCTGAGTTGTCTTAGATACAGAGAATCCCCTTCTGACCACAGGACCTGTGTATGACACTCTAAAGAGTCATGGGAACAGGGCTTTGTACAATAATGCTTCCACCTCCCCTCATACTCAGGCAGCCCAGCTCCAGCCCTTTGCATCCCTGTGGTGGAGGGACCTCCATGCTGCATGAATAGGGAAGGGTATCCCAGGCAGAGCCTGTGGTAACCTCACACACAGAGTGCACAAAAATCACTGAACTGCCTTCCTTGTGATCCTTTCGCAGGCAGTGACACCACCCTGGCAGCTTGCGGCTCACTTAAGCCTCCATCCCAAATACTTGCCATGTTTGCACCCTGCACCTGAGCACCGGAACTCCAGAGCCTGGAGCTCATCTAGAGATTACTTCCCTGGTTTCTAGCATCACAGTTCCCAAGAGTGTCACTCCATAGCGCCAGGAGATCCTCTCTCCTGAGCCCTCAGCCTTCTGTTCATCCCGATCTGGGCTGCCCATCAGACGTGCAGAAGCCCCCATCTCTGTCTCAATCAGACAGCAGGGTCTGCTTCTCAAATGGCCCGGGGCTAGGAGCGGAGGTTCCTTGAACTGAAGGCATCAAGGGGAGTCACTCAGGGGGATTGGGAATTTCCGAATTCTTCTGTATGCTGCCTCCAAGTTAAAGCCAATGCTAACAGGAGCAGGGTCGCACAGCTCAGCTCGACACGCTGACCAGCAAATTCCTTCCTGCAGAGGCCCCGATTCCCAGGACCCAGCGCAGAGGTAGTTTGCAAAGCCCCGCATGGAAAACCCCCGTGGCTGGGAAGGGGAGCGGGCTAACTTCCAGGCACACCGTATAGAAATGTCGTATGGTGCCCTTGGAACGCGGCAAAGAATTGCTGGAAGCCGGCAGCAGCCTGGTGGCTGCTGCGCTGTCCCGGCGTTTGGCGAAGCCGACGGGAAGAGCGGGATGAGTACAACATGCCGGGAAGGGTAAGGAAGCATGTCCCCGGGAGTGCACGGGTCCTGAAGCCGGCTGGGCTTGGAGACTGTCTTCAGCCAGAAGTTTTCCCCACACTTACACTTCGTTGTCACAATGGAAATCTGGCTTCCCAGCTAGGTGTGGGTGCAAGGAGTTAACCCTTTGTTTGCTAACATGCCTGCAGAGTGGCTGAGGTTTGGGGCAGGATGCTGCCTGAAAATGTTGAGAGGCTTAGTGAGAGGGCTGAGAGGGACCTGAGAAGGTCTTGCACTCTGGAACAAATCCCTCTTCCTGCAGCATCTTCTGCATGACGTGCTGAGATGCCCATGGTGCTCGCTCAGACCCAGAACCACGGGACTGGCCAGGATCTGCATTTTGTCCCCCCATGGAAAATACATGGTCAGCACTGCTCAACTCTCAGAGCCCCTGAGCCAGCCTCTACTCAACATACGAGATCGTTTAGGCTTAGGCGGTTGTGAGTGTGCACACTTGTCACTTTGTCACTAGAAAATATAGGGGTCATGGCTCAGAACCTGTCCCTCTGTGGCCTGATGAAGACCTCCCAGGAGTGGCCAATGATTGTGGTGTAAAGGGGTCATGTCAAGATGCTCCTGGCAGAGAGTGGGAGACACTGCAAAGAAGAGCCGTTCAACTGTGGTTTGTACAACTCTCCAAATACCGTGCCACTCTCGGCTAGTCTTCAGCCCTCCCACCAACCACAGGTTCAATCCTCCCTCTTCCATGAAGAAACACATCAATACTTCATCCAGAAATCCCACAGGTCTTCATACAGCAGTGTAAAACTCAGTGGAAACTGCTGGCACCAACCCAGCCTTCACTGAAAGTGGAGATGTAACAAGTCATAAATCCTCTCATGGTAAAGCAGTCAACATCCCCTAAGCCATGGCATGGAGTGTGTGCCAGCCAAGCTGAAGCTCTGGGTGGTGGGAGATGGGTGGGTTGGCCAGGCACTGTCCAGGATGGGATGCACACAGGCATGTGCTTCGTGCAAAGGCATAATTCTGGAGTGTAAATTCAGGGAGACTTGAGAAGCTGCTGGGAAGAAAACTTGCTGAGTGGTTTTGGAGAGGAAATTGCTCCTTCTCTATCTTGGGATGTTGGACTTTGTACTTAACACCAGGCAGAGCCCCACTGCAGATGCCCGGCAGCCTGCTCTGTCCCATGTTTTTGGCATAAGCTCAGCTCTATAGGCTGGAGAGCCCAATCCAGCTTTCAGAGCAAAGAGCACCGACATATTCAGTAAGTTCATCAGCAGGATGGGCAGAGGGGTGTGGACACAGAGAAATTAAAGACGGCCAAAGGGAAGTGAAGTAAAACATCAAGAAGGCTCTGGGTGTCTTGTAAAAGATATTACACCAAGACATAAACTAGAAACTGGATATGCTTCAGCCAAGACTGGAAACAACGAGAGAAGGGCTGCTCCTTGTGGTAGCTCAGCCAGACACCCCAACCCAGGAAGCAGCTGTCAAAAGCACAAGCAGGAGTAGAAAAATGAAAAGCCAGAAAGAAGGCAAAGTGAAAGATGAAGTCCCACAGGGACAGCAGGTGCTGGACACCAGTGCCAGGCAGAGACCCACCCTGGTACCTTTCCAGCTTCATGGACCATGAGCATCTGGACCTGGGGTCAGGGAGCACTCGTGCCAGCAGGGCACCTGAATAGCAGTTGGCCACACTGTTCCAAGGAGCCTGTATGGAAAGGAAACATCTGCCGGAAGAGACAGAAGCAGGCGTGAGGGGCTCTGGGAGCTCAGCTCCCAGGCACACACAGAGCAGGGACTGACTCAGGCACACCAAGGATCTGGAGAGTCAAGAATGGCCATTTGACCTGGCCATCATCAAATGGGTGTGTCCAAGAGGATGCAAAAGGCACATGCCTAAACATGGGGAAAAACACTGTTTGGAGCCAGGACGCTGCTCAAGGCACCACAGTCAATGTGTGGTTTGGCAGGTGGCTGCAGGCAATGGGCGATGAACTGGGAGCAGTGCAAGGGGCTGGAAATTCCCTTTAGGGACGGGGATCAGATGAGTGGCTGTTTACAGCAAGGAAAATCTCCAGGACCAGAAGCTGTGACATCTCCTGGCAGAATCTGCCTTCCAAGGCCCCACAGACCCTGCAATGGCAGCTCTGGAAAAGTCACCCCGATAGTCTGAAAAGACCCTCTTTTAGGGTGCCTGGCTCAGGCATCAGGAGGAAGGGGAAACATACCATCATACCCATTGATGGATTCCATCCCCATGCCCTGGCAGTAGAGCACACTGTAGAGATCTGGGGGAGCTCACAGCTGCCAAAATTAGACTACGACCAGACCCTGTTCTCTGTCCTCCAGAAGTGACTGACTTGCTCACAGTCGCAAAGGAGAAATTCCCTACCAAGAGTACCACAAGGGTTGAAGCACTAATTTCCCTCTGTGCAGGACTTTGCCTCAAGACTGAAGGTCTCTGCGACAGTTGCCAGCATTCCAAACCCTAGCATGGTGCCCCAAAGTAAGGTTACAGAGACAAGAAAGAGGTTTTTGAACATTGGTAGAATTGGCATTACCCAACCGGCAGAGAGAGCATCCCCAGGACAGGCTGCTCAGAGAAGCTGTGGATGCCCCATCCCTGGAAGCATTCAAGGTCAGGCTCTATGGGACTTTGAGAAACATGGTCTAATGAAAGGTGTCCCTGCCCATGTGTAACGGGTTTTACCCTGGCTGGATGCCAGGGGCCCAAATGGTCGCTCAGTCCCGATAATAATATGATATACAAAGGGTGGTTTGGAATAAGGCAGTTTAATATAGCACAAATGAAGCAAAGCAAAAGCCCACGCAGAAGCAAAGCAAAAGAACTAATCTCTGCTTCCGCATCCGCAGAAGTATCCACATCCAGGGAAGCAGGGCCCCTATGCGTCTCGGGAAGAACAATGCTCCTCCCTTGCTCCCTTCCTCAGCTTTTATATCTGAACTGACGTCATATGGTATGGAATATCCCCTTTGGTCAGTCTGGGTCAGCTGGCCTGCTCGTGTGCCCTCCCAGAACCTCATCCTCAGTTAGGGGGAAGGGGCAGTGTGCCCCGCTGTAGTCAAAACACTTGTGTGTTATCAACACCCTTTCAAGGCACAGCATTCTGAGGACTGCTGTGGGCTCAGACAGACCCAATACACCATGACTGGGGGATGGGATGAGATGAGATGATGATCCTTAAGGTCCCTTCCAACCCAAATCATTCTGTGATTGTATGACTCTATGCTGTTGTCTCCATTGCCTATAGCTATTTCCCACAGGACAGGAGATCTCTTAGACAAATGCCACAGCCCTTGAAGACCCTCAGGACATAGCTCTGGCAGATGTGGTCTATGCCATGTCCTTAGGGTTTCTCTTTCCACTCGGTAGCCAGATGAGGCCAGATCTAAATCTTCCCATGGGTTTCCAGATACAAATAATGTTCTGACTGTTCCTATCTCTTCCCACTGTTCTCAGGTTCACTGCTGAGTTGGGCAGGACATATATGCCTCATCAATAACTGGGCACAAGGGAGAATGGTTTCAATTTGAAAGACAGTAGGTTTAGATTAGATATTAGGAAAAAATTCTTCACTGTGATGGTCATGAGGCTCTGGCACAGGTTGCCCAGGGAAGTTGTGGATGCCCCATCCCTGGGAGAGTTCAGGACCAGGTTGGATGGGGCTCTGAGCAACCCACTCTTGTGGAAAGTGTCCCTGCTCATGGCAGAGGGGTTGCAACTAGATGTTCTTCAAGGTCTTTTTCCAACCCAAACCATTCTATGATTCTACAAATTTATACGAGTAGACTCACCCTCCCATCATAGTAATATATAGCCAGGGTAATATAGTCTCACCTTAAGAATAGGCTGATGAGCTAACCCCACTAAACAGTTAAACCTACAGTTCACTCACTGCCTGCCAAGTGGGATGGGGGAGAAAACCAGAAAGGCAAAAGTCAGAAAACTCATGGCTTTAGATAAAACATAATTTAATAGCTAAAGCAAAAGCTGCATGCATGAGAAAAGCAATATAAGGAATTAATTCACTACTTCCCACCAGGAGGCAGGTTTTACTGCTTCCAGGAAAGCTTTCATCATGATGATAAAGTAAATATCTCCATCACACGCAGTGGCTACTTGGGAAGACAAATGCTTTAACTCCAAATGTGCCCCCTTCCTCCTTCTTTCCCCTGGCTTTTATTGCTGAGCACAACAATGTTGTTATGGGGTATTCCTTTGGTCTGTTGGAGTCAGCTCCCCCAGCTGTGTTCCCTCCCAACCTCTCATGCACCCACAACTTGAAATAAAGGCATTGAGGCTGTGCAAACATTGTTCAGTAATAATAAAAACATCCCTATTTTATTCAACACTGTTTGGGCCACAAAACAACAAAACACCAATGTAAAACACAGCACCATATAAGCAACTATGAAGAAAATTCACTCTTTCCTAGACAACCCAGTACAATCTCTACCCCTTATTTAATACCATCCATGTCATACTTAGGTCCCACACCACCCAATATCGTCTAATTAACTATCTCCTGTCCCCCATTCCCATTCTTTGATTTATGAATAGGTCTTAGTCTATTAGTCTATCAGCCATGCCTATAAAATGTCCACAAAATGTCCATCGAGTTAATTTAGTCCATGACTTTGGGCTCCATCTGTTACAGTGGTCACTGGGACAGAAGAGGTAATATGTTGGGTGGAGTTACTGATCACCAAAGACAGCTTGGTCAGGTCACTGCTGCACTTGCACTGCTTCTTGTGAGGCTCATCCTCTGCTGCATCAGATGATTCCTGATACAGTAATTCCTGTAACATGCAACTCAGACCCCCAGGTTACCACAATGTAAATATTTTGGGGCTTTAAATAAATTGTTTGTACATAACGATTTCCAACTCTCATCTCTAAGGGTTTAACACTCCTCCCCTTGATCCTACTCCACTATAGACTTACCCACGGCCCACAACCCCTTCAGAGAGGGCTTGTTGTAGTGTGGAGTTATTTATGGACCTGGACACTTTGAGGTGTTCCAGCATGGCCTTATGCATGGCCACAGATGCTTCACTGAGTGCCTGCTGCAATGTGGACATACCCATGGCTACAGACTCCCTGGGGTATGCCACATCCACACTAGGAACTCATCCACAGGTCACAGACCCTTTGGCTGAAGTTCATACTGGAGTTCCAGCCTGCCCAGTACAGCAGTGCAGGAAGAGCAGCGATGCCCTGGCCGTCTGCCAGCCCAGGTCCATCACCATGGATGTTATCAGAATGTTCCCAGGCAAAACAGAGGACACAGCACAGCACTGCAGCAAGTAAAGAAAGAAGAAAGCAGCCACTAACAAGCCCTATAGTCCAATATACAGTCAGGTAATCAAGCCCCACGGCAAGCATAGGAGCCTGCCCTTTGGCAGCTAAACAGCAATAACAGATATAAATTCAGTCTAGCGCACTCCAATCAAATCTGTCATTATCTCAAACCATTTGAGCATCACACTGGGTGCCATAAAGGACTCTTTGGCAGCCAGAACAAGTACATCTGCCATACTGCACATGATTACCTTTTTCTTCCCTGGTTTGTGTTTCGTTCACTTCAACTCTGCCCATGATACTAAAGAAGCCTCAGGTGGTGTCAGTGTAAGCACAAATTGTAAGGGCCAACCTCATTCTGCCACTGAGGCCAAAATACAATAGTCAGGGAGATTTAATTTGATAGACATGAAGGATGGGATCAATGGTTATGTTCAACCCATTCGACCGCAGGCCAGAAGCTGTAATAAACATGATCAATCAGGTCCATTCCTCTTCTGTAAGCACAACCCAGAGAGCCACTGCTGACATCATCCAGTTGTGGAGTCAGCCTTTCAGGAATGGAAAGGGCCAAGGCTTTGAACAAAGGATGAGGGACACACCTGAAGGATGGGATGACATCCAGCGGGACATGGAAAAGCTTGAGAGTTGGGCCCAGGGGAATCTCATGCCATTTAACAAGACCAAGTGGAAGATGCTGCACCTGGGTTGGAACAACCCCTAGTATCAACACATGCTGGAAAATGAAGAGATGGAGAGCAGCTCTGCTGAGAAGGACTTGTGCACGCTGGTGGATGAGAGGCTGGACATGACCCAGCCATGTGCGCTCACAGCCCAGAGAAACAAACATGTCCTGGGCTGCATCCAGAGCAGCATGGGCAGCAGATGAGGGAGGGGATTCTGCCCCTCTGCTCCACTCTGGTGAGACCCCACCTGGAGCTCTGCACCCTGCTGCGGGATCTCCAGCACAGGAAGGATATCAGCATGTTGGAGGAAGTTTGGAGAAGGCCACAAAGACAACTAGAGGGATGGGGCACCTCTCCTACAAGAACAGACTGAGGGAATAGGAATTGCTCAATGTTAAAAAGAGAAGGCTACGAAGAATTGCAGCCTTCCAGTACCCGAAGGGAGCCTACAAGGAACATGAAAGGAGACATGTAAGGAGAGAACAAGGGTGAATGGCTTCAAACTGCAAGAGAGTAGGTTTAGACTAGATATTAGGAAGAGAGTGGTGAGGCACAGGAGCAGAACTGCCCAGAGAAATTGTGAGCACCCCAGCCCTAGAAGCATTCAAGGCAAGGCTGGATGGAGCTTTGAGCAACCTGGTCTTGTAGAAGGTGTCCCTATGGCAGAGGAATTGGAACTAGTTGATCTTTAAGGTTCTTTCCAAACCAAGCCATTCTATGATTCTATGATACAGATCATATCCAAGCAAGAACTTCTCTTTACGGCACTGGGAAAATTTCATTTGATGTCTCTAATGGGGGAAAATGACTGGTATGCAGCCTTCACAAGTACCTGTATTGTTCCACCAGATTTGTCCCCTGACAACAGTCATCAGGCACATTTACATCAGGCACAAAGCTGCAGGGCCAGGCCAGAGAGCAGTAAGCAGCTCTCCATCACTCTGGTTGACCATGACCAACATTTTGTTCCCCAAACTAACTGTAATGATGAGCTTTCTCATGGTTATAACATCCTGTTTTGATGAGGAACTCTCACACAGAAGAAGAACAACAGGTACAACCTCCACTTAATATATCCGAAGAAAATCCTACAAAGGGCAGTATGCCATGGAAAAAGGATCTTAGCAGGAGAAAAGCATAAAACTTTCCCCTCTGAACTGGAAAGATGAAAGAGAAATCTGCCTTGACCTATTCCTACAGCCCAGAGTTGCTCTGTCCCGATGGACTGGTGTGTCTTGTCTCCACTCTTGTAACGTGTCTTCAGAGCCTTGGCAGATGGATGCTGTCAGAAGGTGTTTCAGCTTCTGTTTCTGAAATTTTTCTCTTGCTATGAACAGCTGCTTGTCTGACCCCCACCCCCAAAAGGGAATTTCCAGCCCCTCACAGTGCTCCTGGCCCATCGTACATTGCCTGCGGCCACTCACCAAACCCCAGAGCTCAGATGTTGGCCAGCCAGCTGCGGTGTCTCAGGCAGACTCCTGGCTTCAGAGACTGGTGGGTGTCTCCTGTCTTCTGACTCCTCTTAGACATCAGTTCAATGTGACACACAGGGCCCTTTGCAGAGCAAAGTGGTCTTAACACAGCCAAGAGCTGTTGTGGTATGTCCCCACTGGGTAGAGGCACATGTAGCACAGCCCTGAGCATTCTGGTCGCCCACCTGATGCGTTTCCCCACACACATCCATGAGGCCCCACACTGTGTGCAGTTTTGATGCATGTTTTTCTGCATGTTACAGAAGTCTGGAGGAGCTCATGGCTGCCGAGATGAGATTCATACCAGATCATGCCCCATGTATCCCAGCAATAACTGATTGTGGTTGTAATCAGGGAATTTTGCACTCCCAAGGAAGATCACAAGGGCCATGGCCCCAATTCCCATCTGCACAGGGCTCTGCTCCAGTGCCGAAGGTCTCTGTGAGAGTTGCCAGCATTGCAAAACAACAGCCTCGCTGGAGGGAGAGAGGGAAGATGTACAAACTAGCAGCAGAGGATTGTGTGCCATTTCAGTGCCAAAAGGTCTGTGGATGTTCCTGCTCTCTCTGAATCTCCTCGAGATTCATCAGGACCACAGCAGGATCTGCAAGCCCTGAGCCCAGCTCCCTCCTGCGCTGCGTAGGGAAATGACCTTTGCACTAAACCTAGAAAACCAAAGTATCTTCCCTCCTCACCACACAATGTAGCATCCCTTCATGATCCAACAGCCAAAGCTTTGGGGCCAGAGATGGAAATTTCATTTGGAGCTAAAATCCAGAGCAGGAGAGGCGAGGAGCAGAGTTCAGAACATGTCCTGCTGCTTTCCAGGTGGGCATGGACAGAAGTTATTCATGAGTCTAGCAGTACTGTGGGGTTCAGAGCTGCAGATAAGGGGCTTCAGACCCCACACAGACACTCCCGCTATTTACCTCATGCTTTCAATATTATGGAAGGCACACTATAAACATTTTTAACAAAGCAGGATTTCCTTGGGAGCACCACTTGCATTTCCAAATACATAGTAGGACCATGCCAGCCCCCATTTCCTCTTGCCAGAGGGACAACAGCACCCAGGAGCAGGGAATGAGGGCACAAGCCTCAGAAGAGACCCACCAGTGTCTGGCAGGATAACCTGAATCCACTGAGGATGTGAGATCCCCCCCTGANTTCTCTGGACCCTCTCAAGCAGCTCAACATTCCTCCTAAAGTGGGGAGCCCAAAACTGCACACAATACTCAAGATGAGGTCTGACCAGCGCCGAGTACAGGGGAAGGACAACCTCCCTGGACCTACTGACCACACTGTTCCTGATGCAGGCCAGGATGCCATTGGCCTTCTTAGCCACCTGGGCAACACTACTGGCTCATATTGAGTTTCCTGTCGATCAGTACACCTGCAATGATATTGCAGGGAGGCTCAGCTCGGCTATTGCAGGGAGGTTTTGAGTCCTCATCATCTGGCTCACCCTGTGCCAGGGCAGCACCAGCACACCAAGATTGGTCTAAGTAGCTTTGGGGAGAGGGTTTGGAGCACTAATGCAAAGGCTGGGTCACATTGTTACAGCCAAAAGCACACAAGACACTTTGCCCTCCAGAAAGTGAGGCTGGAACAAAGGAGTGGCCCCCTCTAGCACCTCTGCAAGTCTTCAGCTTCTCACACAAGTAAACTGTCTTCAGGAGACCCCTATGTCCTGCCATCAGCCCCATCACACTAACATCATCTCCTCCAAGCCTCTAAAGTGCCATTTCACCTCCTGTCCTCAGGATGTTGGCCTCTCTGTCAGGATCTCTGTCCAGATCTTCCTAGAACCTGTCGAAATTTGCAATCGCTCATGTATCACAGGGAATTAAAAGACTAAGCATCTCTCTGGACTAACGAGCCTAAGTGTAGTGTCCAGCCAAGATCAGACACAGACACTTTGGCTAGAGCACTTCAAAGATAAGGATAACACTGCAAACATCCAAGCAGCTCTTGAGGGTCAAGTTGTACTCCCTCCCCACTTGATGTTATCTGCCTTGGGATCTCCTGGGTCACACACAAACTTCCAGAAAAAATTTCATCTTATTTAAAAACTTTTGATTTCCAGAGACATCCTCCAGCTTGGAGAAGTGCTGTGGACTAAGTGCCTCCCCAGGCACACACAACATTCCAGTCACCCCTGTACCCCTGTCAAATACTGGCATAACATTTTATTCTAAATCTTCTGGAAATCCCCGCTGTCCTGAGACTTGGCCAGTGCCTGTGCTCATCATGGTTTGCTGGAATAGGCATTTTATATATGCTAAAGTGATGTGGGATGATGTGGAACATTAGAAGAGCTTTATGAGGGTGGGTGCATCTCATCTGACATTGTACCCCCAAATCTCCCCTTAAGGACCTCCCTGAAAGAACGTTCTGTGCCCATTCACTCTCACCACAGTCCCTGTCGATCTCCATACAGGAAGCAGTGCTTCCTGCCCCAGAGCACTTGCACAGTTATTTGTGGTCTGCACTGTACAGGGCTAAGACTGGACAACCTAGTGGTCTCTTCCAGCCTTAATCACCAGCCCATTTAAGCAGAAGCCCAGACAAACAAGGGGCGATGTGGTACACACACCTTTTGCCCTCACAGTGCAGCCAGGGCTCTCCAACACATCTGTTGCTGCCAGTGCATCTCCTGGGCAAACATACTACCTATTCCTTTCTCTCGCTCCAAGGATGCCCCCCTAAAGAGCTGTCCTTACAGTCCCTTGGCACTAAATTCAACACTGCAATTTCTGGGAAGCTTTGGATCTCACATATGTTTGTCCCACTTCCCCGGCTCGCCAGCTGCCCAGCTGTTCCTTTCCATTTGAGCTAATCACAGAGATTAAGGCAAAGACCCAGCCTGCAAGGTTTACAAACAGCTCCAGCCTGTTTCTGCAAGCAGCTTTTGCAGTCACACTCTGGCACAAAACCACATGGGCTAATAAATCCCACAGCATCTGTGAAGGGAGTTCCCAAGAAGGGCTCAGAGCTAACCCAGGCAGGTTAGCCGGCCACCACCTTAGGGACATTGCAAACCACAGGGTTGCCAGGGGGAAAAAAAGCCTGGAGAAAAGGTGCCCAGAGCTACCAGAAGGGAGCCATGTCCATAACATACCTCATCAGAAAGCCTAGGTCCCAATGTTCGGTGTTCCTCCATCCTCCTGAGCACACTAACACACTCACACCGCAGGGAGGGAGCAGCCCACCATCCTGGCAGGGCACAGTGGAGTTGAGCAGGTAGCTCAGGGCACAGTACAGCCTCCATCCCAGTCCTTCCAGCCAGATTCCCCTGTCCTTGTGCTGTCCCATGCCTACAGGCTGTAGCTGCTGCCTGGAGCTGTTCATTACTCAAATGGCACGAGATTTTGCAGCCTTCAAACGCTCATGGCCCAGAGACTCCAAGCTAACATGAGAGAGAAGCCATCCTGCAACTGTCCAGATGTGTGCTGAGGTTTCTGCAGCCTCCTAGTGAGTAAGCTGCTGTCCCTGTCAAAGCAAACATGTTGTCCTCTCTCTACTAACAAGCTTGAGGGATCACTTTGGACCCCCAGCCCATCTGTAGTCTCATGTTTGTCACTGCATGAAGCAAGCAGTTTGCAGCTGGCTCCATTGTGAATACACAGGGAAAGAAGGAGGTGCAGGCTCCTGATGAATCGCAGTCTATGATGATCAGTTGACAAACAGGGCTTTTGCAGCTGTTCAGCACTGAGCCCTGGAGGATGAACGTGAGGGTGAGCTGGGGGGAAAGGAGAATATAGATGCTTCCCTAAGAGGGGTTTGTGGTTGAAATATTTTCCTCTACCATCGTGGAGAAGGTCACCCAAAATTTCTGTTTTTGAGGTTAGGAAGACATTTCCTTGGTCAGTTCACCTGTAAGAGCATGACCATGGGATAAAATGCCCATGTGCTACAGGGACAGAGAGTGGCTGATGTGAGGACACCTAGGCAGAAGCAGAGCACACAACCTATGACCCAAACGAGCCTGGCCAGCTCCAGGCATGTCAAACAGGGAGATCTATCCTTCTCTTTTCTCCCTCCCTGCCACCAGTCCCTTTACCCTCCCCAAGGCCAGTACAGCACAAGGCTGGGGGAATTTACATTCGGCATTTGGCCTCGATCACAGCCATGCCAGGATCACCTCTGCCTGCCTGCCTGCAAGCAGTTCTGAAGGCAGGTAACAGGCAGCACCCACAGTGATTCCAAGCAAAAAGCTCAGGTTAAGAACAGATGGATGCTGACAAAGCACAAGGTGACCAAGGATTCTGTGATTCTGATTCTGTGATCTGTGGTGTCCCAGCTACAGAACATCCCATCCCCTTCTCGACACATCTGGCCGTTCCCAATGTGATGTGTTCCAGGCATAAAAACCAAAAGCTTTTGCCGGTAATACAAACAGAACAACTTGGACCCAAAAACTGGTCACTTCAACCAGAAACATAGCTCAGATTTAGAGGGGAGATTTTGAAAATACACAAACAACTTAACTAATTAAAATGAGGAGCACAATCAGAGGAAGAAACAGTAAAAGTACTTTCAAATCTTTTTTTGTTTGTTTGTTTTTCTTGGGGTTTGGATTTTTTTTAAATAAGCATGTTCCTGAAAGCCATGTGGGTGAAAGTTGAAAGTCACGAGTTTTCCAGCCAGGGAAGCTGCCAGAGGAGCTCTGAGGACCCTACACTGATCAGGGGACACTGGCAACCCGCACCACTGATCTATGTCCTCTCCTTGAACTGTGTGTGGGGAGAGAGAAGACTGTTTCTCGTTAGTCAGGAGGACAAAAGCATCTCAGAGAATCACAGGGACATGCCGAGAGAGACTGTCCATGATCACAGGCAAGGGAAGATAAATGGAGCCAGAGGAGAGCACGCAGACCCAACTCCTCAACTTTGTGACCTAGTGGCAGCAGCTCTTGTGTAGAGAGAAATTGCGGTGGCCATTCCCTTTTCCCACTGGTGTTTCCCTAGCTGCAGCTGCCTGTCTTAGTACCTCAACCACGAAACCAGGGATCACCTATAGCTTCAGACAAGTCTCTTGCATTGGTTCCTCCTGATTTATTACTGCAGAGTGACAGTGTTGTCCTGAGGCAGTGCTCGGGCTGCAGCAGCACCACTGTGACATCCCCATGTGTGCTGTTAAATTGTCTGCACATTCCCTCGCAGGCTTTCAAGCTAGACCAGCTAACACCAAGTTAAATGTATGGAGATGAGCAGGGTCAGGGACCATCCTTGAAAATGGGGGAATGCAGCTACTCCATCCAGAGACAAGAGAGTTCAGCTCCAGGCTCTCCCTGCCAGATAGCCGAGGTGCCTGGTAGCCTTGCTGCACACACTTAATCACCTCATCTAGATCCGGCAGTTTACTCATTAATCATCGATGGACATGGGTCCCACCAGAGACTGAGAGAGCCCAGACAGCTCCCCTGCCCAGGGCACCCTACCATTCTCTAATTTACACCCTTCCTTCTCCGAAGTGTAGGTGTAACTTCATGCCCTGCCCCATTCCTGATACAGACGTCAGCATCCCATCGCCTTTTCCCTTAGAAGGCAGCTCTGGCCTCTATCATCCGAGCAGTTCAGCCCTCAACCCTAGTGCATGCCCTGCATGGGACACTCCTGTCCCACTTCACTGTCAGACCCTTGTCCCACAGCCCTCTGTGTGAGGCCAAAGCATTTACAAACATTTTCCAAGCAGCTTCATTAATTTCCTCTTTCCCATCTACTTTGGCAGAACAGCATATTGAGATGAATCTGAATCCAGAAGCAAATTATAGAAATTGACTTCATTTCTTATCCAAGCTTGTCTTACTCCTCATGTGTTTGGTCCTGCTTTCTTCATAAGTTCCAAGAGTTTTGTACTCCTTGCCAAGACCAATTCTCCAGGCTCAGACCAGGCACCAAGTATCCAGCCTTCCCCTATCCCTCGTTCAGGCTCCCTCTGCTGAAGATCATTTTCAGCTGCTGATCTCCCCAGTCTTCTCTTTACACTTTCATAAACTAATAAATCCATCTAATGAACTCCCAAACCAAACAAGGTTTCAACCTTCCATACACAGCAGAGGCAGTGTGGGATCAGAGAATCAGAGAATCACTTAGGTTGTACTAGGTTGCCTACCTTGAAAACCTCGAAGGCTGGAGATTCTACCAGCTCTCCAGGCCCCTCTCCAAACACATGACTGTTCCCATGGAAATAATTCTCCTACGTTACAAGCCAAATCACTCTCTCTCATGCCCCTCCATTATGTACTACCATTAAATGCTTGCCTCCTTCTTCTCAGTAATCTCCCCACAGATGCTGAGGAACTGCTTTGGGATCTCCTCACTCCTCACTTCTTCTCACAGCTCACTCCTGTTTATCAATGTCTTTCCTTCAATGAGGGTGATGAAACCTGGATACACTACCCAGATGTGGTGTAATGAGAACTCAGCAAAGGAGGGCGATCAGTTTCTGAGATCAGCAGAAAAGAGTTGAGCCCGTCTGCCTTTTATCAGCTCAAAACTATTGCCAAACCTATTGCTCTGGCTTCCTTGAAATTGATTGTCTCTTGTGTGCCCATAGAATCTGTCAGTGATGCCCCAGCACAGCATCAGGCCCATGTTTCTGTGTTTCCCAAAACCTCACAGGGCAAGGCAGCAAAGAAGGTCTTTTGCAGAAAACAGATCCAGAAAAGAAACAGGTTTCCCATCTCTTTAGATGTTTACGGGAATGAAGCAGCTGCCAGATGCATTTTCCACAATCTCAGAAAGACTACGGCCAGAGGGAGCCATCAGATCAGCTTCTCACAGCCTGGAGTCTCGCTGGTGCCTGCATAGGTGCCCAGTCCTTGCAATGTTTTAGCTCTTTGTTAGTCTCCTTGTACTTGCAGATTTCATCTACAACAATTTAATGTTCATTTCTCATCATACTAAATGTCATCAGGTCCAGAACTGGTCCGAGACGACCAGGCTGGCAAGTGTCACTTCCTTGTAGGTGGCTACTGGTGCCCACTGTCCTGAATCATCTCCTGTGCCTCCTCAGCTAAGGGCAACCTGGAGTCTCCAAACGGTCACAGGAATTCTCACTTCCACTACACTTCCTAGAGTACCCAGAATACCCTTCACAGCACAGGGAATGACTAGAAATGGCAGCACAGCTTGCAAACACTTACAGGAGATCTCCAAATTAATCGTGCAAAGATCACAGAACCTGCAAAAAGGCGCAGAGTGGACAAAATAAGTTGGAAGTTATTCTGAGGACTTTCTTTGTGAATCAAGTTGGCAAGAGGCAGTGACTAAGCAATGTTAGAATGTTTTCTTTGTAAGGGACAATTCTGCAGTCTGGTGATCAAACATCTGAAGGGCTACAGAAAAGAGAACACCATTAACATTGAGTCCCTGCACACTACAAAGAGGTGCTGTCTCCCAGCAGCAAGCCACAGAGTGTCCCAGTTCCAAGGGAGAAATGATATTGCTCCACAAGCTTCTCATCACAGGGATGGAGGAGGCAAAGGTGGAGAACTGGGCAATAGGGGCCCCTTCCCAGGAGATGTGCTCTCATTCCCCCTTAAAACCTCATGTGGGTGTTGCATAAATTTTGCTTTACTCTGCTAGGGTTTTTCCCAGAAAGAGCAAGAAGTCAGTCTTCTTTCAAGATGCTTGTAGTAAGAGTCATGCCACCCCTGTGTGCTTGACTCTCATGAAGGATGTTCTGTGCTCCAGGGAACATAGATGCCTGAGCAGAGCGATACCCGGCAGAGGTCTGTCAGCCCCAGCATCCCCTGGGAACACCAGGGAAATTCCAGTTGTATAAGAAATAAAGACCAATCCAGCTAAGATCCCTCAGCCCATTTTTACAGGGCTCTTGGGTACAATTTATCTGGACGGCTACTTTTGAAATATTTGCCATTGGTATATGTCTTCTAGCACCCCCTCTAGTGCTTCATAAACTGGAAAATATTTCACAGGCTTGCTTGCTTCTTCCCAAACACTGAATAGAGACATTGCTCTTCTTTCTGCATCTTGTGCAACAGCTTTTTCATTCTTTTGGGAAATAGACTTAAAAGATGAGTATGTGTTTTGGTAGTACCTCCTCCTCCTCCTCCTCCTCCTCCTCACCGCTATGGTCAGCCATGCATATCTCCCAGGAGATCTCACAGTTTTTTACACTTCCCAACTTCCCATTTGCATTTACTCATGCCAATCAGCTCTCTTCAGACAGCCGCTTCCCCTTTTGTGCTGAGCCCACCAATGAAATCCCCTTCTCCACTGCACACTTCAGGCTTCAGCCCCTAATAATCCCTCTCTAAAGCACTTTGGGTTCTAGCCCCCACTTTTTTGCCTGTTGTAAAACTTGTTTAGGGTACACTCAATCCTACTGTCTGTGTCATTAATGAAGGCACTGTATAGCACTAGTCCCAAAACTGAGGAACACTACTTACTACTGGTTTCCATCTGGACAGTGAGTTACTGACTGTCACTCTTTGGAAAAGCCATCCAGCTCATTCCTTATCCATTGCTTTTCCCACACCAAGCAGAGATCACAGCTGGCCAGCACTCCTGCTGTACCCTGGGGGCCACTACCTTGCCACAGGTAGCATGAGCACATGTGCCTCGTGACACCTACAGTTCACCTGCATTGCACCTGAGCAGGTCAGCTGTACTGACTGGAGGTCTCTTCTTGGCTGGAGGACATTAATGCGGGAGCTGGCACAGCTGTTTGATGTGGCATTCCTCATCAGAGGTTATCATGTGCTCACCTACCTTGTGAGTCCCTCTTTCTGGGGTTGGTCCTCTAAAGCATTCAGTGGTACACCCATGACGTGCTCCTTGACACAGCTCTGGCCTCAGATTCACAGCAAGGATTCCAAGCACCACAGTGGATGCACTGAGAGACATAGACAGCACCACACCTAGGGCTGGGTCTTCCCTGCCTGGCTAAGTTTTGGCAGCATGAGGCAGCCTTCCCACATCATGAGGCAGCCTTCCCACAGCAGCACTCAGTGCAAGGACTGTGTGCCAGCACAGGCATGGCCCCCAGCCACAATCCTAGTCCCTTCAGTCCAGTGCTACCTGCACTGTCCATGTTCGAGGGGCTTCACAACCTTGCAGAGATCCCAGAGAGCAGACAGACCCAGCTCTGCAGGGACTTGTCTCCTTGGGTCAAGTCCATGTTGCTCAGGCTCTCCAGGAACTGGCAGAGTTCTGCTTCACAGGGGTGGCCAGGCTGGGGGAAGGAGCAGGATAAAGTGTGGAGCAGTAGGGGCAGAGGTGCCTGGTGCCTCACTCTGAGGCAGAAACCCCACTGCAGCTGGAGGAAGCTGTGCGGTGAGAGCCAACAGACACTGGCTGGTCAAGGGATGCTGCAGTAGGCAGGGTATGTGTTCACCCTGCAAGGATGCTGATCGGCTGGTCCCTTGGCTTCTGCAAGGGGACACAGGCACAGCATGGACACAGCAGGCCAGGCACCACGTACAGGAATTTGGGCAGAAGTCAGGACAACCTTTCCATGAACCACTGTACTACCCCAGGAAGGTTCACTTCTTTGTCTCCAGCATTTTTCTTGCTGTGTGCAAGCAGAGCTTGCTGCTTGCCTCCAGCCTCAACTCCATATCTGAGAGGACAACAGGCACTGCAGCATGAGGCTGGCTGCTGTCCTCAACCATGCATGGGGTGATGGAGTCAGACTGAAGGTCACCTTCCTTGCGCAGGATCAAAGCTGGTCCTGCTGCGGGTCCTGCTGCCCTGCAGGCTGCATTGGGAAGAGCTGAGGGCACCACAGACAAACCAGGCAACCCTAAGCAACTCTTCCTCTGTCCAGGAGCATCTCTTCAAGCTCCACTATCTGAATTGCACCCCCAAATCTCTCTCAGTCCTGAGGGGCTTGCGGGTAATCAGGGCCTACAGACACTGGCTGTGCCTGCAGAGCCCAGCCAGTGTCCCTGTGTCACTGCCAGCAGACTGGGAGGGAAGAGTCCAGGCAGTGGCCTCTAACAGAGAGGCCATCAGCTTCCTTTGGCAGTTCTGCTACCAGTTCTGCTGCCTTGTTGGACAGGCTGGAATGGACTGCAGGGGTACATGGACAAAATCAGAGCGCACAGGAACTCTCCCTATTGCCAAGGCAGCCACCCATCTGGGCAAAGGAAGCTCTCACACACAGCACTGCCCAGCACTGGCTCCTGGCTATCACAGACAAAGCAGCACGGACCCTCATAGGCATGGGTCTTGTCTCCCCACATCCTCACAGAAGCAGTAACCCCCTCCAAAAATAGTGGCAGGGAACCTGCCAGCTATAGCAGATGGTACTCCTTCCCCTGCTAAAAAGCCGGTAGGATTTAATTCCTACTTCCCATTAACACTCATTAGATTGTCACTTGGCCATTCACCTCTGTCTATCACATCTCTGATGCTTCAGCTTCAAGATATTAATTCAGGGGCACTTCTGAGGTGGTCATCATCCTCCCAGTCACCCCCTGAAGGCTGCTGCCTCACCGTCCCCCACACCTTGACTTAAGTGGGTCTTGAGGGGAGGTAAGCACAGAGCAACACACCAGCATCCATGGGGTGGATGGAGGGATATGGTCTTAACTCCCATGCCAGGGATTTCCCATGGTGCACCCACCTTCCTCAAAATCCCACTGTCCTACTGCGGGCAGAGTCTCAGGCATATGCAGCCAGACCTACCACAGCTTGCTAGGGGACAGAAGTAGGTTACTTTCTGCCATGCATAGAAACGATGTGATGCATATTCATCAGTTACGGTTGTGCGGAGATTACAGCAGTAGCATAAATTGCAGGTTTAGGGATCATCAGCTGCACTCCATGACTTTTTCAGGGCTTCCTCCTTTGAAAAAGAGATGGAAATTGGAGTCATCTCATGAAAAATAAAGGTCAGCACTTTAAGTGATGTTTTAGAAAAATACTGTTTACAGTCCATTTTTACATCCCTCAGGTGAACAATTCAGTAATCATAAGCTTCATCCTATTATTTAAAATTGTATTTATCAGCTATAATCACTGTGAATACATTTTTATTCTCAAAAATCAATTTACCAAACTATTCACAGATATGATGGAAACAAATTGAATTTGTAGCCCTGCCTCACAAGATCGATGCAAAGCAGGTCGCTGAGTCTGTTTACAAAGGGAAAATATTCTTTCATGCATCTGCCTTTGAGCATAGTAAAGCCCAGGGAGCTTAAAAGCTTTGAGAAGTGGAGCGGATTTGGGGATTGATGCTCTGCAATCACCCATGTAGGCAAGAGCTGGGGGCGAAGCTGTCCCAGGGCATGCAGTCCTGCCCTCAATTCCCTGTTGAATGAAGCTCTCCCCAGTCACTTGTCACCATTCTGGCCTTGCCACTGTCCCTCCTGTGTGTGCCTCCCCACCAGCCTTGTCACATGATGCTGGATCCCTCTGAAGTGTTGACACCCAGCGGTGAGACCACTCCCAGATGTCACCTGCCTCAGAGACCTCACAAAATGCAACAAGCAGTGCAGAGACAGATGTGATAAACCGCAAACAATTTTAGTTCCTCTCAATCACAAGGTATCATGCTAACCTTGGAGGGGAAACATGCTGCAGTGGTTCTACCTATCCACCACAGACGAGTCTCATCTGAAACTCTTTGGCCATAGCTAGAAAGAAAAAAAGACTGAGAAAACAGTGATGGGAGCAGTCTCTGTGCAACAAAGAGTCTGGGCAGTCAGCCCCCTGGCAAATACTCACGTCTGCTGCCGACTCCTTCACAGAGCCCCGTGTAGTAATGGTCATCCAAGCTGCTGACCACTCTCTTTTTCACGTTTTCAACTGAAGCAGTTTTCTTCGGTTACTGCTGAAGCAGTTTGCTTTCATGAAAACAGTCCAGCAAATGAAGTATTACTGCCTTTCAGTTGAGAGCAGACTGCACAGCAGCTCAGAGCAACTGAAAACATTTCAATATTTTCATGTTTGGGGATATCCATTACCAGAGAAAAAAGCAGGCCTTTTACAGACAAGTTTTTCATTAATTTTTCATCCAAAAGAGAAGTTAATATCTAAGTGTAAAGCTCCTTGTTTCCCCAAATGTGTCATTCAAACTACATGAGACTCAGGAAACACCATCTATTTCCCAAGCAGGTGCTCTGAGTGCCTTGGCATAACATTACAGTTCCTTTTATTGCTCCTGCAGTAACCCCTGTATCATCATCTGTATTTTCATGTCTCATTATCAACAAAGGAAGCTGGGGGAGAGCTGCTGCTAGGAGCAATTCAAGAATAGCTTCCGTGATCTGTGCATCCCCACCAGTACCAAGGAGCGGGGATAATAACTTCCCTCAATCTGCTGGACACTCTTCTCCTAATGTAGTCCAGGATGTGGTTTCCCTTTTTCACAAGAGTGCTCTCTTGGCTCGTGTCCAGCTTGGTGTCCAGGATAACACATGGGTCCTTTCCATCTCTGCTGCCACTTGGAGCTCAGCCCTCTTCCTGGGCTGCACTTTGCATCTCCCTTGATGAATTTCAGGACATCAGTGTGCCCATTTATTCAATCCCTCTGGGCTGAGGTTGTGTCAGGTGTCAGCCACCCTCACCTAGTGGCACCTGAAGCTTTGCTAAAGGTTCATCCTGTGAGGTGTCCCCATTGTTGATGGCAAGTCCTGTGTCAGACCCCAGATGCTTCAGTCATTACTGGCCACCTCCTAGGTATTGAGCTGGTGGTGGTGACGCTCAGAGTCCAGCACAGTTTTCCCTTGGGAAAACCCTACTTGGCCTTTCCATGCTCAAAAATGGCTTCCAGGATGCTGTGCTCCATAAAAGGAATTACAGCAACTGCTGCTTCCTTTACTGATCCTCACTAAGTCACATCTCTCCTTCCCTCAGAGCGTGCAGAGCCCTTTGACTCCCACGTGGACAATCCCCACCATTTACCAGTCCTCCTCCTGCAGCCATGTTGCAACAGAAATCACAGAAAGTGGGTATCAGAGACAACATGATGTCTCTGCGCACCCTTACGCTCTGGTTGTGCCCAGGCAATGTGTCCCACACAGACAGCAATACCCTAAAATCTGCAGGATGATCCATCTCCAGCACAGAATAAAGATCTGGGTGATCCAGCTGCGACATTTCCGCACAGGCTGGAGCTTTGCATCCCAACAGCAGCCTCAGCTAGTTTTACACAAAGACGTTAACGAAATTCAGGATATCTTGGTTTTGAAAGCACTGCATAATTGCAAGCTGTTATTGTCTGAAACCGCATTTGCAAGATGCAGTCTCAACAGCCAGGCAGTTTGGGGAAAAGAAACACTTGCTCAGTGTGGGAGAAGCTCCTGCAGAGGATATAGCCTCACAATAATACCCTTGCCAAGCATTCACGGATCTTCAGCTGCCCAAGCATCACAGCTTTCAAGCAGAAACCTGTGGGCAACATCCTACACAAAATGCCTCAAGCTCTTGCCCTAAGCTCAGAGGTCCTGTTCCTCTGTATGCCATGTAGGATCCCTCATCACACCACCAGCATCAGCCAGCAAAGTTAACAGTCTCTTGCAAAGGCCAGGTCTACAAACCTGCATCCTGAACTGCAACACCCAGAAAGCTCTGGCAAAGCCTCCATTGACACGTTTTGACTTCACTCACAGCACTGTTGAGACACTGCAGATTGTGCCTTTCCATGCAAGCACTTGTGACCCCTTCTAGACTCCTTCTGCCCATCTGCCTTGAAAAGCAGAGGACTGGTAAATGCTGGGTTTGATCAGGTATTGGCAAAGCCACAGGAACAAGGGTTATTTCAGTTATGTGACTCAGTGAGGGACTAGAGCATCCCAAGGAGGAGAATGGCTGCACTTTTCTCTTTAGATTTATTTTTACATTTCCTCCAAAAAGCTCAGCTCCTTCAGCAGAATGATGCATCTGCTCAATCTCTGATCAATGGCTCAGCAAGTGTTCGAGTGACAAGATCAGACTTTTCCTGCAGTACATCCCAAGCTTAGACTGTGCCTTCTTGATATTACTTGTCCCCGGGAGCTAGATTTTGCAGTGCATTGGTTTCTGTGATGCCACAGGTAGTTCTGTATAAAGTCTGGGCACAGACAGGTAACTTGGTCTTTTGTGACAAAGATCAGGGAGCATCCACTGACTGACTTCAGTTTGGGGCATACATTCTATGGCTTGTACATGAAGGCAGACAGGACCTTCTGAACTGGGTGTCCAAGGTCATCCAGGATGCCTGAGGGATGAGGCTGGTCTAGAGATGGACAACATTCCTGCCAAATGATGCAGGGAATGCTGCAAGTCAGCTTGTGTTCAACAGGAGATCATCTCATGGGAGAATGATTCTCTGCTAAATATGGACAACTAAATACTCACACAGAGGCCAGCATCCCCTGCCCCTGGCCATTGCTAACTCCAGGGGAGGGTGGTAGGGCTGGTGGCCATGCACAGCTCGGCCTGGCCTGGCAAAACCAGTGTTAATTGGCTCTACCTTGGCCTGCTGGAAGTGCACACTTGCCTACAGAGTTGTGCTTCCAGAACGCTCCTTGCAATTACATGCTCTGCCACAGTTATTAATATTTATTAGACTCAATTATTCATGACCTCTTTAGGATCCTGTTGTTTAAGTCCAGCTTGAGATCTCCAGGCTAGCAATCACAAAAGTTGCTTTCCAGAGGAATTACAGTAAATCAAGCCTTTGGAGACAATGCAGGCAGATGTAAAACTCACAGACAGAGCTGTCTGGAAAGGAGCCTCGTGCTCAGCACCCAGGGGCCCAAAGGTGTCACACAGGAGCTCCAGGCCTTCTGAGGTAAGATGCAGGGTCCTGGGACACCATATTCCTTCTCACCTGGGCTCTGCATGGAGGCCACACTGGCCATCTCCTCCTGAATCCTCAGGGGAGAACTGGCTTGGAGGCTTCTCCCTGTCAAAAGGACATCTTGTGAGGATGGAGAACAAAGTATAATGTTTGTCGCAAAGCAGGCAGCTGCTTGGAGGGCACAGCCTGTCCTGCTGGCTGTGGAACAAGTGCAACAGAAGAAGCCCTTAACCCACCTCCTAGCCAGTAGTTGATCCATTGTGGAGAAGCCACAGGGAGGGTGAAGGATCCAGGACAGTATCTGTATCCTGTACAGCATCCTGTACAGTAGGCACACTTCATGGCAGAGAGCATCCCACTGAGACCTGCTAAATTGTTCCATCAAAGCAGGGCTAGCTACACACACACAGCCTAAAGGGGGAGGCTTTGCCTTCCTGCCCTGTTGATGCTCTGATTTGCACTGCGGCAAGGTCTGAGCGAGTCCCAGTACCCAACACTGCGCACACCAGCCCCTGAGGGTGTATGGGAGGAGGCAGGGGGTCTGCCCACACACCATCTCCAGCAGATGGGAGCTGCCAGGGCTGCACTCTGCCAGCAGAAAGCCATCTGGACCACTCAGAGGTGCTCAGCAATCCTGATAAGCTAAGTGTGCTGGGCCAAGCTGTCTCATGGCTGCTTTCAAAGCCCCAGGCAGTGCCGGTGATCCCAGAGCTTCCCCTGCAAAGCCTAGACAACACTCTGGCAGCTGACCTCTACATCTACTCCCAGACTGAGGCTCAGAGTAGCCACCCCACAGCCCATAGCCATTCCAGCAGCTCTTGGCCCCACAGAAATAGCAGGTGGGATACACCCTGGGAGTCTCCACATGTCACTGGAAGGAGCTGTGGTGTAGGCAGGGTACCCCAACCACTAGGCATGGCATGAACCCCTGCAACCCTTGTGATGAGGGTGAGCAGAGAGTCTCTTTGGTGGTTCTGGTGACACTGACTGACTACAACTGGGATCAGGGCATACAGACATGACAGAAACAGACACCTGGGACAGAAAGGCGAGAGCTCAAGCAAGAGAAACAGACTTACTCCAGCCCTTTGGCTCAGCAAGTGGTGGTGTCTGGAGCGTTGAGGGCTCTGAGGAACAAAGTATGGCCAGGGAGGAAGTGCATGGCCAGGAGGGAGCATAGTGCACAAGGTGTTCTCCAGAGACCAAGAAACTTCTGAGGAGCAGCTTTGCCCACAGTGATTCATGGGTGAGCCTCTTCACCAGGATGCAAGGGATGGAGTGATTTGCTCAGCACAGAGGAGGAGGAACAGAGGGACTTGAAGGGAAATAGTCCTACATGTTAAAGTCTTAGCAATTAGTAGGCAGAAGGGAATGGCCACCTCTCTTCCACAGCCAGGGTAATGGCCCTGTGCTACCAGGCTCACATGCCACTCAGGTTGGTGTCAGCCAGGGGATGCCAGGAGAGAAAGCAATGGCACTCAAGATGCCAGAGGCACTCAAGATGCCAGAGCAAGAGCCATCCCACAAGACAGGATGCCAAACAGGCCACGTCACCCTCAAAAACTGGGTTAACTTGTCCATCATCCTTTTTCAGATTTGCCCTCCCTTTTCACCATCTCCTCTGTGTATCTGCAGCAGCACATGACTCCTGCCCATGCTCTGGCCATCCTTAGGCCAAAATCTGCAAATAACTGAAATCTAGTGTGCTCTGGGCTTCAACATGGCTCAGCATATAAAATTTTGATCTGTTAAATGGGTTTGCAGAGGAAGCTAGATGAACTGGAGAAAGAACACACCCCCGCCTCCATTCCCCCTCCTGGGGCAGCTCCCTTGCCTGCATCACCACTTAGGCCACTGCCAAGAAGATGGAGGGGGGCTGGCAGAGGAAGAAGGGTTCATGCCATGCCAGTGGTGGCAGAGAAAATCAGCCAGAGCCTGTTCAGCTGGGCTGGAGGGGCTGATCCAGCTCACAGAAAAGGCCAAGTGGGGTAAAGAGGTGGATTTCCAAGGAGAAGAGAGGAGAGACAGGGGCACAGCCAGGGAGTGGGGAAGACAGGCAACCCAGCTTCAGGAAGCAGGGCAGGCACATGCCAGTGGGGGCTAGTTCTTCTGGGAGTGGGGGTCCTGCTCTGTACCCTGGGAGGAGAGCAGGGTCCCCCAGAAGGCTGGGGACAAAGAAGGGCCAGATCCTCTGAGCTGAAAGATCTACCCCACATCACTCCCCAGGTACCTTCTCTCCTCCACTGAGCCACCACGCCAGCCGGCTGCACCGACAGCCCCGCCAGCTTCGAGGGCGGCAAGTCCCCACAGCATGTACCCACCACCCATCCCCACACTGCCTGCTCACGGACCTGGGCACTCTGATCTCACAGCCCTCTCCTCACCCTGCTGAAGAAGCCAAAACAATCTTACGCACAACAGCTTCAGACAGCTTCCAGCAGGCAGGGGCATTTTTTTTTCCCCCAAAAAGCCTCTGAATCCCAGCAAGGGCTATTTTAATCAGAGCTTTCTGCCCTGCGGGACTCAGCGTGGGGTAGTGAAAGAGGCGCAGACAGCCCTTTTACTCTCCCCTCCCATCAACCCTCTGTTTGGCCTCCTATCCTTTTTTAATTCCCCCACACTCCCCACCCCTCTGCATTTCAAGCCTGCTTTGTAAATGTTTGAAACTGAAGCTGATGTGGTTGGTATGGCAACACCAGGCTGGGGCCCTTGCCTGAAACCCCAAACACACAATTACCTGATTAAGAGGAGAGGCAGTGTCGTGCCGGCGCTCTGACGTTCTGTGGGGTTGTTCCCACTCACCCCATCGGAGGTACTCGGAAGTTCCCAAGAGGGATGACAGGGAGCGTGCACAGCCTCTCACGTGTGTAAAGGCTTTCCAGGCTTGGGGAGGCTGGGGACAAGCCTTTGCAGGAAGCTAGCCTGTAGGATGCTGCAGTATGGGAACAGGACTGATGGAGGCACCAAAAGCAATGTGAAGGCTGAAAGACCATTTGCAAGCACCATATCCCTGTGTATCCCAAATGTGCCCCAGCAGGGTGTTACGGTCAGATCCAGTATTTCCAGCTCTCACCCCCACTGAGCCACTCTCCCCTGGAGACAGATAGGCTCTACCTCCAACGCTGGGGCCGCCCTGCCCAGTTCCTGAAACAGGCCATGGCAGTGCCCTTGCCAGCAGGTCAGAGGTATTTGGGTTGGTTGTGCCCTCTCCTCCCCCTCTGCCTCCTTCTCCCTTTCCCTCTCCCTCTCCTCTCACACAGCTTCATTGCTCATAAAGTGGCTCAGGAAGGCAGCAATCATCCCGGTGACAGCCCCGGTTAATGAAGTCGGCCTTCATTAGGCATTTCCGTTCCACTTGAAAAGCTCCTCTGTGAGGATGCTCCACGAGGCTGCAGCAGAAATGGAGGATGTGGGGATGAGTGACGCTGCAGGGTGGGCTGGCATCCCTATGGGGCTCAGTGCATCTCCTGCAAGGTGTTGTGGGGTTACAACCCCATACCCTACACCCATCAAGTGGTGCACTCCCCCTCTCAACCCAGCCTAGACCCTTACCCTCATTCCCAGGGCTCATCCTGCTCTCCAGAGCCCTGCAGTGCCCTGGGGAACAAGACCTTGCACCAGACTCCACTGTTTGTGTAGACCCATGTCCCTGCCTAGGAAAAGTGGGTACAAGTTCCTGGAGAGTCGTGAGGTCTGCCAGTAAATTTTCTGGGAACTTGCAGGTGGAGGGGAGAGGACAGGCTAGGGGGCATGCCCACTTTTGGAGATGGCTGGAGTGGTCCTGTGAAGAGAGTCATTTAGCTGATGCCTGCAAGAGTGCGCCTAGATTAGAGGGCTCTAAATTGCTCAGCTATTATCTGTCCAGAGGGAGCATCCTCTTCTCATCAGGGCAAGCCTTGGCAAGCCGCCAGCTGCAGAAACAGGATCGAAAGACCCACGACTCCTTGCCCCACCTGCTCTGCAGGGACCTGCCACTCCCAGGAAAGGGCATCCCAGGATAAGTACAGGCAGTTGCCCTTGGGGAAAACCCTTCTGCAGATCTCAGTCCTGAGATATGTCTGCTGGGCAAGATGGGCTGTTTGTTTCCTCCCACCTGCTTTACCACACTGCTTCCTCACCCCTGAACCTTCCCCCAAGCTCCCCGTGGTGCATTTTGGCACTTGTTCACACTGTCAGACCACATAATTTCTCTGCACACCCTCCCCAGGTCCAAACACTGGTCCCTATCAGCTTTTCCCATCCATCATGGGTATGGAGGAACCTCATGAAGGAGAAACATGGGTAAATAACTGCACAAGGTAACACAGTACTGAACACCTCACAGTCTCTGCAAGGCTCCCCAGAGCCTGGTCATGTGTGAGGATAAGGGAACAGTCAAGTTGTGACTGCAGGACTGTAGCAGGGAGCAGAGAGCAGCTCTGGAGGCGGACAAGTGTAAAGATGGATGGGCTGAATGTAGGCTGGATCTCCTCCTTTCAGATGCTAGAGAAGCTGCTGGGATGCATTGTCTTCTCAGGGATGCATGTCCAGCAGATCTGGGGCTGGCATGGCTCAGCCCAGCAGATGTGGGGATGCAGCAGTGAGGCGGGAATGAGTGGGCAGTGAGGGTTAGGGTCAGGGTTAGGCTTAGGAGTTAGGTTCAGGGTTAGGGGATGCATCAGACACAGACAAAGATGAAGAGGAAGCAATGCTTGGTTCTGTACCATGCCAGGGTCCTAGACAGAGTTAAACCACCCTAGGAAACACAATGGGCTTATGCTCCAGGAGGGATACCTCAGACAGAATTTGCAGCTGGGCAAAGGAAATGTGACTCCAACACACAGAAAGAGGTCCTTGGCCATGCCGCAACTGGAATTTTAGTTTATGTTTATCCAGATAGACCTTGATTGCAAACTCTTCGTCCCTGTGGATCTGTGGGGATGAAGATTTGTTAGATACTCCTGCTCTTATACTGGAGGATTTTTGAGTACCCCAAAAGCTGTCAAGGAGGAGAGAAAAACAGCCCTTGCATCCTGACTGCACACTGGGCTGCTCAGTAATTATGTGCAGCAAGAGTTCTGCACTCCATCCCTGGGACGGGAGGGGAAACCCTAGAGCACAAAAGCACAGTGCCACAGCCATGAGGCACACAGCCAGCATCCACAGCGTCTTAACCTACTTTGGGTCCACTACTGTGTGGCTGCTGATGGGGACCGAAGAAGGGGCTGTGTCCATGTTGGGCGCCATCTGGCAGCTCCTGCTCAGGGCACTCTGGCTACTGAGGGTAGGGGGAAAGCCAGGACCTGCCATTCCCATCCCTGTCCCCATCACCATCCCAAAGACCATGGCAGGGTAAATGCCAGGAGCAGGAGCCACAGGCACTGCAGCCTCACACACGCAGCTGGTGGGGGACATTGGTGGGGACAGGAATGAGAAAGGGAAGGTATCATAGCAGTTCAGGATGCCTGTGCTCCACCATTAGGTGTGAGCTGCAGGAAGATGGAGGCTGTGCAGACACGTGGGCTGAGCTGTCGGGATGTGGGATCACCAGAGGACAGCTGCATCAATATGTGGAGTGAAATGCAGTGTCAGTGATCTGGCCTTAACGTGGGAACACGATGAACAGCCATCAGCATCATGCACAGCACCTGCTTGATGACAGGGGTGTGATGGATAGCCACCAATGAGCTGGTGTGAATGTCCAGGGGCAGGGATGGACAACTGCCAGTGGACATGAGGGACAGCCATTGGCAGGTGGCCTTGAGAGTTGCTGTCTCCAGCCAGCACCAGGAATTGTTCTACTTGGGTGTCCGTGGAAAGGGTCATTCTGTCTGCAGGTCCATGAGTGAGATCCTGAGCCCTTTACCCTGCATGGAGCCCACACCAGTGACGGGGTTGAGCTGAGACAGCTGGTGGGAACCAGGCATAGCCTCCCTCCCTCCCAGGTCTGTTCCTGCACTCCAGATGATGGGCAATGCTCTGCCATTCCCTGCCTATTGCCTGACAGAGCAGCCCATCAGGCAGCCAGTTTTTATCCCATTTCATGCTGATTTTGGTATCATCCTTCCCTCCTGAAGCAGCTGCCATGAGGTGAGCCACTGCCTCTCCGAGCCCTCCCTGCAGTGCATCAACACTATTATCTCCATCAGCCAAACTTGTAATCTCCTGAAAAAAGATATCTCGCTATTTTGACAAGTTCTCTTTTCCATCACCCCCTGCTGACTGGCAGTAACGCCGGCTCGCGCAGGCGCACCGATGATGATGTTCCTGCNCATCAAAGAGCAAACCCTTCGCCCTGCGTCCCCCCGAAGTGCTGGCAGCTTCAGGGCCGGGAGCTGGGCAGGAGCCGCGATGAGGCAGGGCAGCGCACGGCGGCGTTCCCAGGCTCTAGAAGCAGCCGCAGATGGTGAGCCCACACGCAGCGTCGCTGCAGCAGCCAGTGACCTACACGCGGGCGTCATGCGAGATTTTGGAGCGGGGAGAAGAGCTGACGAAAATGCACATTCCCGCTGCAGCTCAGCTCTCACCTCCGCCCCTGCAGCCCTCCTCCAGCAGACCGGCTCCGTCAAGAGCCTCCCCAGCCTGTTGCCGTTGTGGCCAGTCCAGTGAGCAGCCAGCCACACTGTGGTTTTTCAAAGGGACTGTGTCTTCCTTCTCCCTCAAAGGGTGAGAGAGCATCCTGTATCTTGCACAGGGTGCAGGCTGCTGGATGCTCCTTGCAGAAGCGGACCTGGGCTGCAGCTCTCCTTTGGTGGGACACAGCACCTGCCTGCAGCAGGATCCCCAAGCCCCTTGGCAGCCAGAGCAGGAGCAGGGCTGGGGCTCCTCCTTGCCTTTGCTTTTCCAGGAATCGTTGCACTCTGCCACAGGACTGCCAGAGCAGGGCTCTCCCCACAGAGGCACTAAAAGCTTTCGCAGCCTGCCAGCACATTCCTCCCCAGTCCTCTGGGACCGAGGTTCATCTGTGGAGATGTTTCCATCTGGCCTCACAGCTGGCCTCCACTTTTTCTGCACCACAGCCACCCCAACACCTTTCCACTATGCTCCCCCAGGCTAAGTAATGCAAAATGTGATTCACCCTAAAACGAAGCATCCTCAGGGAAGGATGAAGCGCAGAGAGGCACACTGGGCCAGGGCAAGGCAACCAGAGGCTCCATTAAGGCTCCCACAGCTGATGGAGTGAAGCAAGATAGGACCTGACAGCCAAAAGCATAAAGCAGATCAAGCAGAAAGTAGTCTGCATCCTGGCTTTGTGCATCCCCAAACGTGGGGAAGGGAGCCACAGACTGGCTTAGATCCCAGCACAGCACCCAGATGCTGCCTTTCCCAGCCTCTGGATCGGCTTGTGGGTGATATGAACTGCAGATGGTCTCAGCTCACTCGCAGTTGAGACATGCAGGACTGGGAAGGGTCTGTAATGAAGGTATGGGTACTGTGGGATCAGTGTTGGTGCCCATGCTTCTACAGAGGGCTGACACAGGGTGAGCAACAGCAGTCAGGGGTCAGAAACCAGCCTGGCACAGTGTGTGGTACAAGCTTGGGCATACACACCCTGAATAGCTGGAATATGTGTGCCCTCGGGACTGCCCTGGCCTGGTCACTTGCTCCTGGGGAGACAGGGCACTGCAGGGGTGTTGGATGCTGGGTCCACCGTTTTTTCCAGAGGTGCGCAAGACCCTCAGTGATGGTGCTGCCCATCTTCCAGAAGCCAGGAAGCTTCAGTCATCAAGCAGTCCTTCATCTCATGCAGGAGTCCCACAGGAACCATGCAGTGGGGCTGAGCAGAGCTTCCCCACCCACTAGTCAGGAAAGGACCTGGTGTTTCCAGCCTGGCCAAGAAGCCCTGCTGCATCCCCACTGCCCAGGCCCCTCTGCTCTCACCTTCAGCACTAATCCCAAGCTGGGATAGAAGCTGCTCCTAGGAGGGCTCAGAGTCTGTTTCACCCTAAATCATCCTCAAGTAGAGCTGGCAGTTCCTGAAGGGGAAAGCACAGCCCCCTTACCCAGCGGTACTCCCTCCCAGAAAGTTGACGGGGAGCTGAGTGACCATCTCTACCTGGTTGATGTGGGGCCATTGGGGATGCATGTGGACCAGATATCCCACTTTAAGAGGTGCTATGTTAGGGTTGTGCCCTCGTCTCTCCACCAGCATCCTCCCTCATGCCCCAGCACCTCAATTGCACCCTTCTGTGAGCCCACAACCCCACTGCAGTCCTGTGGTGTGCACTCAGGTGATATATTCAGTCCTGGTGAATAAGAGAACCCAAACCTTGGTGCTGCATTGCACCGGGCAGACAGGGCTGCATGTAGCCAGCACTCACTGTGTTCCTGCTGCATGGCAGTGTAGGAAGGACAGCCTGCCTGCCATACTGACCAGCAGGCATTGGGTTAAAGCAGGTGCAGGTAGCCTGTGGCTGGCACACTGGTCACAGGAACATCCTGTGGGAGGGCAGGTGAGACCTTCACTCCTCCACAGATGCAGCCCCATCTCCATAGTCCTTGAGATTTTCTCTAAGAAAGGCGGTTCGGCCCCGGGGGCTAGAGTAGATGCAGGGAAAGCTTTTATTGGTATCTCCCAGCACACGTCAGCCCAGTTAAAAAAAAAGCTTCGTGTCTTAGGGAGCTGTTTAACACAGCTCAGGCAGCAATTGGTACAGGGACAGCAAACCAGGCTGCATCTGCTCAGCCCCAGTCACAAGCTCCCTGCTTCCTCTGAGTGTGTGTGTGTGTGCGTGTGTGTGTGTGTGTGCGCGCGCGCTAGACACAGGCATCCGCTCCCAGCATCTCACTGTCTCCTGCATCCTACAGCAGCAAGTGCAAGGCTCTGGCTCCTCGGGTACCACCCTTGCCGTTCCATCCCTTGACAGGGATTTGCACGCGGGGCACGGGATGCGTTGAGCACCCACGAGTGGAGAGGGGGTCGTGGCCAGAAGCAGCTGCGATGGACACCGTGTGGACTGCTGCCTAGGGATCGTGTTTCCCAGACAGACACTGACCCTGGTAAGTGGAGGTTTTTTGCCACAGTTGCTGGGTGCATGGCATGTGCTGTCCACATATCGTGACATCCTTGGGTGGGTTTCCCCACTGCCTCTGGGGTCGTGGTGCCAGGGAGGGTTACCAGAGCTTCTGGGATGGGGTGCCTCTGAGAGGGGATGAGGAATGAGGGGGGAGGGTCCTGCCCAGGCATTGGGGTTCTTCATGTGGGTGCTGGGAAAGGGGCTGAGGAGGGGGATGAGAAGCGGGGAGCTGGGCAGAAGCTGTGTCTGCTGCAGAGGAAGGGACTCTGCTGTCATGGCATTTTCATCCCCCTCTGGGAGATGGAAGTGTGCGACACACCTATAAAATCTGCCATGGCGCGGCAGGACGGGCAACCTGATCCAGCAGGGAGAGCAGCCATCGGCTCAGTGTCCCCAGGACTGGGACACAGCACATCTGGGGCTCTGGCCACCCCCCCTAGACATCCCCATTGAACTCCCAGAGCCCTGCAGAGGGTGAGGAGGGTACTATCAGCCATGGAACCTCCTGCCCCATGGCAACCGGATCACTCTGCAGCAGCCCCAGCAGTGCCACAGCCCCAGCTTGTGCCATCTGCCCAGGAGAAAGGATAAGGGGGTGCTGCTGGAGCCCTGTGGCCATCCCCAGCAGCAGCCATCCCCAATCAGCTCAGGGAAGTGGGATGCAGTGTCCCCAAGCAGAGCCTTCTGCCTTCACTGCTGGCCCCCCTCAACCCAGGCAGACAGTGCCTGGCAGGGTGTGCAGGGCTGTGCTAGAGCTACAGCAGCTCCTACCAACCCTGCTCTGTGCCCTTCCGATCCAGTCCTGGGACCAGGCAGCCATGGGCTTTGAGGTCCCAGGGGTGTCCCTGCTATTGATACCCCACCCCTCTGCCCCAGGGGTCCCTTATGCAGCTCCCAGGAAGGCAGAGCACTTTGGGGTAAAAACGTCAGGACCCTCTCAAGGCAGGGAGGAGGTCTGGACCGCAGGGGGCCTGTGGAGATCAGGCACATCCTTCTCCACGACTGAGGAGCCTGCACACCTCGGGGTTCTGCTACTGGCACACCCCTGACACATCCCCATGAAGGTGGGTGCCATGGACCCTGCCCGTATGTGCACCAGCTCAAGCACTCACTGACCCTTTATTTGCTGGCAGGACTTTGCACTAACAGCACACTGTGGGGCAGGTGACAGTCAGCCCTACAGACCCTGTGGCTCCACACACCCATCTCCCCATGGCACCACTGGGCACTGCAACAGCCCACACTGCACCCACCCTGCACACGCAGCTGCCACAGACACCACCACACACACCCACAGTTTTTGCAACATCCCTGCATGCAAAGCCACCACCCACCCCATGCCCACAGTCACTGAAACACCCGCTATGGGCTGTAACACCCGCCCCACTCTGCCAGCCGCACCGTAGCACATCCACTCCAAAACACATCCACCCCTAACACATCCACCCTGAGCTGCTTCCCACCGTATCCATCGTGCACTCCCAGCCACCACAACGCCCCCGCTGCACCGCGATACACCCACCTGTGTGTCACTCACTCATCGCCCCGCACCCACCACAAGTCTGGCACCCCATAACCCCAGCGCAAGCTACATGTGCTCTGCCATGGGAGAAAGGAGATTTTGCAGCCATGCAGGTACCATTGGCTCTGTTTGCATTGGGATGCTCTGCCCTGCTTCCTTCTCCTGGGGTGCCTCCTTGCTGGCCACCAGCTCTGTCCCACCAGTGCTCCCATCTCACCTAAACCAGGCTTATTCTTACTGCAGCTGCACCAGCCTTGTCTCCGTGCCTCAGTTTCCCCATGTAAAGAGGCTCATGGGGCTGGGAAAGATGAGTCCATGGGTGCTAAGAGGATGAAGTGCTTTCTGGCTCAGTGTTTTGCTGCAGGGATGAAGCAGCAAAGGAGCAAATCCGAATCAGAAGAGTGCAGGGAATGTCTGTTACACAAGGATCAGGGCAGGGGTGCAGGGGCCTGGGGGCAAGGGAAGGGAAGGGAAGGGAAAGGAAGGAGGTGGGAAGGTGCCCAGCCCCCACCGTGACAGCCCGTGATGCTGGCAGGGCTCAGTGCAGCCGGGTGTTTGCAGGCAGCTCCTGCCTGTGCCCAGATTTAGCTCCTCTGTGGGGGCAACCTAAAAATAGCCCCGCGGTGCAGCCTTGCAGCAAGGTCGAGGCCCCCACACCTCGGGTCATGGTGAGACAGGTGGTGGCACTGTGTGCCTTGGGGGGTGGACACAAATAGCATTGGAGACACCTTCCCCAGGGATGCATGGAGGGGTATCTGGGCTGCTATGAGGCGAGAGTGCCCCTGGTCCTCCCTTCCCACACCCTGGATGTGCTGGCAGGGTCCAGCTGTGCAGCAGTAGCTGCGCAGCACTAGAAGGGACAGAGAGGCCAGGAAGGCAGAGAACAAGACAAGTCTTGACACAAGTGACCCCTTCCAGTCTCAAGGCATACAACAGTCAATGGCAAGAAGCACTCAAGGTGGCCTTAGGAGAGAACAGGAAATGGAAATAGGCTGGGAACTTCCAGCAGTACCACAATGTAGGTGTTGGCTATGACCTGAATACACAAGGTAACCTCATCTGGGGGGATTACAGAAAGCCCACACACCACCCACCTTCTTACTTCCCAGGCTGCCCCACTGCACTGTAGGGTGGCTGGGGATGTGGTGCCCAGAGCCCAGCTGCAGCGTGGTAAGAAGCTGCCAACACACTGGGGATCAGGAGCACCAGTCTGGCTACCAGGGATACTGGCGTGCCTGGGGCTCACACCCCCTTTTTGCTCTTCTCTGTGAGCCTGGCTCGTCTGCACCCATTCTTCCCTGCCTCTACCCAAGCTTTAGGCATGAGAAGGCCTGAATCTGGTCAATGCTCAGGGACGTCCAAAGGCAGAACTTGGGGGGATCTCCCTGTGAAATCCCTGACATTTTGGTTCGCAGGCAGTGCCGCAGCGCTGCCCAGCAGATGGGATCCTGAGCCACCCAGGCAGGGGGTGGTTGCACAGAGAGAAGGTAGAGACACTCAGGTGTTTTCCTTCCTGCTGGTACAGCCGCAGAGATGCTGTTGCTGTGGGTTGGACACGAGCCTCCTGCTCTGCCCTGCTCCCACCATTGCAAAGCCCCAAGAGCTGAAGAATGCCGGGCACCAGCTCTGAGCCAGGTGCTGCAGACAGTGGGTGCAAATACCCCAGTGTGTGTGCACGCTGCAGGACGGGACCCACACGTGTTGCACACCCGGCTCAGCGCGTGGGACTCTGCAGGCAGATGGTCCCGCGGTGGTGGGGAGAGGCTGGGAAATCACATGCGTGTGCACGCAGTGGTGTTTGCCGCCTGCCAGCACACTCCGCTCCGCTCCGCTCGGCCCTGCCAGCGTGGGGCACCTGTAATTACCCTGCCCAGGCTCCCTGACACAGTGGTGCCCGCGGCGCCGAGTCCTCCCGCAGCCGTGAGATCCTGAAGTGTGCGCGTGTGCTGCTAATTATCCCGCTACCTGGGGACTTCCCTGATGAGGCTGGCAGGGAGCGGGAGGATCTCGGCTGCTGCGATCTCCCTGCTCTGCCTCCTGGTCCCTGGGCACCAGCTGGGAGTGCCTCTTTAGTGCAGCTTAGAATCATAATTAAAGCTGAAAAAGATCTCTAAGATTGTCAGTCCAACTATTAACCCAGCACTGCCACGGCCAACACTAAACCATGTCCTTAAATGCCATGTCTACAATTTTTTTTAACAAATTCGAGACCAGTGATTTCACCACTGACGTGAGCAGCATCTTTGATAATGCAGTCCTAGAAGGGCACAAGGGCAGCACTGGAATCACATCAGTTGTGGGGTGATTCTGTGCCCTACAACATTGGAGACCTAATCCTGCTTCTCCCCAGCTTCAGCCTACTTCTAGTGAGACAGACCGACTTGCTATGGCTTCTGCTGTTGGCTTCCCCATTTTATCCCAAGATGATCTTCACTTGGTACTGAAACCAAGGATCCTTCTTGGGATGCATGTGCCCCAGTCCCATGCACTGCTGCCCTTCTCTCCTCACAGCCCTCCCATTGCTGTTCCAGCCTCTCCACATGGCTCCTTGCAGGATGCAGGATGCCCAGTGGTCATAACAGCAGCACACACTCATACACACAAGCACATGAGCACAGGAAAGAAAGGGGTGTGAAGAGGAATCTAAGGAAGGTAAGGGGCCAGCACCACCTCTGCTATGTCCCAGTCCTGAGCAGAGCTGTAGGGAGAATATCTTTCACCCTAGACTGGCCACAGAGACTTTCTCCAAGGCAGAAAGGAGATGCACACAAGGAGCAGCACTACAGGTGGTCCAAGTCCCTTTGGTATTTACTGTGCCGGTGTGGGAAAGGCCTAGATGTGTTCCTTGTTAAGCTGGAGTCTACAGAGCAAGGAAGCGAGAGGCACTCCCAAAACATCCTCCTGCCTTCTGTCCCACTCCCACACCAACACTCACACCCTCTAGGGCCAGGAGTCCACCTTCCCATGGCCACCATGGATATCCCCAGTGACAGCTTGCCAAGAAGACTTCATTTCTCCCTGCACTGAGCTGTTCCTTGTGCATCTGGGGGGAAGCCACCAGGGCAACTTTTTGGGGTCAGAGACATGGTGCAGGAGTGGGGAGCAGCACTGCACCCCGAGGTGCACTGAGCACCTTCTATCCCCTGCAGAGCCATGGGGGTGCTGATGTCCAGACGGCAGACAGTGGAGAGGGTGCAGAAGGTCAGCTTAGCCGTGTCAGCCTTCAAGGACGGACTGCGGGAGCAGCCATCAACACGGCGTCGGACAGAGGCCGGGACCTCACGCCAGGGTACGCTGGAGCAGGAGGTGCAGGAGGGAGAGGAGGATGCATCAGCAGGACCTTCCCAGCCGGAGGAGAGCAGTGCCAGCAAGGCAGCCTGGGAACGGCTGCGGGATGGCCGAGGCGTGGAGCCAGAGGAGTTTGACCGGGCCAACAGGTTCACACCTCCTGCCTTCATCCGGCCCAAGCGAGAACTGCACGATGATGAGCCTCCAGACATCAGCCTGGAGCAGAGGGAGCAGGTGAGCGGATGGAGTCATGGGAACAGGGCTGGAGATGCACAGCAGGCATCCCAGGGCTGTACAAGCACCTGAGTGCTTATCAGGCAGAGACAGCCTCCCTAGATATGGCAAAGCCCTATGGAGGTGGCTCAGTGGGGCAGGGTTTTTGGGGCCAGGCTGGGCAGCTGGAGATGTCATGCAGGGAGCAGGGTGCAACTGTTCAGATGTGCCCTCTGGGGACCCTGGAGTGTCTTGGAAAACAAAGGTCTCTGCTGAGTACAGGCAGCTCCAGCTATGAGACACAGAGAACTATTTGATTTATGTGTTTGTCACCCTACAGCCAGCCAGCCTGTAACTCAAGCCATCCACCCACACTTGCAGCCCCTACAGCGCAACCCGTCCACAACCCAACAGCTTATCCACCATGCCCACAGTCCTACAGCCCACCCATCCACATCCACAACCTTAACCATCCATATACCCACCTGCCCACCTACCCAACAAGTCTACAACCCAGCCCACCTACAGCCTTACACAGAACCATAGAACAGAACATCTTGATTTGGAAGGAACCCACAAGGATCATCAAGTCCAACTCCTGGCCCTGCACAGAACACCCCATGTGCCTGTGTGCATTGTTCAAACACTTCCTGAATTCTGTCAGGCTTGGTGCTGTGATCCCACTGCTCCACTGGGGAGCCTGTTCGAGTGCCCAACCACCCTCTGAGGCTAAATCACACACGCTACCATCAGTATTTCTTTAGAAATGGAAATTAAAATCTTTTACAAACTTTACAGCTTATCCATCCACACTTACAACCCTAAAGACCAGCCAATCTACAGTCCAGCCATGCACGCCTATCATGCTGCACCCCGCAGTGCCACCAACTCTACGGCCAGACCCATTCACCCACCATTCCTCCCCACAAATCCACTCACCCTTCTCTAACTCAGCCAGCCATGACCCTTGACCTCATCATCCACCTATTCCATATGCCAGCCACACTCATTCCCATCCTCCCATTCTCTCTGCTACCCAAATATCCACCCCCACCTGCAAAGCTCCATCCACCTTGAGAAGCCAGGCCCCTGCCCACACTGCTCCGTTGAGCATCTGCCATCCCTCCCCAGATCCTGAATGATGAGATGTGTGAGATCTGCGAGGTGTGGACAGCAGAGAGCCTCTTCCCCTGCCGCATCTGCCACCGGGTGTACCACGATGGCTGCCTGCGCCGCATGGGATACCTGCAGAAGGACAGCGCCGTGGAGGTGACAGAGACAGCACACACGGAGACAGGCTGGAGCTGCTACTATTGTGTGAGTGCCTGGAGTAGGGGACATCGGGCTGCTGCTGGGTGGTGGGTGATTCCCAGGGAACCCTGTCCCACCTGGACATGAGCAGGGTCCCACCTCACAGCCTCATTTGGGGCAATGGGGAACCTACTGCTCCCCACCTCCTGCCACCACCCACCTTGGCAATAGGATGGGCCGCGGGGCATGTGAGATATTGTGGCAGAACTGGAATGGCCAAAGCCCAGGGGCATGGAGCCATCCCACTACAGCACCCCTGGGTGATACAGCACACGTCTCTCTCTGTGTGGCCATACTCACACACCTTCAAGGGATCCTGGTGCTGCCACAGAGTGGGGTGGTCCCCCCACCCCATGCCTTTTCCCTGTGACTCCTTTCTGCTCCCCACGCCAGGACAACCTCAATCTGCTGCTGACCGAGGAAGAGATGTACAGCTTGATGGAGACTCTGAGGAACTGCAAGATCATTCCAGGTTTGTACCCTCCCCATGGTGGGTCCTGGAAGGCTGGGTGAGGCAGCTGGGGAGGTGAGGGCCCCCTCCTTCACAGACACAGCCGATCTGTCCCCTGCAGAGACCTGCCTGACCCTGGATGACTTCCTGCACTACAAACATCTGGTGCACAAGCAGCAGTTTGAGCGGCCCATGGCTGAGGCACAGGAGGAGCAGGCAGCCCTGCAGTTCAATGCCCTGGACCCTGACAAGAAGGGGCACATCGAGTGGCAGGACTTCCTCTCCCATGAGTCCATCCAGCTGCTGCAGAAACTACGGCCACAGGTATGTATCCACGTTAGTACAGTGGTAAGTGTCCCCACCTGGCGTGTGGGAGACTCGGGTTCGATTCCCGCCAGGGAGACAGTGTTAAGAGTTGGACTCGATGATCCTTGTGGGTCCCTTCCAACTCAGAATATTCTGTGATTCTATGATTCTGTATGTATGGTTGTGGCATCCAGGGTTTGCTCCCATGGCTAGCACCCATGGCTACAGCACCCATGGCTGGCTACTACATGCATCACCCACATCCATGGCACCTAGGGCCAGCTCCCACAGCCAGAACCCACGGCCACAGCACCCAAGACCAGCTCCCAAGGTCACAGTATCCAGAGCTGGCTCCTACAGCTGGCACCTGTATGGCTGTGGCACCTGGGGATGACTCCCATGGCCGACACCCATGGCCATGGTACCCAGGGTGGGAGACATCCACAGCTTTGGGCATAGGATTGAGGAGATTCACACGGGATGAGTGCTCCCCCTTCCTTTCTCTGCCCCTCTAGAATGCCCTGATGAGGCTGCTAACACCCAAGGAGCGGGAGCGGGCACGGGCAGCCTTCCTGGCCCTGGATCAGGACAGCGATGGCTTCATTGGGGAGGGCGAGTGCCGCCAGGCCCGGCACACCTGGTTCCGCAAGCACCAAAAGGAGATGTTGTCCTGCAATGTCAGGTATGAGGATGCCCATCCTGGTGTACAGGTGACATTCCAGCTGGGACTCCTGCCACAGCCTCAGCACCCACCGAAGGGGCTCAGCACACAAATGGGTGCCCCCTACTTCCCACCACCTTCCCTCCATGGCCCCTCACCCCTGTGCACCCTCATTCCCCTGGCACCACCATTTGGGGTGGAAGGAATGGGCAAAAAGGGCACCCTCCTCCACCTACAGCATCAGCCACGTGGGTCCCATATCAGAAGGCAGCCCCGCCAGCAGCAAGAACAGCAAGAGCCCAGAGAAGATCCTGCCAGCAACAAAGCAGGAGGAGGCCAGGTAAGGCAGGGGTGGTTGTAGGGGTGGGAGATACCCTCATTTTGGGAGAGACCCCGGGGATCAGCAGTGCCGGGGCAGCTGGTGATCCCACATCTACCCGCAGGAGCATCGACTGGCCTGGCTTCCTGCAGGAGAACGTCGCCTACATCCTAGCCGCACGCCCCAACAGCGCTGCCCTGCACCTGCAGCCCCCCGCCTAGTCCCGGCCGCGCCTCATGGGCGCGAGGCCTCTCCCGCCATGGAGACCTGCCCCACCTTCTCCTGTGGGTGGAGTCAGATACCGATTGGCTGGTGGGGAAGCCGCCATGCTTCCCTCCACCATGCCTCCCTTTCGGATTGGCTGAGAAGAGGATGGGTGCCGGGCTCCAACTGGCCGAGGGAGTGGGAGCAGCTCTGGGGTCTCTGATTGGTGGGGGGAAGTGGGGTGGGCCCAGATGTGCCCCACTGCCCTCGTGCCCCACAGGGACCACAGTGCAGGGTCCTGTGCCCAGGGTCACTGTGGGGCACAGGGACCGCGGTGCAAGTGCCCTGCCCCCATGATCCCCATCCCCACAGCACCTCCTCACCCACTAGCACCTGGAGCCACTGGGGACCTGTTCCCAGGGACCCAGAGACAGAGCAGGGTCTGCTCTGAGTAGTTGTGGGGTGACAGCGGAACCCAGAGCACCCTTGTGCCCCCAGCCTCCCATAGTGTCATGGGACACCACAGCTGAGTCTCTGCCTGCCACCAGGAGCACCCATGGAAGCAGTGTCTCAACTCATCAATGTGGTGGATCCTCAAGGGGAGGATGTGGCTGACCTCCTTTGCGGTTTTTCACATCCCTGCCCTGCTCCAACAGAGGCTGGAGCCTGATAGGTCCATTCTTGCATGCATGGCTTGTTGCTGTGTCTGGGAGTGTTCCCTGGCACAGCTTGACCCTGCCCTCCTGGGAACCAACTTTTAAATCCCAACAGCAATGGTGTGGGAAGGATCACTGGGAACAGAAAACATGAGAGGAATGGGAGGGCAAGATCAGATGTAGGGGAGCCCTCCTGTGCATCTGACCTTGCTCTCAGAACTACCCTGCATTCCTCATCCCCTCCTGTACCCCTGACTCCAAGGGATGATCTCTGTCCACCTAGCATTCTGATCCCCAACTCTAATCAATCCTGCTGTCTCCCCAGCATGGTGAGTGGGCAACCCTGACTTGCTGGGGGCATTAGTGCTTGTGGTGAGGAGGAGGAGGCAGAGCCCCCCCAGGTGTCAGCTGCAGGGGTGAGGCACTCACTGGGCAGAGTTGATGCTCAGCAGCCCCATGGTGAATAGGTGTGCTCAGCCCACAGGTGAAGGAGCAGGGACCCCGGAAAGCTTGCCCCAAACACACCAGGGGTTAGGACGCCCAGGTCTCACGGCAGCCCCAGCAGCTGCTCCCTGCCCCTCCAGTCCCTTCCCCACAGTGCCCTCAACCTATCCCTGCGTGGTGTGCCCTGGCTCAGCCGGAGGGGGGCTGGCGCGTACACAGGCCAGGAGTGCACCTGTAGCAACCTGGTCACTCCCTCACCTCCATCCTCGATGCAGTGGGGGCACCATCTCACTCAGCCGCCCTTCCCCAGGCAGGGCACAGCTTCTCTCTCCAGGGTCTCTCCCACTTCAGGACCAGGAGGTGCACCAGTGCCACGACATCTTCCTCTACCGCCCTGGCATGCCAGGCCAATGGGGATATTTTGGATGCCAGGTCCGAGATGTGGCCAGAGCGTCAATGGGGATATTTCGGATGCCAGGTCTGAGATGTGGCCAGAGCCATGGTGAGGAGGTGGCTGTGGGTGCGTGTGTTGCAACTCCCTATCTGTACTGAGATACATCCATTAAACAGCTGTGTCCAACTAGCCTCTGGATGGTGCATTTACAGGGCTTCTGGCTCCTCCTCAGGCACCTCAGTGCCCAGGATGTACCCAGGACCCTGCAGACTCAGGGTGCTCCATGTCTGCTGAGCGCAGCAGACAGCAGGCAGAGTGCCCAGCTGACCGTACAGCCACCTCAGCCCCTGCAGTGCAGAGGCACTGGAGGCTGTGAACAGAGCACTGTGTGCTGGGGACAGCTGGATGCTGGGAACAGGCTGTCTGCAGCAGTGCTGGGAAACCTGAAATAACCCCAACAGAGACACCAAGGGTCCCCAGGAGGAGAGTGATCCCCAAGCCTGGCGGGCTCTAGTGCTAGTTGCATCCACAGGGCTCCCAAGGAAAGCTGTGGCTATTGCCAGAAGCACATGGTCTGTGAGAATCAGGCTGCCAGCAAAGGGGGCACACCTGCCTGGGGAGGCTTCCCTTGCACAGTGCCTGTGCTGCAGCTGGGAGGGACACGGGGTTTGAGAAGAGGATCTGGGCAAGAATTAGGAGTGGGATGCTGCCCTGGCAGCATCTGTGCAGTATGCAGGGACAAGGAGACTGTTGCCAAAAGCTCGACTTGGACATTTCAGCCCACTCCCAAGGCCCCAGTGGGCTGCTGTTTCATCCAGACCACAGCAGCAGTGTCCAGCTCATCCCCAGAGAAAATCCAGCAAGCATTTCCTGCTCTGTGAACCAGAGCAGCTGTAAAAGCACCTGGGAGAGGTACTCCATCACCTTGAGGAAGCGAATGGGCATCTGGAGGAAGCGGGGGCTGACGGTGTTTTTTGTACCTGATGGCGGGATGTCATCGATGCGGGCTCTGTCCGTGAAGCCTCAGGAAGCCCTCACATGGCGAGACGGTGTTAAATCACTGTGTTATTGCTCCGTCTGCTGGAGATGAAGAGCAAGCTGGGGCAGAGCACAGGCGTGGAGGCCCTGGGAGTGAGATCCGCACTGCCAGCACCCCAAACCCACACTGTGAGCACTCTGCAGGATCCAGAGTGGGAGAGCAGAACCTCCTGGGCCCTAATCCAGCCCTGCTCTGCATCCAATTCTTCCTCCTGGGTAACAAGGCATAAGTGGCTTTCCCAGCCCTAGCCAAGGCTGCCATCCCCTGCAGCACCCTAGCATCCCTGCCAGGGCACGCAGCCACCTGGTGTCCCTGAGGAACTGGTAACAAGGGCCACAGGTGGCCCGCGTGGCCTGTGTCTTGTAGGGGCGTGTTGTCACTGCTGTGGCAGCAGCTTCCCAGCTCACATCTTGTGTCACAGCTGCAGGTCCCCAGTGAGTGACCTCCATGGAGCAGAGTGTGCCCTAGCCGTGTCTCCACACAGGCAATATTGAGGTCTGGGCAGAAGAGGGAGGACATGGTGGAGGAATGGGCAAGGTGGTGCCATGGCTCCTCTTAGCTATCACCTGCTCCTTCAAGACTGCTGACCTCAGAGACACTGTCCTCAGAAAGTCTCTGTGGCCTGCAAACCACCCTCCCTCCCAAATTCTGGAGGATACCTTATCTTGCATGTGGTGCAAATCTCCTACACACTTGAAATCTAGCACAAAGCTCTCTCTTGTGCAATCTTGTCACTACACACTGGTGGAAACCTCTCCCTGAATGCCCTTGAATGCTGGTGTAAACCTTTGAACAAGTCCCTGTGCAAATCTTTCCCCAAATGCAGTGCAAATATCCCTATCCAAGATCCCAGAGGCCTCAGAAAAAAGGATCAGCATGTTCATGTGGGATTTAAGGCTGGAGTAAGAATCAGCTGTCCAGCCCAACTCTCTGATGTAGTGATGGTGTGTGTGTGCAGTCCACACATCTGTTGTCCCACATCCATCACCCATGACCAGGTGCCACACAGTAGGTGATGTAATTCTCAGTGTGGGTTCCCAGCCAGCATCACCCAGCCTGGGGCCAAGGGCAGAGTCCCGGGGTCCTTGGGGGTAGCTCTGGCTTTGTGCATGTGTTTCACAACAGGCAGTGGTCAGAGCATTGTCCTTCACCCAGGTGGTCCTGCCATCTGCAAGGGTATGGGAGCACCTCATCCTGCCTGTCTTAGGGTGTCCTTCCCATTCCACAGGAATCCCAAGGAATGGGAGGTAGTAGTGCCATACTCTGTTTCCCCTTCTTCCTGTGCCCATTGCATGGGGCTGCCACCCACCCTAAAAACCTCTGCTGGTGGTGAAGATGGGTGCGCCCCAGAGTGCAGGATAGAACCTCATCCAAGCCTGGTCACCTCTGCCTGTCCCCAGGGGTCCCCTGAGCTTGGCCAGGACCCATCAGGACCAGTTTCTCCCAGAGGGGAAGTGACCATCATGTGCCCCATACCAAAGTCAGGAACATGTGTGGGGACCTATGCTGACATGGTGGGGACAGAGGTGGCCACTGGGCTGAGACAGTGTCACTGTGAGCTGTGGCACCTGTCTATCACTGGGGCAAGATGTCAGAGGCCCATCCCATCACTAGTATAAGACCAGTCAGAGACCACTGTCAGGAAAAGGAGGTTCTCTCAGCAGTGTGTGACAGTGACAGCAACAGCCACAGCCCCCAGAGGCAGTGACACCCTGGTGGTCCCATCCTTCCCCTCCCAGGCCAGAGCAGGAATGACCATACACAGCAGGGACAAGTGTTCCATTTAGCAACATCACTCCACACGTGAGCAGGGATAGGAGGTGGGAAAGTTGAGATTTTGGGGTGCAGGGCCCCAAAATCTACAGGACTCCAACAGGGCTTCTGGTTGCAGGACTCCAACCAACGCGGAGGTTTGACCACCCAGAAGTGCCCTCCCCACACCCTGAGAAAGGGTCCCTAGAGGCGTCAGAGCCCTCTGGAGAGACCTTGGGAGGACTGGGTGGTGCCGGGGCTGGGAAAGTGGTGCGAGGGGACGTAAGAAGTGTGTGTATGTGTGCCCCCCACAACAGAGGAGTGGCCACGGGGTGTCGCCCCTGCACCGCGCCGGGAGCCGGCGGTGCCACTTTGGGACCTGCACAAAGCATTTNCACAGCACCCTCCTCTTCCCTGATTATGTGCCCGTGGCAGCTGAATGGAGGGCCACACACCCTCCGTGGGAAGCTGGGACTCAGCTCGAGCAGCCTCAGGCTCCTGTAGGGGTGGGGTCCATCCTCCATAGTTCCCTGGAACTGGGAGACCCTGGGCCTTGGAGAAGAGGCACCAACCTAAGGACATCTGGAGTCTAATATCCCTTCCCCATGAGATGCACGGGAGGTCAGACCCCCCACCTCCTCCTCCGCACGGAGCCGCGGCACTCCCCAAATAGCCGCAGGGTCTGACCACACTCATCACTGCCAGTGGGGTAGGAAGGATGTTCAGGGAATGGAAATGCAGCCTGGCAATAAGTGCTTCTCCTGGTGAAGCTGGAGGCTTGTGGCTTGGATGGGTTC